>JACSYO010000018.1:187500-327500 GCA_016806645.1 Ophiodon elongatus | reverse complement strand
CAATGATTGTTGATAGTAGTCGACGTGACAACACACTTCAGTGCGGCCAGAAAATCGCTTACACATTCTAACACCGCCGCTGAGCCGTCAGCGGAGGTAGTCACTGAGCAATGGATCCTGGTAAAGGGTTCTTATGATATCTTACGAAAAGTTATCCCTCGTTTTTAGTGCGTTTTCCTTCGAAACACAGCAACATGTGTCAATCTCGACGTCCGTTCGGGCCACTTCCGATTTTCTTTCTTAGTTACTTATGAAAGGGACAGCCATTGATGGCAAGACTTCACACCCACTAGGTGCCAACACTGTTGTGGGACATGCAACTCTTGCACAAGTGAGTCCCAGACTTACCACAAACGGGAGTTAGCCCGCTACAACGGTTGCAACGGCAATTACACAGATAAAAATGGCCGCCGCTCCGACCATGCTGCTACGTTGATTCTAATTGGGAATGTCTGTTCCGCTCCCATTCTATTTCTGTAACTCTGACTCACCAGGAACTCAAGTTTTTTTGTAATTTCCCAACATTCTCTTTTCCAGTAGCAACAGGAAGTATAACAACGTCTCCATCTGTGCCAGTACAGAAATGAGAGACACATGTAGGATATTTTAATCACCACTAATGGGATTACCACAGTAGATGCATTTCCATGAGGTGTCATAATGTCTGCATTAATTACTTCACTGCTAACATAGCGTGCCCAAACAGGGTTGATTGCCAGGAGCTGCAAATTACAAGTCAGCTGCTGATTACAAATGTAAAAATAAAACACACATGAAGAGGTATGGCAGAAGCTCTACTAAACTGAATTAATTAACAGGTTTCAGTGGATAGACTGTCTGGTAATTCCAATACAGAAAAAAAGCTATTTGAAGGTATTATAGTGTGTGTTTCTCAAGATTAACATTCCTTAAACCCCTACACAAAGAGACTGTCTCGGAATTTGTAATTCAGAATAATGAGAAGCAAGTGTGTGACACTTGAAAAGGTAAGTCAGAAGCTACAATATTATATTCTGTTATGGCAGCTTTCCTGGGAAATTAGCATTTCAAGACCCTGAGTCAAGTCACTTCTCAGCTGTTGTTTTACAACAGCAGCATAATAAATGGTTATAACAACACTGTTACGTAATTCGTTTAAACAGACAGCAGGTTATGTAACATTGTAGCTAATTGAGCCATGCTCCAGTCTGCCCCGGTCCCATTCTGAACCCACACATCAAACTTTCTAGGTCTGTGCTGTAGATTGGCATGTGAGACTTTGCATTTCATGACTCCCTAATCTAACAGTTTACTACAAAGCAAAAACATGCTTTGTACAAATTGAGTTTGACTTTTTGTTTTTCCAATACTGATGTTGAGTGTTTAGTGACTCCGTGCGGAAATAAATAGTCTTGTGTCTTGAGTCTTCTTGGCCAAGGTTCGAACCAAGATGCACAGTTCTGAGACAAGCAGGTTGGATGAAAGTTCATGTTTACTCGTGGTCAAAACCAGGCCTAACCAGGCTGGCAGATCAACACAGGCAACCCGATATCATGGGAAGATGCGCAGCGCGACATTTTAAGGACATCCTGCCTGACATCCTGCCTGACATGATAACTAATTTTAGGACATTTCGTTTGCCATTTAACAGCAAGTTGTTACCTTGAAACCCTCAGTTAGGTTTAGACAACAAAACCACTAAGAAAAACATCATGGTTGGGCTTAAAATAAGTACGTAAACTTAGTAAAACGTTAATGTAACATCCGTTGCAAAAAACGCCTCCCGTTTTAAAGTCCTGTGTTTGTTTGACCCACCCACCATAAGTTGTCTTTCTCCTGCTTTATACTACATCACTTGCTCTAGACTGAAGATATTTAAGCATATGTATTTACATTGCAATCAGTACAGACTACATGGCGTGACATGAAAGCAAGAATGCCATTATTATTGCACGCTAAATTACATACAAATTGTCATGACATTCATATGCCATCTGGTGAGACCAGGCTGGCACTTCTGATGAGGGAAGGGGGAAGGGAAGGTCAGGTGATGGGAATGGCAGCAGGGGTTACTGCAGGGCAGGAGGGAGTGCCCCCCCGGATCTGAAATGACAGGAATTAGTATGTGGCAAGCAAGAGACTAAATGACTAGGAGTTGTGACAGACATAAATGGAGAACATAATTGGATACCACCAAATCATCTTGCATAAAGCAATGACGTCAGCGTTCTTTCACAGGCAGAGCAGACAGTGATACTGGGCGATACACTGAAAATACTTAAGTTTTACCACAGACGACCGTAAAAACCTTCACTCCTCACTCCCACGATTTTGCCTTTGCGACAGGGTCATGAAACATTCGGGGGAAACGGTTTCAGCTCTCATTTTCAGTTAAATAATAGAACTAGAGATTAGAGCTTCCTCCGGAAAAATAACAGCTAAGCCTTTCTATTTCAAATGATTCACTCAGTGACTCACCCCCAAAGCTCAATAGGCCTGGAGATGGAGCTGCACTAAAGGGCCTATGGTATGACTCACTCACAGCCCCACTAGGTCTACTCTTTTCACCATTCCCATCGCCAATATGTTTTTCTCCAAATGAAAACATTAATGACAGACATTTAAAAAAGCCAGTATCATATTTTAAAATGTGGAATAGAGCAGGCAAAACAGAAGGTTTTGATTTTTCAGGAAGTAAGGAAATCCCATCCTCCTCTCTCTGTCGTCATTCCTATCCAAACCTGGAACCCCAACTCTCTCTCTCTCTCTCTCTCTCTCTCTCTCTCTCTCCATTTCCAGCCTCTTCATTGACTTAAGAAAGATTTCTTCACGTGTTTGTGTACAGTGTGTGTGCATGACAAATTCAGAGAAGAGGCGATTACATAAACCGTTATGCTGTACGGTTCAAAAGTTCACTGGAGAGGAGTAAACCCAGGACAGGACTCCACTTGTACATATATTTTTTACATTAGAGGTAGGAAGAGGATAGAGTTAAAGGGGCCCCACGATTTTACACATGAAGGTCTTTATTTTATCTCCAGGAGGAATACATTCAACCGATACTGTTTTTGAGGTAGTCCTAGGTACAAGCAATAAAACAAATACGACACGACAAGATATGTATAATAGTCACCGATGTCCGGATCGATTTTCTGACTAAAAATAAATCTAAAAAAGCAAATCTTGAGGTAGAGAAATTTGAGTATGACAAGAAATAATTCCGTATCACGATTATTTCCAAACATGGGAGTCAAGTAAACATTTTTTTTCCTCCATTTTTTTCAGTAAACTAAAATGTATTAAACTTTTCTCAGGAACGGGAGAAACAAAGATGTTGAGCGATGGCCTCTCTCACAGCCCTGCCAGAGGTCCAGACCGATGGGGTTCACAACATCAGGGTTTTGTGGACATACAGGATGGGCCCTCTCCTTCCTGACGGCAGCCATGTTGTGGAACATAACACATGCTGTAATTATGCGGTATGCTCTGTCTGGGGTCCATTCTGAGGGCAGTTGAATCGTGCTATAAGGATGGCAAAGGTCATTTCTGTCCTGACCCTGGTTTTTGTAAGGGCCACGTTGTATGCTGTTTGTGGCCCTGCATCAGGCTTAGGATAGGGGGGTCACGAGGAAGGGCTGGCAGGCGTAACCTTTGTCCCCAAGCAGCACTCCACTGAACAGCCCTGAAGATAAAAATACATATTTCCATAATCAGTATCACAAAATACCATATAAGAAACACAAAAAAAAGTATTTAATGTACCATTACCATACCCTGCTCTTATTTGTGACACGGTACAGGCTCCCTGAAGATCCGGGAGTCATGGACTGACCCAGACCACTTTGCCTCAACACTTGTTATCAGACAATGATGAGCACAAGTCACCTGAGAAAGCACTTGAGGTTAACAATACTTCCACAAGATAACAGCGTTAAAGTCAATGTTGCATCAATGTACATTTGATCAATAACTCCATGGTGGTAGATAGTCCAATGTACTGACCTTTGACCTTTAATTACACCTGCTGCTGCATATTCTGCTAACCCTTCATATCCATATCCATAACACCCACCCACAATGAGGTGTGTGTAAGTTGCCATGTATATAATGTCTGTGGAATGACAGAATTGTCTTCATTCTCACCCAGACATGAGGAGATGGGTATGTGGGTGCAATCGATTGCCCTGATCACTCTGGGGAACCCTATGAAAAGGACTACAACATAGTTCTTCATAGGGTCTAAATTATTTACGGATCAAGAGGTCACATAGGTTAATGCCTCCCTGCTTTGTTGTAAAAGCCTTCTTGTATGCTCTGCGTGGGCAAGTAGCCGGGGAACACAATGAACGCATCAAGTAGCTCTGTCAGAGCACATGCCACCTTGTGAATTGCTCTGCAGACTGTGGTTTTGGGCAGGTTCTCTGCTTTCACCCACGGGATTCATGAAAGTACCTGTCACAAAGTGATGCAAAAGAAATAAATATTGTCTGCGGCACTGTAACGTGTCTCACTGGCAACATAACGCTCAAGAAGCTGACAGAGATACGTCATTCCCTCTGCTGAGAATGTGTATGTCTCATATGAAAAAAGTGTCCGGGGAAAGCAAAAGGGTTTTTGATGGTCCCAATAAAGTTCTTGCCCTCCTAAGAGACCCTCTCACAATCCGCGCACTGAACTCCAAAGGATCTTCAAGTTGATCTCTTATCTCGAACATAACTTGCTCCGGAGTAGGTTAGGTGTTCAGATTGTAACCTTACCCACGTACAACAAAAGCGAGATGGGTTAGTGGGTGTTTTCTTCTGTGGGAACGAGGAGTACACCTTTTGAGATTGAAACATAACTAATGATGAATTGGAGATGATGGCGTACATAATGACTGGCAAAAATGATGGTGACAACAGGGCGACCCTTTGGCAGAAAAGGTTTGGCATCCCTACAGTATCCCTGCCCATGCCAGAATAGTCACTATATCAATGGCTTTGGATATTCATGAAGTCACAAGGCCGCCTTGGGTAACAGCCAATGACTGTTCCATCTTGGCTGTCAATAACGGTTTGTTGACTTCAAGCCTGCTGTACGTCAGCGGCTTTGCTATGCCTCTGGGGGAGCCCAGGCTGATGCATAGCTCTCAGTTTGTATTCGCTGTCAAGTTGCAAACAATCACAAGGCGTCATCTCGTCTCATGCAATAAACGGCTGCCATCGAACAAATCTTCAATGGCACTTTCCAGCTACACTGAGAGAAGAAGACGAGCGAGGGAAGGAAAACAGCACTACACACACTGACTACTGCATAACCATGCAAGCGACGCCGCAAGCTACCTTCAGTCTAAACCAGTCGTGTGGGTAAAAAAGAAGCTGGAGGTTCAGTGTAGTATCTGCAAGAAATGAGAGGTATACGATGGATCTAAAACCTTAAAGACTATTTTCTGAAATGTTGTTTATAAAATATTTGTTACCTACAATTTGCAGTGACATGATAATCACTGCTACATAATTGCCACAATATGTCCCATTTCTCTTTCCAATTCAAACACGAGACAAAGCGTTGTCAATTAGAGAAAAATAAAATGGAAAAGAAATTATCAACGTTCCAGCAGCACAAAGACAAAACATAATTTTTTTGCACTTCTGCTCAGCTGCAGATTAATTTTGCCTCATGAGTCAGCCATTAATGTTGAATGGTCTATAAAACACCAGGTGCAAATTGCTGCATTGCGGCACAAGCACTTGCTCTTCCAGCTAAGGCAAAGTACGCTGTCAGTGGATTTTCCTGGTGAAACAAATGAATGAGCGAAGTCAAAAACATTTTGTCTGGAATGGCCAATATGCAGCTGAGTTCTCTCTGCAGAAAGGAAACTGTTGACGGAAGCTGTGAAATGACTGCATGGACGAATCATATCCACATAACATAAAAAAAACAAAAAAAAAACATTTGCATATGGTGTGAGGCACTGTTGAAAGAAGCCAATGTGCAGAAACATATATGGTTACATTGGTTGTGCAAAATGAGGAAAATCAGTTGCATGAAAATATGCTACGGCATAGGCACCAAAGAGAAATGCACATTAGGAAGTTGTTACATGGATGTTTCACAATATAACAGTTGAGTGTTGAGTTTGCAAATTTGTTTCAAATGCCCCGACACCACCTCAGTTTCTTTCCTTTCATACCTTTCATGACCGAAATATAATTTAAAGAATATGAGAGGATCTTAGCAAGATGACCATATGCTTATAAGTTAAAACCCATGAAAACATGGTATTAAATCTGAAGTATTTCTCTGTAACATTTAATATTCATGACTAAATAAGCACGAATCCAAGTAAATAAACAACACCCTCAGGCAGTATCTAACCATCCAAACCTCAGCTAATCTGCCACATGAGCTCTGTGTGTGATTTAATGAGATTGGATTTATTCTCATGAAGCATAGATTATTAATTGGCGCTTTTAAGTCAGAGGCTATTTTAAATGAACACTTTCTAAACACCCCTTTAATTCTGAAGGTCAGAGGTCCAAATTGGAGTTCTCATCATTCCATTGAATGCAATTTGACCGAGCGCTTCTCCACATTTGTTTATATCTGTCTATCAATCTGGGCACTGAGTGGGCGAATTCACAAACGGATTGTGCGGCTTTTGCAGCGCAAATGAGACAAAAAGAATCCGTGTAATTCTCAAAGCACTCTTAAAGGGTGAAATGCACCCCTGACTGTGCCGCTAAGCAAACAGGGTCTCTGTGCTCCTGTGCTATTTGCACATATCTAAATGAGGCGCTACGCAGACATTTGGTGCAAAATCGCCTTTCAATGCAAATGAGCCTCATTACAAAACAGTCCAATCAGCGCTAATAGCCACACGCAGGCACATTGGTATTTTTTGCGTCCTCAGAGAATTGCTGGTAACTGAAGACGGGGATGTTAGCTCAAACTCGTTAATATTGGGATGCAGTGATAGGATGTGATGAATGAAATAAGTGAATAAAACTCCTCTACATGTCAGTTTTGAAAATACATGAAAAAGAAGTGACGCTGTGGTGCCTCGTGGGTAAATGGGGAGACGCACCCATCGCTTCTGCTGCGGCGGGAAAGATGCCGGTATTTAATGGATTCAAAAGATGTCTGAAACGTCTCGAGAAACTCTTAAAATACGAGAATCTTTTCCTCATTAATGATGTATTACTTCACCCACCTGCAAATGTGTAGGTGTATATGGGCACAATGAGAGGTAAAAAGGTAAATGAGTCGACCCAAAAGGTTTCTAAAAAAAAAGGTCCAAGCTCGGAACGACTAAACATGTTGGCTTTTGACACCTCAAGCACATGTATACTTTGCCACATGGATAATTACACAAAATAGGGCAAATTGCACTCAGCTGCAAAAGTCCATGGGAGCGTTTACACTGTAATACCATAAGTGCAAAATCTTTTTTGATTCGGACCCTGAGACGGGGCAGATAACGACACGCAATTCACGTTGTTATCAGCGGCCGCAGTCCATTCTTTGTGACTTGGCGCCTCGGCTTATCCTTTCCCCTCAACCGAATGACCCCCAGGAGTCTCTGCCGATTATCGATGTGACTACTTTCCGTGTCGATTCAAGAGTGTACTTTAAAGAACGCACCCGAGGCAAAGACTTCTGATCGAGAGACGGACAGAGAGACCGAACGGGAAACAAGGAATTCCGTCTGATCTATTAGCCCGTGGTGCCGCGTGCATCAATGTGCCCTGAACAACGAGGAGAGAGGCGGTGTGTGTGTGTGTGTGTGTGTGTGTGTGTGCGTGTTCAGGGTTAGTGTGCTGACCCCATTTCACTGAGTACACAGGTTGAACGTGTCAAACGATTGGTCGACCCCTCGCCCTCCCCCCCTGAGGCGGGTTCGTGGACTCACACAGCGTGGTCCGAGGCTTCACAGTTCCTACAGCTCAGCCCTCGCTGTCTTCCTGTCTGTTGAGACCTGTCACTCTCCGCTCTGCGCTGCTGACTGCTGGTCTGCCCCTCCACCGCAGGAGACGAGAGAGGAACCGTTTGGGCTTCTTTCAGCTCGTTCCATAGCCTCTTCGGCAGCACCAAAATGGTGCAGTTGCTTCCCCCCGTGGGCCCAGACGACAGCTGGCCTCTTCACCGTTCAAGGCTAAACTGCAGGGGGAGCCGACGAGCAAAGCCCCAGCAGCGCCCGTCAACCTCGGGCCCATCTGGGAGCGTAAATGAAGAAATGTGAAAAAGGAACGGGCTTCAACTGTGTGGGGTGACACATAGCATTTGCATTCCCTAGACCAGTCAGTGGGATGCTTGTTAGGCTTTTAATGCCACAGCATGGAGTCAACAAAAGTCTGGAAATGTTTTTTAACAAACATTTTGACACTTTGTCACAATGTTAAGTCACTTACAACGCGGACAACTCATTGTTGAATCCTTACTGTTTTCTAGTTTTTATTACCAATTATTAATATTCCTGTCATGGTGTTTCCATATACGCTGCAGAGTCTAGAAAGATACCGCAAGAGCTTCCAGCTTGGACCTCAACATGTTCTTGCGATAACCCTGTAAATGTTTCATCACCTTATTTGCTCAATGTGTTTTTTTTCAAAGTGCTGAATGTTTTGCTATTTTCTTTTTTTTTTTTTATTGAAATAAAAGAAGCACAGGACCTATCGTTCCTTCAGGGCAACAGAGCATCGCATGCACACCAGAAAAGCCCGCGCTGCCAGTAGACTGCTTTTAATAAGATCAGCCAAGCTCTGGTACACTATATATTTTTATATGAGTTCTTACAGCAGGAAGTTGACTCTCATACATTCATCACGATCTAGAGGATGTCTCCTCCCCATCCTCGGTCGGCCCACACCATTTGTTTCAAAAAGTAGGGTAATGATAACGGGTAATAGTCTTTGCATTCACACACAGCAAGGGGCTGTGTTGAGAAAATTGTGTTTAGTGAATATGGTGAGAAGGACCTATAACTTATGAGAGCAATACTTTGAAAAAGGAACGGTCAAGCTGTCGGAGCTACCGCGGAGCCCACACTGTCACTAACTGCTCTCCCTGAATAAATATTATCGAGCGATTTGAGAGAGAAGCAAACAGAAGGGTCTAAAGTAAGTCAGAGAAGGATTCATCAAGGATGTCAAACTGATTCAGCAGAGAAAACAGGTTAAAAAGATAAAGATAGAAGCTAAAGCTACAGATCACAGTGTAAAGGTGAACCACCACATCGCCATGGTGATGGAGAAAGAAGACAATGAGATTAAGTAACAACACTGTTCCTTTAAAGCCGGTTAGGTCTTTAGTAATTGTTACGATCATTAAAAAGCAAAAGCAGCATGTGTATACATTCAGTATACGTTCAGAACCTAGCGTAGCATACAAGTGCTAACGCTAGTTATTGATGTGCTAACGTACTTTGCTTATGTTAGCTCCACAGGTTTTCTACGGAGAAACGTGACGTTTTAGAAATGTATACATCCGTCCAACCTCTCTGGGTAACGAGTCACACAATTACACAGCGTTTAACCACGACGAGCTCCCAATCCACGCAAGCAGCCTGGAAAACGAAGACCGTCTGATACGATTGCTTGAAATATGGCGGTACACAGCGAAGGGTCAGTTCTGATAACATCCCCAACCATCCACAGACCTGACGGCTCAGTGACTCTGTGGTGCGGCGTGCAGCGTGCAGGCCAGTCGACGCTGCCAGCGGTCTCGTGATGTTTGTTTGCAGTAATTACTCCAACGTCCCAAAATGAATGCAACTAATTGGCGTTAAAGTGCTGCTCATAGCGCCTTTTAACTCTGTCCGCAGCCAACAGTGTTACATTCTTGGCCGAGCCCTGACAGAGGCACAATGGCTTGAGCAGAGAGGCCAACGATTAGATGGGGCCTCTCACCCGGGCTCATTAAATCATAGCGGCGGTGCTCTTGTCACGTCGAGGCCTCTCCATCAAACAGCCCCGCAGACCATTCCAGATATTGACCAGGTATTCTGAGAGAAGCTCGCCTGCATCACACCCTCCCGCAGTTAGCCAGCGCCTCTCTGAACTTATTTCTGGGCTCCCCTCATCTGCTTGTGATGTTTTCCTTCAGCGGCGCGGCAGGCATTCAATAAAACATCCCACTCTGAGGATACATAGAGATTTATTGTTCCACACGGCCGACTGATGGAGGGAGCGAGGAGATAGGGAGATCTCTGAATGTCAATTTGTAGAAACACACAAATAGTTCCACCATCTATCGCTCACAAACAAACACACACGCACGCACACACACACATACATAGACACAGACACACGCACGCACACACACACACACACACACACACAATCTCCTTCTCCTTGTTTCTCTCACAAAGACAATCCTACCATCCCACTCCATGCTTCTCACTAGCATGTGCGCACATGCTATAACGCCGACACACACACACACACACACACACACACACACACACACACACACACACACAGAAACTGTATTTCAGGGAGTGAGAGGTGGTCGCGCTAGCGTTCGTACCTACATTCAAACACCAGCAACCTTCACGTCATCAGCAACATCTTGGCCTTTGCCACATGTACAAGTCTCAGTGCGAGTGTTCATGCACAACAGCAAGTGAATAAAGTGCCTAATTGTGTTGAGTGTGTATATGCCCTTTGCAGTAATCCATTCTCCAATGCAGAGTATTTTTAATTAGTTAGGAAGGCCTGGAGACAAGGGAGGTGGGGGGGGGGGGGGCGTCTGGGTGTTCGTCAATTTACAGCACGAAGAGTGACATTAAACAAAGCCTTGACATCACACACACACACACACACGCACACACACACACACACACACATGTCCCCCATTGACTGATGAACACAGTCAACAGACACACACACACACACAAACGCATGCTGCAGACATACAAACACACACACACCACCAAAGCCTGCTATTAAAAGCTGCTGTATTAGAGCTCTGTTGCAAGGTGAGTCCAGTTTCTCACCAATGATCCCCCAACAGTCCCTGTTCACGCTGAAAGGTGTGTGTGTGTGTGTGTGTGTGTGTGTGTGTGTGCGTGTGTTTCAGGAGTTTGCGTGTGCATCCTTGAAGATCTGTATATTGAGTTACTGACATAATAAAACGTCCCTTGTTTGTCATGTGGGATCTGGAGGCCCTCATCAGTGCTGGGTTCATCCTCGTGTTATTAAAGGATTTATTACCGTCGTTTTGTGGAAAATATCTGTTTGCCAGCGCTGGTTTGATAAAAACCAACAAGGAAACATAAAACTGGGGTTTCATGGGAACAGTTTTTTGACTTCAGGGCTTAATGGTTTTTATGATGATAAACCAAATGGCTTTTTTTAATTATTATTAAGACATTTGTTATAGTCTGTTCTTTAGTAGGTGCTGTCCCCCCTTTAATGTGTACTTAGATATTCAGACAGTTTAACACTCCTCTAAACAGGAACTGAGGAACAGAGCAGTTTGACAGGTGAAACAGGGGAGCGGTGAGAAATCAGGGATGAAGAAAAAATTTATACTTTGTGGGATATGAGCTTTTTATAATTTTAATAATACGTAAGAATGTGACAGACACTGAGATTGCATCAAAAGACATGCCCATGCTTTGCAATGGAGAAACAAAGCTACATCTATATTATACTGCATCATATAATAGTTTGTATTATTATGACTAGGGATGTCATGATTCTCCAAATCCACGAAACGATTTGACATACACTCCGAGGTCACGATTTAATAAAATCTTCGATCTAAACTGTTTTTCTGCACTGACGGCCAAGCCATTGTTAGACTATCGAGGTCATTGGACAGTCATTTACATTTAAAAAGAGAGGCTACATGGTATTATTAGAGAGGATCGGCATCCATAGCTCATTTTAATAGATTTAGAGTTGAAATCGTGACACCCCCTATATGAAACTGGTCAGTAAAGAGATTATATCAGAGTGTGGGCAACTTGGAAGACAACAAAATCTGGCTGCAGTGTTATATTCCTGTACATCATAATAATCAACCCTATAATTCTTCATCATGTCCACAGGTACACATGTACCCATATTGTACGTGCATAAATCAATAACAGAGACCCAAAAGAGACTGAGGGCAACCCGGTCTGACTCCCAGCATGTCATGTTTTGGTTGGTGTGTCTGGACAACAGCTAACAGAAGTACTAGCACACACATTGCTGTACCTCAGCCGCTGCTACGCGGGCAGACAGCTCGGCTTTAGTTTAGTTTTTTGGCAAGATTGTATGGCGTGACTTATGCGACGACTTTGACCCGATTGCTTGCATACGTCGCCGCTTGTTTTTGTGTTTGAGGGAAATGTGTTTTTTGACACTTTTGGTATTCCATTCAATCACACAATACAGGTCGTTTCAGTCGCACCTGGCGGACATCTGCACTGTACTGAGTGCAACTTTCTAGTGTTGTGGTTCATATTAGGACCATAGGCTTTGTTTTCCTGACATGAGGGGCTACCAGAGTGGCATTACCCAGAACCCAGATGTAAAAAAAATCCCATTGCTTGAGATACTCAGTCCTGAATCACACTTACAGGTATTTACTGTCGATTTAGTGCTGCTACAAGTACCAAATACCCAGCCACAAATCTGTCACTGCTTCTGGGCAAAACCTTTACAGAAGAAGGACAAATGCATTTTATGGCCACACTTCTCTAGTTATACGCATAAAAAATATTTCTTACTTCAGCCAAATCTGTTTACTACACATTCCAGCAGCCATTACAAAGGGTCGGCTGGCTTCTTAATGCCGCACAGGTGGCATTAAGCGCATGCAAGTTCACTCCCCGCAATCACCTGAGCAGAAGTAATGCAACAGCAGCATGCATTTTTGGTTTATTAAAACAGTTCATACTTACAGTCACAAGTTTAGTTTCAAAACTTTTTAAGACCTCACTTTGGGTGTGTTAATGTGTGTGTGCTCACTGCCCCCATACTGTGGGTTCCAGTCCTGTTATTTCAGTGGCCATTAGAGAAATGGTGACCACTTATACAGCAACACACACACACACACACACACACACACACACACACACACACACACACACACACACACACACACACACACACACACTTTCACACCAGGAAAGGCTTCACAGACAGAGGCGCACATACACACACTAGAGCAACACCTACGCATGAGTTCACACACACAGCGGGAACTAAATGTTGTACATTTGCTTCCTGTAGCTGAAGTCCTCTCCGGCAGCACGGCAGTGTGCTGGTTATCCGCCATCCTGTGACTGGAAGGTGACCAGTTTTTTGGCACTAGTGAAACCAGATGCAGTAAATTCAAAGAGACGTTGTGAAATGAACTTCAGGTTGTAACTACTGACTGCCATGTTAAAAAGTACTGTTTTGTCGTTGCCTTCCTAAAGAGTTCTCTGATCTGACTCCTCATAGTCTCCTTATTTAATATATCTATAAGTAATGCAAAATGTTTTGGTATGATCCCAAAGATTTATGATATATGTATTGGAGACAAGCTAGTTCATTTAAACTCTTTTTTGGAATATTTTATTTTTCAAATATTCTAACAATGCAACAGAACGTGCAGAGCATACAGAGCACAGTACATTAAACATTACAGAAAATTACATTACGTGCATAAGTTAAGAAAGAAAAAATACAAAAGTAGATGAAATAAAATAAAGTAAATAAATAAATTAAAAAAAATAAATAATTATTCCCCCCACCCAAACAAAAATAAAATAAAAAAGTCGGTGCATAGGGTGACACAGCACAAAGAGATACCGCAATGACACAGTGTATATTGTAACTCAGAGCTCCAAGTAGTTACAGTCCTATGGTACTGCTAGTGTTGTACCCATGTACTCCAAATAAGGCTGCCAGATTTTCAAAAATAAATTATATTTCTTCCTGACACTATATGTAATCTTTTCAAGAGGAATACAAGTGTTCATTTCCACAGACCATCTGTCGATGGGAGTGGGGGAATCAGACTTCCACGTCATTGCTATACATTTCCTGGCCACACATAAAACAATTTCTGCAAGTTTAACTTGGAGCTTCGTTAAAGAACTGCTGAGAGTTGTAAAGTTTCCCAGTAAACATAGCTCAGGATCTATTGGAAAGGTAACCCCTGTGATCTTAGTTAAGGTATTACAAAAGGCCCTCACCTTTGAGCAAAGCCAGGTACAGTGTAGGAAGGAGCCAACCTCTATACCACATCTGAAACACATTTCTGACAATTCAGGTTTGGATTTATGTATCTTCTGTGGGGTGAGGTACAGTTGATGAAGAAAATTATAATGCACAAGTCTGTACCGGGCATTAACCGTTGCTGACAAACTGTTCTGGCACAAATCTGACCAGAGTTGTTCATCAATTGTTATATTCAAGTTTGATTCCCATCTCATCCTGGATCTGTGTAATCCTGGTTTTGGGCCCTCATTTAGCAACGTGGAGTACATTTTAGAAATAAATTTGTACACATTTCCCTCATGAAGCAATTTTTCCACGTTAGTTAACACAGGTAGAGTCATTGCAGGGCCCAGGTTGGTTCTCAAAAAAGATCTTAACTGGAGGTAACAAAAAAAAGTTCTACTGGACAAGTCATACTTTCTCTTCAGTTCTTCAGAAGACATAAGAAGTCCTTTATCAAAGCAATCTTCCAGATGCTGGATTCCTCTGTCATGCCAAGTCTCCGGAATCTTGTTATTTAGAGTCAAGGGCACAAGTTCATTTTGTCTTAGAGGTGTTTTTGGTGACAGTCTCATATTCAGTG
Source organism: Ophiodon elongatus (assembly GCA_016806645.1). Classification (NCBI taxonomy): domain Eukaryota; kingdom Metazoa; phylum Chordata; class Actinopteri; order Perciformes; family Hexagrammidae; genus Ophiodon; species Ophiodon elongatus. Next base: position 312,758 of record JACSYO010000018.1, on the reverse strand, counting down.
CAAGATTTTTGTGAACTTCATACCATATTTTAATGAAAATTTAAAATAATTCAAAATAGGATTGTCCATCCTGTTGGATATGGTTTTGGAGTTCCATTTATAAATAATGTCACTGGAAGTTTCTTCTTTCAGAGGATGAAGTCCTATGTGTATCCAAGAGGGGGCAGCATCACTCTAAAAAATGACGAAATATATCGCATTTGTGCTGCTAAATAATATTTTTTTAAATTGGGTAGTCGAAAACTTCCTAGACTGTAATCCCATGTTAATTTTTCCATTGACACCCTTGGCGTTTTACAGTTCCACAAAAACTGCTTAACATGTTTGTTGAGGGTTTTAAAAAAGGTTTGAGGTAATGAAATGGGTAAGGACTGGAAAAGATACTGCAACCTCGGTAGAATATTCATTTTCACACAGTTTATCCGACCAATTAGAGTAACGGGTAGATTCATCCATCTGCGTAGGTCGGCCTCGATTTTACTCAGCAACGGGAGGTAGTTAAGTTTGTACAAATTTTTAAGATCATTATCTAGAATTATTCCTAGATATTTAATATTCGGGAGCCACTTAAATGGGGTTGTTTGTTGCTATTCAGTGTGATCGAAGTCCGTGAGAGGAATAATTTCACTTTTTTCCAAATTGACCTTGTATCCTGAAATAACACCATAGGTATTTAGTAGCGTCTGTAATTTAGTGAGAGAGTTAACCGGGTCTGTTAGATACAGAATTACATCATCTGCCATTTTATGATTTATTTGGTCCACTCTGGACCCCTTTATATCTGGATCCCATCTTATTGCTTCAGCAAGTGGTTCAATAGCCAGGACAAAGAGTCCTGGAGACAGAGGACCGCCCTGTGGACTCGATCTACTCAAGGGAAATGCTGTCCAAGTCTGTCCATTTGTGGTAATTTTGGCTCTGGGTTTATGGTAAAGACTTTTCACCCAATTGATAAACAAATGGCCAAATCCAAACTTCTCCAAAACTTTGAATAAATACAGCCACTCTAGCCTATCAAAGGCCTTTTCAGCATCTAATGCTACAGCTACACTCGGTTCAGTTTTAGATTTTGTTAGATGGATAATATTGAAGAGTCTGCACAAGTTTCAAAATAAAGCCGCTCTGGTCTGGGTTTATTAATTTTGGCAAATGTTGGCCAAGCCTGTTAGCCAGGGCTTTGGAAATCAATTTATAATCTGAATTCAAAAGGAAATGGGTCGAAAAGAGGAACACCTTAATGGATCCCTATTTTTTTTGTGAATCACAGTGATTATGGCAGTGGAGAATAATTCAGGAAGGGTTTGAGTTTTGGATGCTAAATTAATCACATCCATTATGATGGGGGTGAGTAAGTCCTTAAATTCTTTGTAGAATTCGGGGGGGAAGCCGTCTGCTCCTGGGTATTTATCGGATTGTAGTGAGCATATGGCCTTTTTGATTTCTTTCTGGGTGAAGGGCAAATCAAGATTCTTTTGGTCTTCGTGGCTGAGTTTCGTCAATTCAATAGTGGACAGAAATTCATCAATCTTAGATAGATGCTCTGGTGATTCTGATGGATATAGATTTCTATAAAACTGTTTGAATGCGTCGTTAATTTCTGTTGGGTTGAGATTGCACCCGTTTCAGTTTGAATTGCATTAATTGTCCTTGAGCTTTCCTCTGTTCTCAATTGCCAGGACAGAATTTTGTGAGCTTTCTCTCCCAATTCATAATATTTTAGTTTGGTCCTTAAAATGTTTTTTTCAACTTTATAAGTATGTAATGTATTGTATTTCAGTTTCTTGTTAACCAGCCGTTGGTAAAGTTCTTTAGACCCAGATTGTTGAAACTCCTTTTCCAATTTCAAAAATATCTGCTTATAGCTCATTTACCTCTGCCATATATTTCTTTTTGATACCCTTTGTATAAGATATTATTTGTCCTCTTAGATACGCTTTCAGCGTGTACCATAATATGAAACTATTGGGGGAGGAGGCGCAGTTTGTCTCACAAAACAATTTTATCTGGTCCCTAATAAACTGGCAAAAGTCTAGTCTATGAAGGAGAGTAGGGTTCAGACGCCATCTATATTGGTTTGCTGGTTTTTCTGGCATTAAAATAGATCGGGTCAAAGGTGAATGATCAGACAGCATCCTCAGATTCTAGTGTTCTATGAATTAGCTGTGTTGACAATAAGAATAGGTTGATCCTGGTGTGAGAGTTGTGTGGGCTGGAGTAAAAGAAATAGTCTCTAGTTTTTAGGGTGCATCTGACGCCACACATCAGTCAGGTTTAGATCTTTCATAAATGATATGGTAGTTTTGACTGCTTTTGTTTTGGATGTTGTTGTGGCTGACTTATCTAATATAGGATCTAAACAAAAATTAAAGTCGCCTCCTACAAGTATGTTTTGTTGTCCCCCGGAAAAATATCTTGAATAAAGGATTCATCATCATAGTTGGGTGCGTATAAGTTTAACAGTGTCCAGGGTTCAGAGTAGATTTGACAATTAACTAGGACATAGCGGCCTGATGGATCAATTATAGTTTCTCCAATTGTCACTGGAATGTTTTTATTTATTAAAATAGCAACCCCCCTGGCTTTCGAGTTAAATGATGATGATAATACGTGTCCCACCCATTCTCTTCTCAGCTTGTTATGCTCCTGTGTGGTAAGATGGGTCTCTTGTAAAAAAGCGATATCGGTTTGCAGTTTCTTAAGGTGTGTCAAAACTCTCTTCCTTTTAACAGGTCTATTTAGCCCATTCACATTAAAGCTAACAAACTTAATTACCCAATTCATTAATACTAAGTGTGGACATCAGTGTCATAGCCTCTTTGTAAATTCACTGTGCAATAGCCAGTGTATCTCCTGTGATAAAAGAATAAAAGATAAACCAAAGCACCGACATTAAACAAGAAAACAAACCACTTCACCCCCTTCTTCTCCCCAAGTGCCTAATCCTGAACATTTGAGACTATCTTCCCTATCAAACTGGTTCAATAACATACAAACCAGCCTGAGGATCTGTCTGAGAAATATGTATAGTATCCATTTTTAAGTATAACAAGAAATTATAATAAACTCTTATAACACCCTTTTTTTCCAAAATAGTTAGAATGCTAACAGGGTGAGTTAACATGAAACCGATTTATCAGAAGTAAAGTTAAACTTGAATTGCTGCCATCACTTACTTTATCTCAACATCTTTAGCATAACAATAGTGACGGTAGTGTTAAAGAGACAGCTCCTGTGAGCTGCCGCTGCGTGTCTGGGTGTCATCCACCTGTTGGTTCCGTCCGCCTCTTGGTTCCATCTGCCTCTTGGTTCCGTCCGCCTCTTGGTTCCGTCCGCCTCTTGGTTCCGTCCGCCTGTTGGTTCCGTCCGTCTGGTCCGTTATGTTGGTTCCGGGGAGTCGCGCAGGAATGCCACCGCTTCTTTTGGTGTTTTGAAGAATTTTCTTCTTCCATCGGGAAGCGTGATCCTCAGTGTTGCAGGATGGTTCATTTAAACTCTTATACAATTTATTAGCCGATCCACTGAACATATTCATATACTGATGTATACAATAATTCAATCAAAAGGGACTTAGTTGAAGATTTCCAGAAGGAATAATACAGATTTATTGACATAGTGCACAACAGGAGAGTTGAATAGTCGAGTTCTTTGGGGATTAGACCCCATCGTGGCACCATCATTTGAGAGGGGCAGTGATGCCATGGGCTGAAGAGGAATATACCCTGATGGAGTCTCGACACTGGTCGTGGTGGTGAGGGGGTGAAGAGCAATGGCTGAAGATCTGGATGGATGAGATGTGGAGCGGACCTCTCATGAGGTCAATGGAAGAACCAGAGTTGAATCGCATCGAGGGATGCACCGATCCAACTTCAGTCCGGATGCCAATACCTGGGCTTTGGGTACCGGCCGAGGCTTGACTTAAAACATTGTAAGACAAAATGTGAAAAATAAATACGTAAATATAATGATTGTTATAAAATATTGATATAATGGTATCCAGTACGAGATCTGCCTATTGTCACGATATCCATTCCTACTATTTGAGTCAGTATCAGTATCGGTATCTCTGCAACACTCAAATAATATTGTGTGGCGGCGTCGGTATCTGTCAGATCATAAGCACGCATCCAAGAGGAAGCTTTGAAAATGGTGGAGACAAACGCCAAGCATCCAAAACTCATTCCAAACCAAGAGTGAATTTAGGGGTTCAGCTTCACCCGCTGTCTGCCGCTGTAACTCTCGTTGAGCTGGGAGCAGAGGCCAACTTTCAATGTTGGCAACCGACTAATCCTGTTATTGTGACTTTAACTGAAAGAGTGAACACCCTTACTCAGCTGACTGAGTTGGAAGAGAAGACTGAGAGAGGAAGAGAGAGTGAATAATAAAAAGAATAGGCATAGAGTAGTCAGCCTTCCTGACTGATTGGGGCGGCGTTAACCCCAAAGACAAATACAATGCCTTGTGGTTCACCAGGGAAAGCTTTTTATGTCAAACAAGAGCAGCAGGAGGTAATTGCTTTGAATTAGCTGGAACTTAATTAAGTCCGATATACTGTAGCTACAACATGGACAGCATTCAATTCTGATCGCTAAAAATGTACAAATAACATTTGAACTGAAATGCTTGATGTTCAACTTTGAAGTCTTCAAAGACTGACAGGTTGATGGACAGATTTCCGGCACAGATCTAGAGTATTAATGGGCTGCTGACTGGCCTGTTTTTCACGACTGTAGATAGTACAAAAGCTAAGTAACATCAAATGATGATAAGGATGATAATAGTCATTTTATCGTAATCCTTGCAGGTTAATATATTTGATATGACTGTGAATACAGATTTAACAAGACAATGTTGAGCTTGCGCTTGGTTATTGAAGTCAAATGTCAGCAAGCAAAGAAATAGGACTCCAATTTGAGCCGGAAATCTTTGTGTTTTTCCACCCTGGTTGGATGTTTCTGGCCCCATCTCCCCTTTAGCCTTTCTTTTTCTGTGTGTCACTGCGTTTCAGTAACTATCTGAACTTGTGGTCAGGGGTCACCAACTGCTCAGAAACAGCCCAATTTCTCAGTCTGAAAGATGCATTTGTCTCCTCTTTCTCCCCCGTACTCCTATTTCACTGCGTATGTCCTTGCAGCATTTTCAGCATACTCAGAGGAAAAACATTTTTCTTACAGTCTAGGAGAGGATAACGATAATGAATTTAGTCACTCACATTCACTCAAAAGTCCCACCTAGAGAATCTCACCTTGTTAGTGGCCTCACAGGGAGGATGATAACTAATTATTTAAAAACTAAAAAGGCTATAGGGTTGGAAAGTAGTTGGATAATCCAGTTTTAGCTGCATCTTTTTCATTGTACTTGTTACTGCTTTGCCTTCCGAGCTTTCAATTTTCATACAACACATACTAATTTACAACGATAATGCGGGCACATTTACTCCTCAACATTCTCTGCAGTTTTTTGAAACGATGGTTTCTTAATTTCAGATGGAGTTTGACTAAAGAAATCTGCAAATCCGCTAAATAATATTTTGTTTTAGTTACAGCCCTTGTGTGTTTCCCGCCTCCTTGGGTTTCTCACCTGCCCCTGATTTTGCCATCAGTCAGACCTTTTATATGCTTTCTTGATTTCCCTGTTTCCCTGCCAGTTTGTCTTTGTCAAGTGAATGTATAACTTTCCTGCAATTTTCTAGTGTCAGTTTAAATGTTGTTACTTAACCTTGTTCTTTGTTTTTTAGATTTTGGACTTCCCTGCCTGGATTTGTTTGCTGGCTTCAAACTGACCACCTGTATATGACTGCCTGGTTCTTCAATAACATATTTGGTTCTTTGAATTGACCTTGTGTCCTGTGTCGGTCTCTCCACATTGAGTCTCTTTTCATACTAGAACAGTCACAGACCATCGCCAGTGGATTTTCTTTAGCTGTAGCTAGCTGATTAAGCTAACAGCTATCATGAGCTGCTAGAATGCCGTCTCCAGCTCACTTTCTAAATATTTCCAGCTGATCAATTATAAAAATGAGAACCTCTGGGTTCTTGAATTTAAATTTGATAGCTTATGTTCCACTGATGTTCCAGGCAAAATAATCAGCATCCTCACTAGTTGCTGTAGAAGTTAAGTCAGGAGCATTAGATAGTATACATACTTGCACGAGCAAGACAGAGGTTAGATTTATGAATTATTGTCCATATTTTCAAATGGGTTTCACTTTTAATGTTACAAGGGAAAAGGTTTTAAGAATGAAGACTAACCAGTGTGTTTGGTTACGTCAGGCTATCTCAATATAATACGTTTTGCTCAATGTGTTAACTTGCCCAAATCCAATAAAGAGCAGGACAGCGTCGCTAACATCACATCCATGATGGATCTGTGTGTTTGTTCGGTGTCGGTGAGACTGTTTTTTGTACTGCTGTGTTTGTGTGTGTGTGTGTGCGTGTGAATTACATCCATATCTTGTCCCAACAATAACCATTTCTCCAGCAAGACCTCTCATTCCCACTGTAGGGAAATAGGATTAGTGTACTCACATTGACTATCTTTGGCAAGGGTCAACACACACACACACACACACACACACACACACACACACACACATGCACACAGCCTGAGGCTAATATCGCTGAGCTAAGAATTCACAGCAGGATGTGACTATCAGCGTTGTTCATTTTTCTCCTGTTGCACAACAGCAGCTGATAGCATACGGCTCTGAAGTCAATAAATACGTGCAGCCGTTTAACCTTTGGACGTGCCCAGTGTTATACATGAGATATTAGCTGGTTTTGCACCTGCTGTTTTGCTGTCTCCGTCTTATATATGAGATGCAAAACTCTGCAATAGAATAATAATAGCACATGATGCAACAGTTTTGTGTAGGTGTGATCCTGAGCAAAAGCCATTGATTACCTCGGAGGCAGGCACTGCATTTGCACATCATAGGATATCTGAGAATGAAAGAAATCTCCTGACAGCTGCTTTTTAAATGTGCCAAATGAACGTCAGATTGAGGCAGCAGGAGCCCTCACATGAGAAAAGTTTTGTGCAGGTCACCTGAAGGGTTGAAACGTCGGCCCTGATAAGAAACTGTGGGAGGGGAGAGGGAATGGTAATGGAGTCTTCTCTCATAACTGGTACTGCTGACGGCCCTTCGAGCCACATATTTCACTGAGAGCTCTTAATTGAGCTGCTCTGTGGCTAAAAGTAGAAGATCCAGTCAGCTGTCCTGGGATACATATATATGATAGAAACATTGTAAATGACAGACGTGTATATTTCCGTACGTATCTCTCTTGATATGTGATTTTTTAAAAAAGGAAAGGAGGTCAGCAATCAAGAGAGATTTGCCAACGAAATCTTAATTGATGGAAAAGCCAAACAGACTTGATGTCATTTATATTTTGAGCCTGGTTTGGAACCTCTTAGTCTCTGTCTTCACGTATACAGATTTTTTAATAAAACAGATACGTTCCTCTCATCCACACGGAAGCTTTAGTTCACTAAAACGGATATTTTTAAAGGCGTCTTCTAAGGTGCAGATTTTTTAAAACTCCGGTGATTTTTTGTATGTGCGTGGACATGTAAAACGGAGCGTTTGGGAAACCAGGAAGTCGTCTGGATATATCTGTAAGCGTGTAGACAGGTCCTTAAAACCATAAATAATCAAAGAAAGATTTAAAGACTACAGTTCTATCAAAAAGTTGTCTTCAAACAAACAACTTTTTTTATTATCCAATCTGTAGCATTCATTGCAAATGTAAGCGAGGCATCACTGTCCTCTCTTTCTCTTGCCGAAGCTTTTTAGTTTCCACCTGGAGGGCACTCTTTGAAGACAGATCTAAGGTGTGAGCAATGTAACATCCAGGGCCAACCGGCCCCCTCGGTGACTCGTTTCTTCTCCTTTTCCTCCCTCAGATGTGCACCTTGCAGCATTATCTGAGTGTTTTTGTTCGAGCGTGCTCCTTATTGAACTCTCCCGTCTGCGACACACAGTGGTTCTTGAAATACATTGTGATTGTAGGTGTCAGTGGCACATTATGTGGTCACGGCTACGTGCTGTGCCGTGCAGCTTTCACAGAATACCCAGCCCTCTCATAACTTTCCTCGGTTGCATTTTGTGTCATCTACTGTCTACATGCATGAAATCACAAGATATCTCGGCCATTGGCTAGGAGTATTTACAATATTTGAACCCCCACTTTACTGCGTACCCTTGGAGCTATGGGTTGCCTTTGCAGTTGCTGTTGCAACTTCGGTGTTGGATGCATAAACAAACACAACACATTAAAGTGTCATGGGTGAAATAGTAGGGACGACAACATCGACACGCATGACTTTGCCCGTGTCACTACTTGTGTGTTTTCCTGACAAATCTTTGTTTGGAGAGCTCATCAAGGATTCCAAATGAAGGACCTCGTAGTGTGGGGCCCCCACTCATTGGTCATGTAGTTTAAAAACAACAACGACTTCAAGACTCCCAATTACAAGACAGCAAGGTGTCGAGTGTGAACTTGGCGTTAATAAACACAATCTAAAAAAAGGAAAAGGGTGGGAAGCAATAAGTAAGAAGCAGAAAGATATGGGTTTGAAGGATGTATACGGGATGTCAAACTGATTCAGCAGCAAAAACCAATTAAAAAGACATACTGTCTATATTTGGTAGGCCTGACAATTAAAGGTTCATGAGACGCAACTCTGAGCTATTTAGAACTGGTTGATATTTGGTTGATCTAAGGCTTCCCATATTCCTCTTATTTGATGAAAGTCTAGATTCACTTGGGAGTAATTTTTCAATTCAGGACACAATTAAAAAAAAAATCCAAATAGAAACAAAAAATATGCTTAACAAATTATTACCGACACAAACAGGGAAATACTGTAATGTATATCCCAACACTGTTGCACAGTAAAGCTGGAGTATTACACTAAAGTCCAGTCGCTGCAGTCGGTCTGGCCACAGAATTTGATCTACATCACAGTCGCCCTTACATTAAGCTTACATCATCACACACAAGAGCAAAAGCTGGCGAGTCAGTTACCAAACGGCTCTCCTTCTCAGGGCTAAGATCTCTGTAGAAGGTATAACATTTCACAAGCACAATGGTGGGAGGTATTTCACCTCCTTCCAGCTCCATTATTAGCATACAAGTATACACAGACCTATTTACTGTAAGTACATAATGAAGGGAAACCCATAACACTGCACAATATTCTTGGTGTAGTGCACAGCATACTTGTACTGCAGTTTCTCTCAAATGGTACCTTGTGGAGTTGTTTCATGATCATTTGATGTCTTTTCAACACTGTCTATTGTTGAGATGCTGACGGAGTTGATGTTTTTGAAAGAGGCCATTATCCTCTAATGTTGCTCTCTGGACCTCTCAGCATAATAGCATTATTTGCTACCACCATGTGTAAAAACTGCTTTTCTGACACCAGCGCAAGGTAGTGGACTAGTCTCACACATTGTAATTCACGAAGAGATACTACTACTGTATGTGTACTGGACTGTGCGGTACTTTTTTGTCTAGTGTGGCCCATTCAAACTCCCAACTTGTCAAATACGACAACTTCAGTGGCCCCACGTGTCCATTTAAGACGCTCCACATGGCCGTGGTTATGGCGGTAGTAAAGGAGGACATTTTAAAGTCAGCGTAGAACTTTCCCCCAGGAGACTGGTGTTTGTGTCCTGTGTGAAACCAAAAGTCAGCGTTGACTTATTTTTTCCATCACGTCACATAACTATGTCGCTTACGTAACATAGCCTTCTTAACTATGTAACAAAGGTAGCTTAGTTATTTAAACCCAAACCACGATTTTGGGTTGTTTCCTGTTAAAACCAAAGTTTATTCTGAAAAGACAGTGTTACATCAGGCTGCGCTCGGCATCCAGCACTGGCATTGTCATGGTTAATTACATGGTCCAGAAATTAGACCGATATTTCCTCTGGGACAGCTCTATGTCTTTGTACCATTCTGCCTCCTCCTTCTCTATTACGCTGTCTTCCCCTCACTACAGCACCTCAGATTATTTCTCTTCTTCCTATATCTTGGAAAAAACTGTTGTTATTTACCTGGCCAGGTTCCTCCATGTTCAGAAATTGTAGTGTCGTTGTCGAATTCTATACATGTTTGGCAAAATCCATACTCATGAATATCAACTGTCAGCAAAATCGACAGAATGTGTGATTGGTTGATGTAAGATGTGAGACACTCCCCATTCGTTCGAGAAGTCCAAGTTCCACCTGACAGGAAATTTACCAATTTAGTGGACGTTAAATAAAAAATGAATATTGCTGTGATGATATTCATGAATTTTAGAATTGTGATGCAGCAATTTAAAAAAAATTAAGTTATTTTAATGTGCAATTAGCATGATAATGTATATTGTGCAGTGAGACCTCCCCGAAAACCTCTTATTAATGTTTAATCAACATAAATATTAGAAATTCACAGGAGTGGTAAAATATTTGAAGGGCTGTATGTTTGGACGCTAATATCATGTTCCTTCAATTAAAATGGAATGTAAAAAAGCTAATGTGGGTTTGGATGAAAAGACATGGGCAGGATGCAGACATAAGAATCGGATGAGTGCACCACAGCCATAATTGGAGTGGTTCCATTGACAGATGTGAACTCCCAGCTGTCCCCGGGACTGAGCACCAGACAAACAAGCATCAGTAGACAAACACGTCGCTGGATCAATTACTGTATGAAGAGCTCAGGAAAATGTTCCGACACCATCCAAATTATAGATCCTTACAGCTGAGGAAAGCTTGCCTACTTATTTTGCTGCCTGCGTGCCCTTTTCAAATCAATCTCACATATTCCTCACGCTTGTAGCAGAGAGCAGCGATATTTCACAAGGTTTGTGAGATGCACACGGCCTGACTGCATGCTGTCGGTATAAATTATATTGGATTTTTTTTGCTCTCCACCCAGAACTGGACATGAAAGGACGACATTATTTTCACCTATCTGAGGTTTAAAATAAAGGTTCTTAAAAATAATGAATTAGGCAATAAATAGAACTGGATGAATAAGAAAGATATATATTATATACTTTGGTCTGTTCCTGCAACACATCACTCCCAGCTGCTCAGAGAACGCCTCTTGGTCAGAGGAACCCACGCTACAAACTATGACCCCTTTATCATCAGCTTTGGACGTGTCAGGGACCAAGTGTCACTTTCCGCTCATTAAATGCATCATGTCTTTTCAAAATAAAATTCCAACATAGGTTTACTTAGTTTTCAGGTTTATTTACGCAACAAAACTACTTTAGTAAGCTGTAGGCACCAAAAGTACCCTGTTAGACCAAGTTTTTGGTTTGTTTGTTATGTAAAAATAACTACGCTTGTTATGTAACTGACATTAGCAAACATAAGTTACTTTACAAATCTATGGTTAAATAAGTCGATGTTGACTTGGTTTTGTGGCGAGGGCAATAAAGGGAGAATGGGAGAAAACCGATTGCCCAGGTAATACTGTCTAAAGAACCTTAGACATTGTTTTTAATATTGAAAAGGCACACAAGATACGAGTTGTGTTTTCATAATGAATCAAATGTTTTATTGAAATCATCAAAATAACCAAATAGGCAGGACTGAAGCTGCTGTGGAAGAAAGGATGTTGATGGCCAAATGAAAATGAATAAAAAACAATAATGGGAATAAAATAATTATTACAATCTAAGCTAAAATAGGCCTTAAAAAAGCCCTAAAACCATAACACAACCTTTAATCCTCCAAAATCTCCTGTCCAACTCTAACTCTAACAAATCTGGGGAAACTAAGCTGAGGCCACTGGCCCCTTAATCACCTCATGAGCAACACAGCAATCCTCAACAAACATGGTGCAGGCTACACTCGTATCCCAGTGCTTTTACATGCATGCATAAGGTGTAGGGACCTCACCTTGGGGGCCTAGCTTCCGACAATGGCACTCTGGCTTCACTGAAAGAATAAATGGTAAATGGACCTGTACTTGTATAGATCTTTTCTAGTCTTCCGACCACTCAAAGCTCTTTAACACTACATGACATCATTCACACACTGATGGGGGGGGCTAAGGTACCACCTGCCCATCAGGAGTAGCTAACATTCACACACCGTAGGCACAGCTACGGGAGACATTTGGGGTTAAGTGTCTTGCCCAAGGACACATCGACATGGACTAGCGGAGCCGGGGATCGAACCGCCGATCCTCTGATTGAAGGACGACCCTGCTCACCATTAGTTCCAATAAGGAACTAATACAAAGATAATCAAAAAAAGGCTCGAACAAAACAATACGGAGCAAAACAACAGGGGCCAAACGGCAGCGTGTGAACCTACAGAAGGAAAACAGGGATTCACAGGGCTCACCATGCTGCAAAATAGTATCTGGATTTTTTAGGTTGATACAGATATCGATATTTGACAGTTTGAAGATTTTGGATAAAAATGAATGGGCAGATATTTATTTTGACATTTGACACTCAATATAATCAAAATGTTTGATGAAGACCCCTTAAATTAGATAATTTAATATATATAATTTAATATTGTGAAGATGTGAACTCAACGTAGCAGGAAATTCTACAGTTGTAAAATACTTTTGTTAGCATTCCCTGCTGGACAAACTATGGAGACGCTGTTTTTCTGTGTTCTGCACCACATTGCTTGTTAGTTAAATCCACTGACATACTTATATTGACATTACAGACTATCTGTAATCTATCGGTAACAGTCAGTAATATCGGCCCAGCCAATATATTGCATACTGTGCCCAACTTGTGTGGGAAAACATCTCAAGATCTAATGTGTGCACAGATGCAAGTCTTGCATCAGACCTTTTTCTTTTTCTGCTGCATGACAGATGCTGATGTGCTGTCTAACAGCACTTTCCCCTTCAAACAGCTGAATGAGGCAGTGGATTGAATAATGCATTTTTGTCCACATACAGATCCTATTAAATGTTATGTTAAGTTTAGTCATTTTTTCCTGTCATTAGTTCTGCTGCGCATTGTTTGGTGAATTGACGCCAACTGGAAACTTTAGCTGCTTGCTTAATTAGCTAGCTAGCTGCAGCTGATAGAGTGTGCCAGTGAACATGGACTGTATAAAAGAAGTGGACAAAGCCAATGTGGAAGTGTCTTGAACTTGCACTCTTTCTAAAGGCCAGTAGGGGGTGACTCCTCTGGTTGGAAAAAAAGTCTGGTTGTGTAGAAATCTATGTGGTTGTATAGAAGTCTATATAAAATTACTCTACTTCTCTCTTGATTTATTCCCTCAGTAAACATTGTAAACATGAGTTTATGTCTCAATCTCTAGTTTCAAGTCTTCTTCAATACAGCATGATGTTCATTTAGTAAATTATGGTCCATTTAGAGTCAAAGAGATGATAGGGCGTGGCCACCTTGTGATCGACAAGTCACTACCATGGCAACTTGTCAATCAGGAGAGAGGCGTAGCAATGCGTTTCCGTCCCCAGCTGCACCCCCTGCAAATATGGACAGTCAAGGCTTCAAAACGTCCACAAACCAATGGGTAACTTTTATATAGTCTATGCCAGTGACAGTTATCATTTTACCTCTTGAAAAATCATTCTTTTCAGTGGTAAATCTGCAACTGTTCATCATGGTAAACTGTTAAGTTCCATGCGTGGCTAGATATCTTGTGGAGTAGCAACAGTAACTAAGAAAGCCTGGGTTTAGTGAAGGGTCAGTTGGGGCAGGCTGGTCTCATCCAGCATTTGTAGATATACTTACAAAAAATGATGCGCATAATGCATAATGCATTATCCTTAATATTTCCTTGTTCATAATCATGAACAAGGAAATATTAAGACCCCAAAGGCACATGGCGGTGGGAGTAGAGGTGGAGGGGTCCAACAAACAGCCATGTCTCAGCCAGGATGCTAAACGAGAAGTCAACGTTGATTTGGTGCGTAACTTTTGTACTTCAGTAACAACACTTCCGTAGTTATTTTAACCCAAACGATGGTCTTTTCCTAAACCTAACGAAATATATATTATTTTTGCCTTAACTTAACTAAATATTTCACAATCTCGAGCAGAAATTGACACACGTTGCTGACTTCTGTAGGAAAATGCACAAAAAATGAGGAGTAACTTTGTCGTATGACATACAAACTGTTGTAAGAGGATACGACTCGATCAAACAGATGTGGACATTGTGGTCTGAATCATTCATTTCCCTTAATAACATGGCTTGTAAACTGCTCAATTTGATGAAAAACACTTAAAAACTTAACTTGAGGTTTGCAAATCAAGGTTTCGACTTCCTGTCTGTTGATCTCTTTTATTCTCTCTGTCTTTCTTTTCTGTAGCGTATCTCATTCTCACCCTCTCCTGCCCGCTGTAATCCAGCCATCGAGGGATGCTCTGGACAATAAAGCTGTCAGGAGTCAATCTCTGCCGATAAACCAGCTCTTCCTGCTTTTTAGCCAATGGGGGACGATGATTCACTCCCGGTCCCTTTCATTGGATGGGCTCCAGGAAGTATTTGGATGATGTTTTGTATATGAAATCCTGCTCTGGGAAATGGGCTTACAGTGCTCGACGCACTGTGCCAAGTACGTGGGCGTGTACACACACACACACACACACACACACACACACACACACACACACACACACACACACACACACACACACACACACAGGCACATGCTTCCTTACACACACACACTCTGCAGAATGGCTGGTTTAGTGCTTACATTGTACACATTGTGTGTGTGTGTGTGTGTGTGTGTGTGTGTGTGTGTGTGTGTGTGTGTGTGTGTGTGTGTGTGTGTGTGTGTGATGGATGCGTCTCATTTTCTCTCTGAGCTGCTCCTTTGGTACAGTGGATCAAACCAAGCCGTATCCACAAACAACAAGGACAACAAATTGAAAGAACAACCAAAAGGCAACCACAATAACATTATCAACAACAACAGCGATGACAATAACAACGCAGCAAAAGTCATCATTATAGGAAACAATAAAAGACTGATGATGACTTCAACGATCAATATGCACATCGGTGAGATCCACATCAGTGGCTCTGTATTAGCAGAGTCAATGTTGTCAAGGAAACTGTAAACACTTTACTTTTCTATAGTTGCTATACATCATATTTTGCATTTGTTTGTCCAGAAAGGTTTTGATGAACATCTAAATCTTATGTAAATGTTTTAAAATAAAGGTAATACAAGTCACTTAATTGGGGGCCAGAAAGGTGAAACTATAGAGGATGAGAAAAACACTCTTCAAGGTGCCTTATGACCCGGGTTGGAGACAACTGAGTACTAAAGCAATCCATCCTGAATGACATTCAGTATTCTGAATATGACAGTAGACAGTGTTTGATGTTTTGGCTTTATCCCTTTATCCTGTTACTTTAGATGTGGAATGACTCAGTGAATACAACATTACAGTCCCATTGTGTTACTGCAGCGTAGCCACTTTGCAGGAAACACAGCCGCAAAGGTAACCGCAGAGTTGTATGTCCTCGGTTCAATGAAACGGAGACATTTATTCATTCAGATATCCTGATGCGTTAATGTGAGCACAGCTTGTGCATGCTGATGTATTTTGCTGGCTCTACGCACAGTTTGCTTACTTTGGAGAAAAATCTGTATTTTGAATTGCAATGTGAGATAAAGGTTGAAAAAAAACAAGTTAGATTGTTGTTATGTGAATGCATGTTCAGCTCAAAAGATTCACTACTTTTAAGCATCATAAGCATTTATACTTTATGAATTTTTTGAATACATATTTTCTTCATGATTTTGACATGTAGGTGGGGGAAATATTTTAAGCAGTCTCGACTCAATACAGTATTGTATTTTACCACATCAAACCTTTCAGTTTCTAAACTAATGGAATTCTTATGACTGTCATTTTTTTTATATTGAGAATAAATTTGAGAGAAAAATTCAATCTCATACCAGAGCAATATTTTACATGAATTTACATACACAAGTCCATTCCAGTAATTCAAAAAGTTTTCAGAATGTGATTGAATAAACTTGAAAAATGAATGTCATTCCAGTCATTCTCACAGCACAAGCAGTGATGTGCAGGGCTTTATAATAGGTGTGGGAAATTGTTGGAGTTCTGTTTCAACTTCCTTGTTCATTGTTAAAGTAGTGTAGATACATACAGGAAACACACTTCTATATGAGGGAAGGCCTGCAGCTTTTTGAATGGATTTCAACTGCATCGTATGGTATTCTTCAACGAGTGGAGCCGGCTTAATTTCTCAAATATGTCAAGGACCCATCCGGTCTTGGAAAACCAACAGTGCCTCGAGAGGCCAAAGCGAGTCACTGTGACTTCCAGTCCACCCCCAGTCCACTATGAGAAGATGAAGAAGTACAGCTGGCTCGAGGGCTTCTCAATCACGTTGAAGGACCAGCCCCAGATTACTGGGACAGTAAACACAAAGATGGCTCAAGCTCTTGGCAAGCGCTCGTAGTCACCATCCCAACCGCCAACTCTCAGCAAGAAACCACAATCGGCTTCAGAGAAAAGAAGTGACATAAAAAACCTCTTTCTTCTAGACTGGTAAGCGATATCTAACATTGTCTTTTGGGCCGAAATGGGTTTTTAGTGCAATTAGCGACAACACAAACCATATCGAAAAATGATGATTATGGATGAGGTGAATGGGACAAAAAGAACGATGGTAAGTTAGTTATTGTAGTTTTGCCTGATGACGGTCGCGTCTCGATGGTAACCCTCGATTTGTGGAGCTCTCGCGTGATGGTGCAAAAACTGTTTTTTTTTTTATGCGATTGATGAAAGTTTTATGGAATTTGGCCACTACAACACAGATATTTCAAAATGCGCTTTAAAATATGTGTAAGGAAACATGGCTATTGGGACACTAAATTGACAAGCCTCAATTGCTATGAGAAGCACTAATTAAGTGCTCCTTCATGCAATGTCAGCTTTTCTTTTCAAACTGAGGCTTTTTCATATTTCCATACAGTGAAGGAAGGAACGAGGTGAGTTAAAAAAAAACAATGCTGGAACCTGTTATGAAATGACTGACAGGTATTTTAATATAAGGACTGACACCACACAACAACTACTTCAACCTTCCCTTGTGATAAGGAGTTGTTTACATCAGTAATGTTTGCAAGTACAACGGTAAATCTGGCAGATAGTTTCATTCATGATCAGTTAAAAACACTCAACACACAGACTTCTTTTCATCTGTGAGGCAAGCTGTACACTTACTTTCTCTGATTTGGCTTTAATTCCAGATCAGTCACTTATACTTATAACTTAACTATAATTATACTTTTTTATAATTCCAAAACATCAATCTATTTAAGTGTGTTTGATTCGAGATGGGTTTTTGAGATTTTAGACACTGATGAAACCATGTTCGTGGAACTGGTTCAAATCCGGTTCAAAGCCGATGCGCTTGCCTCTTGGATGTGCGCCTCCATCGGGTCTCGCCTCAGACTAATATGCTGCTTATAGACTTGAAATCAAAGAGAGTTGAGATCAACTTCCCGTGTCGGCAGGACTCCCCCTGCTGCTGTTTCCGTCAGCAAGTCAAACAACCCTGACATGTTCCAGCGCTGCTGTTGCGTGTCTGACACTGACCTCTGACCTCCGCGCCGCAGGGCCCCCTGCAGAGGGCTCCTGCAGAGGGCTCCTCCAGAGGGCTCCTGCAGAGGGCTCCTCCAGAGGGCTCCTGCAGAGGGCTCCTCCAGAGGGCTCCTCCAGAGGGCTCCTGCAGAGGGCTCCTCCAGAGGGCTCCTCCAGAGGGCTCCTGCAGAGGGCTCCTCCAGAGGCCCCCTGCAGAGGGCTCCTCCAGAGGGCTCCTCCAGAGGGCTCCTGCAGAGGGCTCCTCCAGAGGCCCCCTGCAGAGGGCTCCTCCAGAGGGCTCCTCCAGAGGGCTCCTCCAGAGGGCTCCTCCAGAGGGCTCCTCCAGAGAGCTCCTGCAGAGGGCTCCTCCAGAGGGCTCCTCCAGAGGGCTCCTCCAGAGGGCTCCTGCAGAGGGCTCCTCCAGAGGGCTCCTCCAGAGGGCTCCTCCAGAGGGCTCCTCCAGAGGGCTCCTGCAGAGGGCTCCTGCAGAGGGCTCCTCCAGAGGGCTCCTCCAGAGGGCTCCTCCAGAGGGCTCCTCCAGAGGGCTCCTGCAGGCATCAGCGAAGTGTGACACTGATATTATGTTGTTTTTTTGGCTGAAAAACGAATGTGACAGGAGGGGAGTGCCTGTATCCTCAGCAGCGATCATTTACATCTTGTCACGGTCATTTGGAAACAATGTTTTTTTGTGTCTTTTTTCTTTACATATTTGATGGACGTTGGCATTAAATAAACATGTCGATGCGCAAGAACATGAACAAGAATGGAGACCATAAATTATTCACAGCAAACACAAACAGCCATCCAAAAATTAGATGCGAGAGCGTTTAGTTTTTTTGTTCCAGCTCTCCTCTCCTCTTTACCTCTCTTTTTTCCCTCTAATGCTCTCCCTCTCTTCTGCTCTCTCTCTCTCTCTCTCTCTCTCTCTCTCTCTCTCTCTCTCTCTCTCTCTCGCTCTCTCTCTCTCTCTCTTTCTCTCGCTCAGCCCACTCTCTGTCTTTGGAGTGCCTGCCAAATTCTCCATGATATTTCCCTTTGAGAGGGATAAAGAGAGAGATGAGAGGGAGGGATGGATGGATGGATGGAGGGAGATTTGGGGAGAGAGGGGGGGTGGGTGGGGGGGAGGGTTGGGGTGTGCAGAGGGACTCTGGGAAGAGGGTGATGGAGGAGGTGGAGGGAGGAGGAGAGGGCAGAGGCAGGTAGGAGAGGGAGATCGACTGAGGGTAAATGGTAGATTAAGGGAGGAGTAAAGTGGGAGATAGAGAGAGATGGAGGTTCAATGGCTAGTTCTATATATCAATCACTACTTTTTATCACCTGGAAGGGAAGTACAGAGGGTAGGAAGAGGAGATCTTTGATTTCAAAAGTCCTTTTTCAAAAGACGCAATAGGTATACACACACACACACACACACACACACACGCACACACACACACACACACACACACACACACACACACACACACACACACACACACACACACACACACACACACACACACTCTGCTACTGGTTGTATTACAGGTCCTCCTCCCTCGCCCTCTCATACAGACCTTGTGTCTCTCTCTATTCACACACATGTTCTCCCTCTCACACATCAGTGTGCCAGAACAGAGTCATTGCCTTGCTCGTGTGTGCTGCAGTTTTTCATGGAAAATGTGAAGACGAATATGAAAAAAGGCCAAATTTGGGTGCGATGGTGGGTGGAGAAATGTGGGCAACGAGGACCGAAGACTGAAGTGTTGGAGGTGAATGAACTTCTGGTGAACTCCAGCTGAGCTGTGCTTTTACACCGCAACCTGGATGAATGTGATTATGAAATAATACTCTCACTCCCGGAACAGGCGACTACTTTTCCTTTTTTGCCCGCAGTTTTCACAAAGGTCTTCATAAATATTCTTTTTCCTGTGACACTTCCTACCATGTCGACGGTCCTGATTCCACCATTAAAATAATCGAAATGAGCAACAACGGGCAGCGACTGGATCAAGTCAAATCTGCACTGTAACAAGAACACTGTGATATGGACAATAACTGGCTGGCAGCAATTAGCAAGTAAGTAGTACATTTCACAGTATGCTTATTACTTGTATTACAGTCATAATCAAAATACTGTACTTGTCATCACAGGGGACTGGTTCTTTCTTTGGACCATGTTACTCGCACTATACTCTGCTCTGGATTTGTCCTGACAAAAAGTCTGTAAATACAAGAAGACATCATACATTACCTCAGCCAAGGAGGAACACTTGGTTTCAGTGATAGTTCTGATTATAACCCACATACGTAGTTCTATTTCCTGGTCCATTTGAGTGTCATGCATCCACCAAGTTTGGTCCATGAACTCCTTCCCGGTCGTGAGAATGAGAGCTTCACAAGGAGTGTACTGCTCCAAAATGGATGAAGGAGATAGAGACTGAAAAACATGGTTTTGAGCTGAAGAATTGTTGAGATGCAAAAGAACCCACACTTGAAGGGTGAATGGTTTTCTGCCACTGTGTCACCACGCAGCAGGGGTCTGGTCCCATATTCAACCAACAGGGTGATACAGTGTGTATGATTTGACCTCTTGACCATCAACGCCAACTGGCCTGGATGGGGAAGGATCCAGCTTGGTGGTGATGACAAAAAAGTTAACTATAATTGGACTCAACGTGTGTTATGAAAGCCACACCACCACAGGGGTTCACAACCTTTTTTTCACAGTGGATTGGTGTTATGTTGCCATTTTGACCAAATTGGGGTTCTCCACACTGTTAAAGTTGAACAGATTGCTGGTTCACATGCATGCCCACAGATGTAAGTTTGGGTCGGGGCAGGGTCATCGTTGCGACACGTTCTCACTTCCAACTCGTCATATAGCACACAGCTGTTGAAAGTCTGTGGACCGCCGTTGGCTTATGAACCCTCAGCTAAGAATTATGCACTGTATTACCAACTTTTATTAAATTGATTTTTATTATAACTTACTGAATCCAGAAATTGTCTTCCAAGTCCACCCAAAATGTTTTAATCATATCAATACATCCAATCCCAGCAGGCCAGTGGTCGTCTGGCCTGCCGGACAGTCCATCCAAAAAGCTTCTTCCTCCTCCGTCTCCTCTATCTTGTGTCCAGTTTTATTTCTCTCTGTTCCTTCACCCCCGTCTTGACCAAAGGCTCCAGTCTTATAATTGGTCAAGTCCTTGTTTCACACATTCCTCACTGATGTGTGGGGTCTTGTTTCAATCTCATCTCCCGTGTGGGGATTTCACATACCTGCTTCATGCCCTCTTATCTTGATCACATTCGCTGTCTGACTTCTTAATACATTCAAATCATTCTATTTCATATAATTGCCTAATACATTCAGTGTTATTATTTATCTTAACCTTACAGCATTTAAGACATTGTAATACATAATAGCTATCACTATAAGCGCTATTTAATCTTAGTTTCCTCACAGTAATATTGTGAATTCAAACAAAACTACTTGGTTAGGTCTAGGAAAACATTGGGGAGAGTTACCTTTGTGATTACGGGCAGCAGTGAGGATGCAGAGCTCAGCATATTAATGATTTCTAATAACACAGTCCTTTTGATCAACTGGTTATATTGGCCAATTGTTGAGATTTGGGCCGCCACAACTTTAATGGCCACAATAGTCTGACTCATAACAATTTCAGTTACATAACTCCTTTATATTACAATCGGATAAGAAAACATGGTAAAAAAGAAGAAGCTCTGCATGGTTTAGTGTACATAAAGGATCTAAAATACCAAGCCTGAGGGGCACACATCAGAATACAGTCTGGAAAAGTAATAAAGGTTAATATGGAAAGAGCATCACTACTCTAGTGTTCCTCCCAGTTGATTAAAGGAAGCAGTTAACAAATACTGGTAAAGACTTGTGCATTTCCCTTTACATTTAAAATAATATATTAACAAAGTGTTATAATATAGAGATTATGCATTTATAGACAGTAAGGGAACAGTCCAGTTCCAGTCCCCTGGGGTGGAGGGGGGTTTCGTTGCTGAGCCTTACATTGGCTGGTTCGGATTAGGGTTCCTATTGAGACAAACAGACTTTAGATACACCTGATTGGATGCTGCATGGAACATGCGACTACAAAATGACTTCTACACCTGCCTGAACTACCAAAATATCCCATTCTATACAGTCTGAGGTCCATGAAAACAGCCTGGACTGGCCCCCCTTTGACCGGCCCCCCTTTGACTGGCCCCCCTTTGACTGGCCCCGTCTGCTGACTCCACATCACCACTGTACTGTGATGGTAGATGATTTACTGAAAGAAGACTATGGAGACTGGCCGGGCAGTTGCTGGATTTTTTTGCTCCAGACATATTACACAACAGACAGTGTGCTTCCTGTCACGGCTTGTGTGGTCAGTGCTTTAGCCAATAACACGCCTTGAGCGTGGCAGCAAGGGGTAGTGATTTAATGGTAAACACACATTATACCAATGAGCACCAGCCCAAGTGAAGTCACGCTCTTCTCATTTCTCACTTTCCCTCGTTCCTCACATTTCCATTTAATTTGAGTGCATTCCGACCAAACTTCTGGAATGTGTGCGTCTTGCTGATGAATTATATCACTTGTTCATTGACAACTTGAACTGCGACACCAACCGACGGATTAAAAATTACATTACATTTGGTGCACATATCCAGCCATCCTTCCTGGACAAATTGGCCTCCGCAGGACCATAAATGTTCCCCATTGTGGATTTCTCATGAGTGCTGTGTGTCTCTGCTGCGGCGGCTAATGATGAGCGATGAATACACAGTGCCCCGGACCCCAAAATCCATCACCAGCTCTGTGCCTATACGGGTAGAATTTCTATTCACGAAGAGATAAATACTGAGGGACAAACTCTGAATAAAACCCATTCACACATCACCATCACAGCCCTGTTTACATACCAAACATGGCTCTCTCTCTCCCCTTGTGTCGTCACTGGTTTGTGCAAAGGAAAATGTTATGGTGGCTAAAAATAATCTGCTCCTGAAAAAGAAATCTTTGTTACGGATCAAATTAAGAACGAACAATGACATGTGCATGAATCCTGACTGCAGGCATAGGGCACCGGAATAAAGTCTGTTACAAACTAAAGAGGGATTCAAATGGGATTATGTCTGGCTGTGAAAAGTCTGGTCTCTTCCCAATGAGTATACTGTTTATATACAGTATATGTCCCTTATGATGTGCTGCCAAAAATGTAGTGCATTATCTAATTTTGGGATCATCCCCCTGATATGAATATAAATATATTATATAAAGGGTTTTTAATTTATGTAAATTTATGTTAATAACGAAGGGAGGCATCAGGAAACGCTTTCTGTCATTGACACGTAAAAAGATAACATGTAGTGTGTGCATATATATATATATATATAGTAACAATATATTTTTGTATCTAAGAGATATTTTTGGTGTATAAATAGAAAAAATGTATATATATATTATATATATTCACGTATATATATATAATATATGTGTTATATTATATAATGTATATATATATATACACGTATACGTGTATATATATCAGTAGCAACACACACCAGTTTAGTTATAGTTTAACATTTGAAATGTAATAATTGCCCATTGTGAAATAAAAACTTTTCATATAAAGTTGTAACACGTTTCAAAAAAAGAAAATGTAATTGTACAAATGCTCAGGGGCAATTCATGTGGATTCCAGTAACAATTACTGTTGCCCAGTTTTTTATTTTGTTTATTTTATTGTTAATTTTTCGTACTTCCATTGTGTAATTCCATTACTTTTGAGCTACAGAAGCGTTCTCTTGCTGTTTTGTACCTCCTTTTCTTAATGTTTCAGTTCAATGTTCAAGGTTGTAAAAAAATCGGGCGTATAAACATAAAGAGCGTGCGCGCGCACGCACACGCACGCACGCACGCACGCACGCACGCACGCACGCACGCACGCACGCACGCACGCACGCACACCAACCAGCTGGTATAGCCAGTACGTTCCAGAAAAATAGTGCCTGAGGACAGAGGATGGATACTAGAGGGGAAATGCCACATCTCCAGCTTCACACTGATCTCTTCTGTCGTTCCTCACCTGCCCAGCTGCCGTCACTCTTGCCCCTCATTGTCGCACTCTCTCTGCCTGGTAATGTTGCTTTAGCGGTCTAAACTTTAACTTGTTTTATTCATACTTTTTTTCCCTGCATGACCACCTGCTCTGTTTGTCTTTCCATTACTGACGGAACACCTGCTCATTTCATTATTATTTTTATTGAGCAAAGACTGCTTTGACCACACGTGTCTTCTGCTGCCCGGTGCTGGATGTGTGATAGTGTTCTGGTCATCACACCTGGAGGAGTGATCTCCAGATATTGCATCAACAATTCCTTATACACACACACACACACACACACACACACACACACACACACACACACACACACACACACACACACACACACACACACACACACACACACACCAAAACAGAGCACGTTTGATCATTTTATGTAAATTTGGTAAAGCGTCTGCTTTTCGCAGCACAATTCTGGTGTTACATAAACAGCTTCGTTTAGAAGAGGAGGTCGAGACGGAGGGAAATGAGAGTGGGAAGGAAGGAGAGCCAGTGAGGGAGAGAGAGGATGTAGGCCTACAGAGGAAAGGTGGAGCTTCAGACAGGCTTCCAAGCCGGTGTGCAAAATGCCTGATGGCAATCGGGGGGGTCCCCCCCTGCAAAATGAGCAATAGTGATTAATAGCAACAGTCAGTAATAGTGATAGTAATATTTCTAACCAAAATCCATCACAAATATTATCTGTCAGACTATACCTCACAATCAAAATATCGCTCTAATCTTAGGGTTTATGTAGCTAACTTCTCTCACTGGGTTAATCGTAAAAAAAAATAATTGTATACCTATGCTCCATTTGTTGTATGCATTCTTTCCCTCTATGTGATTGCTTCAAAAGCATTGAGCAGACACAGTGTGCAGAATAGTCAAAAAACAGTGGAAAAAATGAACTAACAAACAAAAAGTTGACTTTATGTCACACACAAGTTAATTTTCCTTCTTCCAAGCCATTGGTTGGACATCATTAAAAACCAATGGCTGTTGGAAGTCCTAAACTGTGAAAAGGAACTTTCAGGGACTCAACACTTGGTTGAGATAAGCTAATCCATCACAGGGGAAATTGGCGACTATTGGTTTGGATTCTCATTATTAATTTAATATACATTTACGGCCAATCTTTCCTCAAATATGACCTGTAGTTACTGTTTTTAAAGTGCATCGCCAGACCACATCACAAATGAAAATTATTGTTGATTCTCTCAGTTCATTTTCTATCTCAAAAGGGGCATTTTCAAGGGGCGTAGACCAAAAAGGCCTCTGGACGCAATCGGATGTAGACCTACAACCAATTAGAGCAACAAAACATGCGACATAATGCTAAGTGACAACAAAAAGTGTAAAGGTGAGCTGTGATAGTGTAGCCTGTCCCCAACGAGTGCTGCCATCATAATTTAAAGATAAAAGAGGTGTTTTTTACGTTGCCTGGAACCATGACGAAGCTACGTGCTCAAGATTTAATTGCAGCAGCCTTCTTGGTTGTTTTTCGAATAAGCGCTCCTCTTTACGGTTCTAGTTTCAAACAGTATTAGATAAACGGTTGTGAATGGCCCGACTGATCTCAAGTTGCAGGAACTCTGTCCAAAGCGGAAGGGTGCCAGAGGCATCTGCCAGAGCAAAAAAACCAAACAGACGAGGCTCACCTTGTTGTAAAGGCTGTGTCAGTACACCGTGACGTTACTGTCGGGTGTGTTTAGTGCACTGGTTCTCAAACCTTTTCTGTCACGCCCCACTTTGGAGGAAGAAAAATGTTCATGCCCCACCGCCCCAACAAAATTGTAAAAAAATGGTCCATGTTGAATTTTTATTGAAATAGCAACATTTTGTGACTCCTCCATCTGTGCTTTTTCAACTAATAGATAAAGAAAATTGCAATCACTTTCAAGTAAACCAGATTGCTCCATCAGACAAAAACAAAATGTGCAATCACTTTGTTAGAACAATGCAAATAAAGTTCTATCTGTGCAAAAAATAACCAATATTTGGCAAAACATAGCTTATTGTGGCTGCAATTAACCTGTTTTGCACTGATTATATTTTCAAGATAATAACAATAAAGTGGAACCTGGGAAAAACTAAACAAAACAAGTTAAAATATTTGACAATAAAGAGTTTTACTGAGTTTTACACTGCATATCTTTTCAAAACAACAATAACGTGCAACCTGTGCAAAACCAAACCAAACCAAATCCACACAGTTTTGCTAAAGCAGGTTAGCTGAGTTTTTGACTGTTAAAGATTTAAATAAAAATACCGACGTTTTTGTTTTCAAACTTGAATTTTCTTGTTGTTTAATTAGCCATGAATGTTTAATGTTATGCAGAAATACTTTGGATGTGAAACCTGGTTTTTAGGGTCTTTAAAGTAGCAGGCAAGCATCTTATTGGTTTTACATTTGGTTTTCATGGTCTGCACGAACTCTGATTCATATAGTTTTATGGGCATTTTATGGTCATTTGTTAAAGTGCCAAGGGATTACCGTTGGGTTCACGACTTAACTCCCTCTGCAGTACAAGTTCTCCACTATTGATTCGTTAAAAGAAGAAATGCTTCCTTAACAGCTTTATTTTGGGCAGCAGGGGTGCTTAGTTGCAGGGTACCAAAGGTGCATAGAAAGAGATTAAAATGAATAAGACCTTAAACAGAGTTTGGCCTCGAGCCATGTTACTCACTGCACGTCATCGCGGCCTTTACTCTCGCTGACCTCTCTCTGTACAGTGTGGAACGTTGTTAAGAATGTGTCTGTATAACCCCTGGGTTATAATCTCCTCACGCAGGGGTCAGAGGCCCAAATGGTTGGGCCAAACAAAAAAGGCTTCTAAGAACGTAATTCGGGCTGAAAGAAATCCAACGTTATGAGTACAAAAACGGCACAGACCGGTTACACAAGCGTACAGCTGCTAAGTGGCTGTGCAAGCGAGGCGGAGAAAATCAAACGGCTTTGGATCAAAAGACAAAATATAATTTTTCCTCTGTCTCAGATCACTGTGTGTGTGTGTGTGTGTAGGTTTTTTTTCCACACATAGGAAACAGTGTGGGTTGCAAACACTCCTGGCGATTCCGCCTTTTTTATTTTTTTTTGCTTGTGTGAGTATGCGTGTGTGTGTGTGTGTGTGTGTGTGTGTGTGTGTGTGTGTGTGTGTGTGTGTGTGTGTGTCCAACAGAGTGTGTAAGAGGGAACGAGAGGAATTGTGAGAGTGGGTGTATGCGGTATTTTGTGAGTGTGTACGTGCATGTGTGTGTGTGTGTGTGTGTGTGTGTGTGTGTGTGTGTGTGTGTGTGTGTGTGTGCGGTAGCAGTGTGGGTGTGTGTCAGCGAGAGGGGGAGCGAACAGGTCTTTTCTAAACGAGGGGGAGAACGAGAGATCAGGAGAGAATTAGTCACAGAGATCTCCTGCGCCTCCGATATCCAGTATTTCCCACTCGTTATCGTTCCTTTCTTTCCTTTCCTCTCGGTGTATCCTCTCTCGTTCTTCTTTCCTCTCGGTGTATCCTCTCTCGTTCTTCTTTCCTCTCGGTGTATCCTCTCTCGTTCTTCTTTCCTCTCGGTGTATCCTCTCTCGTTCTTCTTTCCTCTCGGTGTCTCCTCTCTCGTTCTTCTTTCCTCTCGGTGTATCCTCTCTCGTTCTTCTTTCCTCTCGGTGTATCCTCTCTCGTTCTTCTTTCCTCTCGGTGTATCCTCTCTCGTTCTTCTTTCCTCTCGGTGTAGCCTCTCTCGTTCTTCTTTCCTCTCCGTGTAGCCTCTCTCGTTCTTCTTTCCTCTCCGTGTAGCCTCTCTCGTTCTTCTTTCCTCTCGGTGTATCTTCTCTCGTTCTTCTTTCCTCTCGGTGTATCCTCTCTCGTTCTTCTTTCCTCTCGGTGTATCCTCTCTCGTTCTTCTTTCCTCTCGGTGTATCCTCTCTCGTTCTTCTTTCCTCTCGGTGTATCCTCTCTCGTTCTTCTTTCCTCTCGGTGTAGCCTCTCTCGTTCTTCTTTCCTCTCGGTGTAGCCTCTCTCGTTCTTCTTTCCTCTCCGTGTATCCTCTCTCGTTCTTCTTTCCTCTCCGTGTATCCTCTCTCGCTCTTCTTTCCTCTCCGAGTATCCTCTCTCGTTCTTCTTTCCTCTCGGTGTATCCTCTCTCGTTCTTCTTTCCTCTCGGTGTATCCTCTCTCGTTCTTCTTTCCTCTCCGTGTAGCCTCTCTCGTTCTTCTTTCCTCTCGGTGTATCCTCTCTCGTTCTTCTTTCCTCTCCGTGTATCCTCTCTCGTTCTTCTTTCCTCTCGGTGTATCCTCTCTCGTTCTTCTTTCCTCTCGGTGTATCCTCTCTCGTTCTTCTTTCCTCTCGGTGTAGCCTCTCTCGTTCTTCTTTCCTCTCCGTGTAGCCTCTCTCGTTCTTCTTTCCTCTCCGTGTAGCCTCTCTCGTTCTTCTTTCCTCTCGGTGTATCCTCTCTCGTTCTTCTTTCCTCTCGGTGTATCCTCTCTCGTTCTTCTTTCCTCTCGGTGTATCCTCTCTCGTTCTTCTTTCCTCTCGGTGTATCCTCTCTCGTTCTTCTTTCCTCTCCGAGTATCCTCTCTCGTTCTTCTTTCCTCTCCGAGTATCCTCTCTCGTTCTTCTTTCCTCTCTGGTATCCTCTCTCGTTCTTCTTTCCTCTCTGTCGAGCTCTCCGTTAGTACATTTAATAACACGATCATGCTGCCGTTCTCAGCCTTATTACACCCCGGATCTGGTTTGGGTATAAGCCTAATTATATATACCATTTTGGTAAAACTATGCTCCAATTATGAGAAACTCACTGAACATGCTCAGCTTACTTCCATATTAAACAGGTCAACGTGGTACGGTAAGAGCTGTGGGTTCTATATTAATGTGTTTCCGCTACCAGTGCGGAGTGAATGAGAGGAGAGAGATATTGTGTTCCAGTAACTGCTTTATTAATGACAGCAGGGAGATCCAGGAGCATGTGCATCAAAAGTTCACGTGAACCTGAATACGATTTTAATTAAGTATGAACAATGTTTATCTAAGCCATTATTTCTTTCAGCGTAAAGTCACTGTTTTCCTGTCACAGCAGGGACACTTTACAGTACGTAGCATAGCACGGCTATAGGAAGACGTAGCAGAGAGTGAGTTAACTGAATCAAGCCATCAAGTCCTGATTGTATTGATAAAAGATATAAACAAGACTATTCACTTCATGGCTTTATTTGGTAAAGCTTGTGGATAGCACACTGGTACCTGGGACCTATTTTTTTGTTCCAAGCCAGCTGAGCTGATATTAGAGGGTGAAGTAAAGAAGGCTGCAGGCCACCGATTGGTCCGAGATAATCGTCTCTAGATTCGTCCCTTTCTGGACATGGGACCTCCTGCACAAACATGCTTTCAAAAGAAAACACGCTTCCGTCAACAACAACAGCATTTCTTTTTTTATTTTTATTTAATCCACCCAGATTTAAAGAAAATTGACCGAATTGTCTGTGGTCAGCTGACAAAGCACAGACACTCCGCTGTTTTTGTGCCAATTAAAGGATCCAGCGAGAGGAACACACTGCGTTTGTGTGTTTGTGTCGCACTGAAGATGATGTCATCGCGGTTTCAACGATTTTCAACGCGGAGAGTCAAGTGTGAAGCGTAGGGCTGGTATTTGACGAGTAGGGAGTGAGAACATGTCGGTTATTTAATCTTTCAAAACTTCCATTGTCTCACTGTAACAATCAAAAGTTAATATTGAGTGACATACCACTTTATTAGTGCCTCATCAAATACAGCCAACCCTGGCAGTCCAATCTGTATGCACACCAGAGCGTGGTAAATGTTTTGGCGTGGCAAGGTTAAACCTGCACCAGGACGACTGAAAGTGGAAACGGCATGATGAAATTACAAGCAAGCCAATTTGGTTCTTAATGAGAATCGGTTTTGGTCCCCAATGTCTTGTTCGAACACGGCTAATGAATGCTAACAGGATATCTCACTGCCGATGTGTCAAAAAGCTGTCACACCAACATCGAGTGTTTTAGAGGGCCGCAGCCTGTGAGCAACGCGCTGGATGTCTCAAAGAGGTGCCAGACACTTATGTTGAGACAAAACTCGTGGAAATTAGTCTAGTAAGGAAACGGGAGATGAAAAGAAACGCTTCAAAAGAAGACGAGGATTAGACTTGGAGAGACTTGGAGAGAACATTGGGGATGCGGTTATAGACTTGGGAGAGAGAGGGGAACACAGGGAGAAGAGGAGATAGGGAAAGCATGGGGAAAGGTGGATGAAGAAAGAGGGAGATTGAGACGAAATACGAAAGAAAAGAAAAGGAGAGAAAGAGAGGAATTATAGACAGTGGTGGAAGTGGTGACCCAAAGAAAAAACAAATGCAAGGCAGAAGAAAGAGGATGATGACGGCCAGAGGACGGCCAGGTGGAGAAAAAACTACAGGTTTGGATTGGAGAGCATTGGATTTGAGGTCGGATGGAGGAATGTTTGGCAGAGAAAAGGTATCGGAGGAAGAGTGAAAGCCTTTCAGAAGAGTTGTTATGGGAGCTGCAGAGAGAGCCCTGCTTAGCAACGGAGGGTGAACAAGTGGGAGAAGCATGTAATACTTCAAAGCATCAACTCATCTGGGAGGTTTGTGTGAGTGTCTGTATGTTTGTACCATACGTCTGCCTTTTGGAGGTCAGGCCTTAAAGCAATGCTTTACCCAAAATCTGTCTTTTTAATAATTTTTTTGTACCAAACAACCCCGTAGGCAGGAAAAGGGGGCTGGAAAAAGTTCCTCCTTTTAAAGCAAACACCGATTTAGTTGGGCTTGAATTGATGTTGTTTGCGATGGATTTAAATAGAGACAGGTTTCAGAATCAGAACGTATCAAAATATAAATCCACTCATGTGCTCTCCATATGTATTCATGTATTTGAATGCCCACTAGCCTGTGCACCTGTTCTGGAGCGCAGAGCGGTTCCTCCGAAGACTACGCTCTACACTCAGTTTGCAAACAGTCTTCGTGCATCTGTTGCTTTCTCACGTCCATCACTGGATGTTCCAGTCACATCTGACTAGATATTTTCCTTCATAAACGGTCCATGGCACAGGCAAAACAACGCAGGTCTACGTTGCAGTAAAACAAGATGTCTTCCCTCCCAACCGTTCTCCCGACGTGCTTTGCGCCCACAGAAGGAGAGCGACTTCATTCTCTGCTCAGGTACACATCACTCCACTGTATTGTATTGTCAGATATTATAATTCAGGATGTCAAATACAGCTCTTTTCAAAGCGTGGAAACATGTTCTAGTAGAAACTCAAAAGTATGAACCTGAATATGAGCATGATATGTCCCCTTTAAAGTGGCTCACTTTAATAAAATGCACTCTTTGCTATTGAGGCTCAGACTGTATTGCAATACTGGATGATTGAGGAATACCTCGGGGAATGTGCTCTCTCCTCAAGTCAAAGTGTTTTGAATAATTTTCTACAATGGAGCCGACCTCATAATCATACATTCGTTCTGCAGACTGAACTGTGGATCACGAAAGGGTCACACATTACTGGGGGAATATGGTGTCATCAGTTTCAGACGACTTGTTCCAGGCAGCATCTTTTAACATGTGAAAAAAAAGAAGAAGAAGCTAAACGATGCTCGAGCTTCATCACAGCAGGAAGGCTAATTGCTATTCGCTGCAGGTATCTGGGTTCCAGGGACGCCGTGGTACAGCTCGGTCCCCTCTTTGAAGTGACAGAGTCACCAATTGTCAGCAATAAGACGCAAAGTCCGCAGTGCTGTCTTTAGATGGCCTCCTCGAGTGTAATATCACACGGCCAGGAGCCTCCGCAATTACAACATATTTCAGAGGCGCTCAATATTATGGGAGACCCCATTGGTGGAAGTCATATAGCCCCATATCCAAGCCCCCCGGGTCAGCATGCTTCTCTGGAGGGTGACCCAAGATGCACATCCACAGTCTGGGCAGCATGAACACCATCTCATCACCGACTCCTTTTCCTGTTCAGGAGTAGGCAGGAAAGAGTTGGACACAGACACATTTCAGTTTGCCTCAATTGCCATTTTACTTGTATATTATCTTTTGAAATTAGTTTTTTTCCCCATCTCACCCACATTGTCATTAGAAATAAACCTCTATCAGTATGTATGTACACAAACATAAATATATATATATATATTTTTTTTTTTTATATATATATCAACATCTAACAAAAACTGCCCACCCTTACATTC
Organism: Ophiodon elongatus; assembly: GCA_016806645.1. Classification (NCBI taxonomy): domain Eukaryota; kingdom Metazoa; phylum Chordata; class Actinopteri; order Perciformes; family Hexagrammidae; genus Ophiodon; species Ophiodon elongatus. The sequence goes on along the minus strand of JACSYO010000018.1, from coordinate 280,857 downwards.
ATTGCAGCATAATTATAAATTATTTTGTTGGCCTCAGAGCGCAATCTGAGCAAATTAGGCCCCACCATGTTGTGTTGGCTCGGGGCAGCTCAGGTTCTGGAGCATCCCGCGGTCATTCCTACACTCCAGTCTCTCCGCTGCATTTCTTCAGCCGTATACTTTGGCTTGAATAATTACAGATGAATATCAGAGCCAGCCAAAACACTGTAAAATGTATCCTCTTCCATATCATCCCTATATTTTGGGATGTCGTTTTTTTCTGTTGGAAACGTAAGAAGTTTGCAATACAAGCAAAGAAATGGAAGTTCTGTGTTTAAAAAAAAAAGAAAAAACTTTATTTGGAACTTGCAACAGGTTTAGGAAGTTCAATTTCCAAGCAGCATCTAGAGCATGCACATCCCCATGGAGGCTACCAAGAGAAATACAAGAAGAAAAGGAAGTAGAAGAAAATCATAGTTCTTCCTTACCTCCAACAACTGTTATGTCAAATGATGCTGCAAGAAGCAGGAAGAACAAAATATTTTGGAGTGGGGGAACTCAGTTTTCTGGGCCAATACAACACGCACTGAGGAGTTTCTTGCTTCAATCGACTACATTTACCATCATAACACTGACTGGACATCCACATAAAAAAGTGGAGCTTTCTCCTTTTGCGTAAGGAGGGTGCTTGCAGAGCGGCGGGGCATATTTGTGCCTCGTATCTGAGCTGCTGATCATCTATGTGTTGGTTGGTGTTCACCAATGTACCCTGCAAGACATCTTAGTGTGGAATCACTTTTCTTTTAGCAGTCTTCTCTGCTGGAAACAAGAGGATTGTCTCATACAGCCGGTAGAGTTCAAGTATCACAAGTTCTTTTTGTGGAGCGTGATTAACTGGTGCTGAAGTGTGTTTGTGTGTGCAGCGTGGCCGAGCCGTTTACTGGAGGGAGATTACTTAAAGACACCATTTGAAATACAGTTAGAAAGGGTTGAAATGATGGGACTTACTGTGCTGTTGATGTTAAAATTCAGAAAGCATGATTCATTTTATACCTTTGAAAAACTGAAGCACCTGTCAACGTCCCCTTCTCTCTCTGCCACTCTCCTTTTCACCGCCTCGCTCTCTCTCTCTCTCTCTCTCTCTCAATCCTCCCACATATCCCAACGAGACACAATTAGTGTTCCACCAAATCTTCCTGTCACTAAGAATTAAAAGGCAGGAAGGTAGATAATGTCGAATATGGGTACCTTTGTTTTACACCGGGGAGTCGCCTTGACCTTAAAGACGGCGCACAAGCCGGAAAAGATGAAAAAACAAGTCAAAGGAGTAATTTAATGATTGTGAAATTACAGGTCGATTCCTGTAATTTAACAAGGAAACTCTCCATGAACCCCCACGTGTTAATGGCTTCATACCTCTCCCTGGATTGAAGTGCACCTGGAGTTTCCAAGTCTCTCAGCTCTCCTCTGTGCTTCCTTCAGTCAGTCTTCAGTGGCCCACACAGTGCTTCTTCTTCCCCCTTCCTTCTTCTTCACTTGTGATCAAAGTCCTGGAGAGCCCATGTGGGTTCTTCACTGCAGGCAGAGAGTAACAGAAGTTGTCGCAGAACAAACTGAAGAAGGTTTTTGATGAGATCCAGTTAGGTTGCATGATTAACTTACCAATGTTTCCCCCAGGTAGCGAATATCAGCGAGAGTCACCATATTCGTTTGATACCGATGCTAGAAGCAAAGCACCCTTTAGCGTCTGTGTGAGATTCAGCTAACTCCAGTGAAAAACCATCTGCATCATTTTTAGACACTCAGAGCAACTGACGCGCTATAACAGACCAGCATCACGGCCGGGTGAAATAGAAAAGAAATGCAGTCTATTGGTTTCGTGACACGAATTGTCCGTTTTGTAACGGTTTTCACAATTTCACAACACGATCAAATTAGGATCCTTTTTCGATGGGTGGACTTACTAATTGAATGCATCTATGGGACTAGACGTAAGAGTCAGAGCTAGTGACGTAGTATTAAATATCGACAAAGATATGGTGTGTGGGGGGGAAGATGGATGGGTCCAACAAACACAGGACTTTCAACCACTGGTGTGCGACACTGTGTGTCCCAACGTTTTGTTATGGTTTTGTTACCTAAATCTAACATTTGTGACAATTTCCTGAACCTAATCAAGTGTTTTTTGAGCGACTCAAACAAAAGCCCCAGACAAATCGTGTCCATGTACACAAAACCAAAACAAACCGCTGTGAGACTGTGTTGGGCATAGAGACAGTCTGCGTGGGGCTGAGTGAGACCAACATGGGCTTCCACACGGGACCCGAACAGTGAAGACAGAGTGAAAGTCCTGTTTAAGACAGTTATTTTATCCTAGTTTTGCTACATAACTTCTGCAATTTACTAACACCAGTTACGTAACAAACTTGCTCATTCCAACCCAAATCAGGATCTTCTCCTAAACAAGTACTTTTGTTACCTAAACCTAACTGAGTAGTTTTGTTGCACAAATAAACCTAAAAACAAAATAACCCGTGTCAGAAACTTATTTTGAAAATGCATTTGTAACGAGCAGAAACTGTATCCTGTGAACACAGAAGTTTTATTTCCCAGCACAGGAGTATGAACGCATGCAACTCATTCTTTTCTACGCCTCTCCTCTTCGTTAACAAGTGGAAAAAGGGAACGTGGTGGAAAAGGAGAGACCGAGACGACATGCCAAACAACGTAAAGCAGGTCATTTATAGACGTGATGGGTTTGCACGCACGAGGCAGAGAAGGCGTTGAGAATTATGTCGGATTTTAACATGTTGTCCTCACATACAAAGAGACAGGATTCTATCAAATCCAGCTAAGAGAGACAAAAAAGTGCCAGGACTCTTAGAAGGCACTGAAAAAGTTGGACTTTACAGTCGGTGGGATAGTCATCGTCTCAGAAAGGAACATAACGATAACAGACAAGTATGAGAGGACAGTTGGGTCAGGGAGGCGTGAGAATTAGATTCTCACACACACACACACACACACACACACACACACACACACACACACACACACACACACACACACACACACACACACACACACAGAGGCTGAGTAATATAGCATTTATTTAATTAAATATAGTTTTTAAATTACCATATTCCATTTTCAAATGAGAGCTCTAAATGGCACATCTCTGCTTCTCTTCTCTTTACACAGTTTCACAAAAAGCTTTGCTCGGACAGGCGCGGCAGAGGAAATGAGGAAAGTGCCGGACAATCAATTATATAAAAAAATAAATAAAAGGAACAGATCAGGAGTCAAAGTCTCTTTGAAGCTGCCGGAGCTGAGTGTGTGTGCGGCGATGGAAAATACTTTTTGAAATGCCTCCTAAGGTGAATCAATAGCAGCTTGAATAGAAAGACATTTAATAAAGCGGCTTCTTATCTGTGCAAGTTTGGAGATGCGGCTTAATAAGACCCCCGGCTCCCCATTGTAAGTGAAATATCTCTCTGGGCGTGTGTGCGTGTTTCGGTGAAAGCCTTCCCGTGTACGTGTGAAATAGAGTGTGTGTTCATCCCCACATGTTGAAGTGCTAATGCCTGCGCAAATTAATTAATTTCTCAACACAAGTGTGGGCATTACACGTAATGGTGTAAGCTAAGCATGTGAGTGGTGTGTGAGTTTGTGTGGCTCTCTATGGCATGTAAAAGGAGTGTTGGTTCACGCGTGTGTGTGTGTGTGTAAAAATGTGATTAATAAGTTAATTGATAAATTAACCATATGCAAATGTGTTCAGTGCACCTGCCTACATACACACATCCGGCTCCAGTGTCTGCTTTCATGTCCGCCGCTGACTCTCCACATGTTACTGTGAGCGGTGCTCTCAGAGTCAAATCAGATTGGCAAAAACATGCATCACAGTATTTTCTAACAGGGCCCTCAATGAGAGGCTCAGAGGTCAGGGGTCGCTACAGAACTAATGCGTACGCAGAAAAAAATGGGCCTGAATGCAAAATGTTGTGTCGTATGAAAATAAACTTGACGGGAGAATGTGTGTCTGTCTTTCAGAGAATATTGCCATATAAATTATAAACTTTAAAATGTGTTACTCTACGAATTGGCCCACCAATTGGGAGCCTCTGGTCTGAACCCATTTGCTCATGATAAACAAGCCCACAGTAACACACCGAGTCACTGTCATACACCCCCCCACCTCCACGACCCCCCCCCCCTCCACCACCGTCCAAAATGAGACGTGTATACATTTCCTATTAAAATATAGTCTGAATGCATAAATTCTGTATACTATTAGCTGTTCCCCAAAGAAGGGCCATTAATCTGCACATGTACTTCCTCAGGCACTTGATTATAAATGCAAAAAAACAGGAATATAGGAATAAGTAAAATGTGTGTGTTGTGTAAGTGTGTGTGTTAATTTAATACTGCGTTTCCTAGCAGCCCTCGGGGGCCAGTTAGTGTGCGTGAGAGGGTGTTTTTTTTCTGTTTGTGAAAATCGTTTCAATTCAGATTAAGGACACACACATGTGTGAAATACAAGGCCATGCTCGTATATCTTGGCATGAATGAGAACACGCTTGATCTATGTTATTGCAGTATTAGACAGAAACGCAGGAGAAGTGACTGTAGTGTGTTGGAGTGGGCCGAAGCGTGGCAGGGTTATCACGCGTAGGCTTATACACTTGGTGGCGTATCGCGCGGTTTTCTTTGAAGATCCTTTTAACTCTTTCAAGTCACTGAAGGTTTTAAAGGGTCTCTGTGTGTGTGTCGCCGACTGTCATCAAACTCTAATTCAGGGTCGACTCTAATCCCGAACGGAAGGAAAACGTCTCCGTATGGCCACCGCGAGTTTTCACTCCTTAGATGGAACTGTCAGAACATATTGGAAGAAATTAGTTTTTGACTTGAGAAACATTTTTTTCCTTTAAAGTTTACGTGGCAAAACCTACTTACGAAAGCAGACTTAAGAAATCAGGCCAAATATGACTGAATTGTAACATCTGCAACATTTCCACACACTGCAACTCATCTTGTGATCACCACTTCCTGTGAGCCTGATAATCTTAAATGTTATGGTGACACAACACAGCAATTTATTTCAGTCGCAAACTTTTTGATGTAACACATGTTCTTGAACGCAAAAAGTGTCGTTCCACACTGACACCGAACTCCAAACACAACTGGAGACGAACTGATGAGGAACAAAAGAACAGGACTGGTGTGAGTAGAGTCTGAGTGATGGGGAAAGTGGGAGCAGGGTACAAAAGGGTAGGAAGTAAAAGAAGACAAGACGCACAAGGGGTTACCTTCAAAATAAAAGCAGGTGTTATACCTAACACAGGAAACACTAAACCTGAATAGAAAAGACACATGAAACAATGAAAAGCTGACAGAAGACCCAAAACACAAAATTCGATAGATGTGAAACAATCCAATCCCAACATAAAAAAAAAGTCAGAGGGCATGAGCCAGACTGTTGCATGTCCCTCAGTCCTCAGTCACTTCATCATCACCTGTGTTGAGACATCTCCGGTCTCTGGCTTTGAGAGAAAGTAGCTCAGGTTCACTAATATTAATTGAACCCTCCCAGGCCATGGGAATAACATATTGGAATGCATAATTTAGGTGGGCCCTCTAGGCCCCTCCTCTACACAAGCTGGGAGTTTAGTTGACTCACTTTTTACATTTTTCCCAGCATTTACACCCATACAGCACACTTCCAACTCTCACATAATACACACTTAACCTACTCATTGGTTTGCCTGATTTTCATAACTTTTCTGCACTTAAATGACCTTTACAATCCATCGTACCTGTGTTTCCCATCCTTGTCACAACCTAAGAGCCGGGCTGTGACAGCATTACGCAGTTTTGTATTGATATGCATCCATAAGTCAAATCTGGGACTTGGAACTGGCATACAAACCAGCGGGTTCATGTGTGTCCACTTTACAATTCAGTTTATGGCCTCTGGCTGTGGGAAAATAAGGCATTTACTGCATGGGCGAAACAATAACACCTGCACTGGTGTGTCAGAGAGCAGCTCAACAAGCAGAAGCTTAATTTATATGTTTGGTTTTAATGTGCAGTTGTGAGTTGAATTGCTTTATTCAATGCTTTTTTGGGATGAAATGTCCCCCCCCACCCCGACTCTATTCAAATTCTTCTCCCCACCGGTTCTTTTTCTCTCCGCCTCGCCGTGGTTAGTCATGACGTCGACACACAGCGATCTCTCACCTCGCCGCCTCCGCTCTGCTTTTAAAAGGCGCTCTTGAGGTCAGTCGGGAGGCTTAATAAATATGAAAGGGAAGAAAACTAGAAAATGGATGACGAGGCAAAGTGAAGCCCGTAGCTAAAACAGCAAGTCACCCTGCTGGACAGCTGAGCTAGCAATGAAAAGAGGAAAAACACGGCTCGGTAGAGATGGAGCGAGGGAGTGAGGGAGGGATGGAGGGAGGAATGGAGGGAGGGATGGAGAACGATAGAGTTGGAGAGGTTGAGCTGAGGTGGGAAGAGAGACAGAGCGAGAGACGGGGAGTGTGTTGGTGTGTGTGTGTGTGTGTGTGTGTGTGTGTGAGAGAGAAAGAGCTGTACCTGAAGATGCTGACTATGTATTAAAACTCCAGTTGATGGGTAAGTGGATTTCTGTGCTTGACTATTCAGTAGAACAAGGTTCACACACTGCAAAAAGTGACAAACGGTAGCAAACTGTTTAACCCGACATTTAGAGCCAGCACATTTTCTGTTTTAGGATGTTTTTTTAATTCCGCACTATGAAGTATGTATTTTTGTATTGGTCTATTACACCAGACTTCATGACATCAGCGGGACCTTTTTTTTGCTTTGTGGCTGACTAATTATAACCTATCAAAGATCAGAAAATATAAGCTTGATGGCTTGATCACAGCAACAAGTCAGCTCCAAATAAAAACCTCCTCACTCCAAATAGAAAAAAAGTTGCAATTTTATTTTTCATCCAAAACATACTTTAAATTGCATGTATGGGATGTCCAAATATTTTTCATCCAGTTAAGATACCAGATTGCAAGATCATCCGGCTTGCAAGGCAGGTTGTGGATGATGCTTTAAGTTAAAAACAGCTCCAGAGTCCACTCATTTTTTTTAGCGCATGCTTTTAGCTGTAAGTGGTGTAGGAGGGGGGGGGGGGGGACTATCTCCGAATCATCAACTTTCCTACATTAGAGGGTTAGGAGAGCTAATGCAGACATGAGCAGAAATGAATCTAAATATGGCTACAAATATGCGTGCGAGCCCATGTGCCATTGATGTATTGTGACACTTGGAAAGAGTCAAGAGCCAACCGATCGCACGTTGCAAGATGAGAAGATAACTCACGTCAGAACAGACCGGCAAAGAAGACGACACTGACACTTTGATGTGGATGAGTGGGTTCGTCAGATCTTCAGATCGTTTGGTCTCCCTCACAAACCATATCTGTTGCAGGCGGCTGCTGGTGTTCTAGTCATTACAAAACTCATGCTCATGTGCAACCAACTGGAAAAAAAACCCATTAAACTTTGTTTTAAACTCTATTGCAGTTTCCAAAAGATACCACATACTGTATGTCAGGCTGAACACGTCTGGAATATTTTCAGTTGACGGAGTGATAATATTGATTTCAACAATCTAAAGCTACTTAAGCTTTTTTCAACTTAAATTGAGGCTTACATCAGTCACATTCTGAAATAGTAATAGTATCTGTACACTTGTTTAATTAAGTGTACTTAACGACTGTATGCCTACGACTGTGGTGCCATGCAGTAGCATTTCCCACTACCCGGGGACAGGACAGAGTAGAAACTACTTCAGGACACAAAAACACACCTTTTGCACATCTGTGTTTGTTCCTTCATTGCATCTGAAGAAGAACAGGATCTGAGGACACTCCGTTGCTGTGTGCAACAAGACTTTTACCAGTCTATTGTTGCAATTCAATTTGTATTGCTGCAATGTGCTGCTAGGGCAGTGTGCATCTGGAGTCTGCAACCAAAAGCAGACGGAAACAATGGATCAGAAGGGCCGGCTCTGTCTTGGGAACCACCACGGTGCCGGTAGAGATGCTGGCGGAGAAGAGGCTGATGTGGTGCATCGGGTAAACACCTCACTTCCTCTTTAGGACCTCCTGGTCAAACAGCAGAGCACTTTCAGTAAGAGACTGACCCAGCGCCGCCGTGACAACCGGTCCTCTCGCAAACCTGGCTCCTGCAAATTACGTTCCCATACAACCACACTGCATTCTCAGTTATATTTCAAGGGAAACTTATTTTCTTAAATTAAAGTCTCAGTTCAAAGACGTGGTCTACGTTGTGTATTGAAACAAAACTATTTGATTAGGTTAAGGCAATAAAACTACTTGATTGAAGTTTGTTATGTAACTTAAGTTAACGACAGTATGTAAGTTAAGATATGAATGTGACGTGAGTAAAAGGCCTTTACACACTGGGGGCATTTTTTTCACATCAATGTATATTTTTTCAAACAGTTTTTTGTCTTGAAGGAAGCGGAAGTTCAGTCAGGAAGACTCTCATTACACTCCTTTGCATTCATGATCCTCTCTCTCTCTCTCTCTCTCTCTCTCTCTCTCTCTCTCTCTCTCTCTCTCTCTCCTCCTGTGATTACTCTTATTCTTATTACTTATTCTGCCTTATCTGACCTCAGCATCACTGCCCCTCTATTATACTACTTCAGGATGGAGTCCAATCACCAAAGACTTTTCACTATTCAATTTTTATGCATGTGTAATAAATTATTGTTAAATTTGAATGAAGTCTCTCCTGATTGAAATACTTTCACACAGGACACAAATATTACGCAGCGATAAAAAGTGACATTTCTTTTCGGACTGAGGTAGATTTTTCTGAGCTTTCGCACACAATAAACCATCAACCAATTGCATTGTGTGGAACAGGTTGAGACAAAGAACTGGTCTCCTGGGTCAAGGGGCTGTCTTTGTTTTGACCCATCCTACCACCCTGACTTCTACTTTGATTAGAAGCGTATTTTTGTGAAACGTAATCGACAAATGCAGTTAAGTTATATTTTTAGGAGACCAGGGTGGGTCGGGTCGAAGCCTTGCGCTCCTTTGTCGCTCCTTTGGTCATTATTTTTTTTTATCTTTGTCTTCTCTACTTTAACAGTAAAATCTATCTACCTATCTATTAATATTCTCCAGAATAATTCCGTGACCCAGTTTAACCTTCCTGTGACCTACCCACGGGTCCTTGTGGAGTCTTTAAAAAGCTCTGGTGCAGAAGACTAAGCTGTGGCAATCAAAAGAAAGAACTGAACTTCAAACTCAGAGCACTTTGACACAGACCTAATGGCAGCATCATCTCAATGGCTGCACACTGATTGCTCCATGGATCAGTTAACAAGGTCACAGAAAGATGTGAGAGCACACAGCACACTGTACAAAAACAATATATCTTAACAAGTCATTTAGTTTAATGATGAGTCACATAGTCAAAGTGTATTGAACAAGTCCAAGAATATCAGATTTGTTTCAGTGAATCATGGCACCATCTTGTTTCATGGTCATGACTGGGCGCTTTGCACCACATAATAGCTCCCTGGTCTTTCTGGATTACCACAGCCTCAGCTGTCCTGCATCGACCTTATTACTCCTAGCTGCTTCCAATTGCTCTGGTGTATTCAATGCTGAGTGGCCATAGAGTCCCGAGTTCTTAGTGACAAGTTCTTCCATTGCGACTAAAAAATAGTCTGTTTGTCAAGTTGAAGAAATATAACCTCATGGTTCGCACAGTCCCTCTGGCTTTTATAGTCTTTGCCATACCCTGACTCCGATACAGTAAGCAGCTTCATTATGTCACGAGTTTCAATTGCCATTTAATAGCAGGAACTGCTCATCTCTCCTCAATTGGACCCTTGAGGCAGCCAATACCTTTAAGGTGCAGTGACCATTTCAATTATTCCTCAATCCCAATGCACCTTGACCCATCTTGACAGTTTTTTGCGTAGCTAGATGCCTGTGATATTGTGGTGGCAGTAGTACTTTCACAGTATTCTCCAATTCAACAGAAGCTCCATCCTTGTATCTGCTTCTTATGCAAACCTTCCCATGCAGGGAGAAGCTTTGATTTAGAAAACATGGAGCTACTGGATACGAAGTTAGGAGGTTAGACATTGGCCAGAGGAAACCAAATAGCCCTTGAATTCATCCAGATGGGCATTCTTCCTTACATGAGTAATCTTCTCCCCATATCGCCATTCTGGTTCCAAGCACATTGGGCCTTATCCCCTTTTAGCAGTTCAGGCCAACCAAAGAGATTTAGTAACCCGATATGTCTCTTATTCCATGCTGGTCACTGTTGAAACTTGGGACATTGAATATATTGCAAAAGCTCACCACCGGCATTCATCTCCGGACAACTGTCATGCTAATTGACCATTTATTACGAACACTGTTTGCTCTCAGACTCTGCAGTGGGGTAACATCTACCTAAACCTGCCACCCTGGAATCCTTCACACATGAGTCTTCCTGCCCTCTTTCAGTCTTTTTTCATGATCTGCTCAACTGACCTTCAAATACCCTCGTCAAGCTCCTTCTAGTTGAGGGCAATGTCTCCTTGCACCACATTGGCATGGATCCCATATTTATCTTGATTCTGTCACTGGGCTTTCTTTATCAAATGGCTGTTCCACATCCTGACTTTTGTGGATAAATTCTCCAAGACCCTCAATTAATTCCCATGCCAAGGCTACTCCCTAGGCCTTCTTAATTCTAACTTCAAACAGCAGCACCCTCCACAGCTGGAGTATACCTCGAGTCATCCTAGATCGCATCAGCCACAGGAGCCCGGCATTGTCTTTACTCTTCTTATTTGTTCCAGGTGGCTATCCAAGAGTACCTGCTCAATTCCTGCCTTCAACCTGCTTCTAGCCAGCCTTTGTTTCTAGATTCCTCTCTTTATTCAGTCCACTTCCACCCTCTACATTCTGTGGTCCACCGTCAGACAATTTTCTTCAGTCAGCGATCAAGATTAATCTGTTTCTCGTAGTCCTCCCCTTTTCAAACAGCCCTCCCAGACTCCCATAGTCCACCTGTCTCTAATGCCTGCTCACCTACTGAAGCTTATCCTCTCTCCTACTTAATTATCGTTAAAGCACCTTTTAACACTGCCAAGTTGTGTCCTGTATCTGCATTTGGCTCAACTCAAGTAAATCCGGTCACCCCTATCTTTATGTTACGTCTCTAATTAATCTTACCTACCTTTCTTGTTTAAAGTATTGCAATAACATGCATTATTCAAATTTTTTCTTAGTTGTGGTGCCACTTGTGATAGCATACATGGTCACCGCTTTCGGCATTTGCTAGTTGAAACCCAGAACCGATATAATGTGATAATAAAGCCCTCTTACACTGCACTCAAGCTCCTTATATATTTTTTCTGCCATGTTATATTTCTTCCAAACAAGCCACTGTTTTTGCCCCTATAAAAGGCAAAATAAATCACTTACTGTTCAGCAGAAGATTTTCTAGGGGAGATGAACCGTCTCATGTGTGCCTAGTACAGCAAGCAAACACAGCTTTCACGAAGTGGATACAGGTTAAATCACTATTGTATGGTATCAATCAGCGATAGAGAGAAGCAGAAGAAGCTGCAGGTTATTACTTTAAGCTTCTCTCTTAAAGAAGAGAAAAATAGCTTTAAAGTAATCTTCTGCCCTACTGGGCCTTCACCAAAGAAGAGGTATTGTGCATCTTACAGTAGAGAAATCCATAGCGGCACACAAACTGCTGAGATGGAAGCATCACTGTGAAAACAAGCAGTGGGACAAGAGTAAGATCTGTTGATCTATGAGGGCTATCTGGTTTGATGAAATCAACGCTGCAGGGCGGGCGAGTCAGAACAGAGACGGGGTTACTGTTAAGACACAAGGACACACACGCACACACAATGCGATAAGGATGTTCCCTAAATCCTATCCTATTGTGCTCCTCTGTCCCTCAAATACAGAGCATGCTCCCTAAACGGATTAAAGTAGTTTGGAAAAAGTATGTGTGTGTGCGTGTGTGTGTATGTGTGTGTGTGTGTGTGTGTGTGTGTGTGTGTGTGTGTGTGTGTGTGTGTGTGTGTGTGTGTGTGTGTGTGTGTGTGTGTGTGTGTGTGTGACCCTTCAGCTCCATTAGATTGACTGAGATCACTATCTTTCGCTAGTCTGACGTCTCGGAATAACCTCCTATCTGGACACACACACACACACACACACACACACACACACACACACACACACACAACACTTACCGGCTGTGTGATGACAAGGACAAAGAGCGAGACTGGAAGTAAAAAGGATGGAGGGAAGGAAGGAGAGACTGTCACCAAAGTCGGTAGACCCACGCACCCATTTAGAATATATCAACACTTTTTATGTTTGTTACCAAGTTTATCTTATCTCCTTTACATTGTGGTATCATTACATTTACGCATGGTTGTGTGTGCCAGCGTGTGTCTATGCAGCCTGGCGTCCGAGTGTGCATGTTTAATGTTTATCTGTCTGTTCTGTGTGTGGCTGTATCTGCATGCCATGATAGTGCAGTAATGGGTCTCAGCGCAGAGCTGAAGAGGGTTTTTAAAGCAGTCTGGTGAAGAAGCAGGGAGGACAGGACAGCCTGCTGATGTCAACGCGGAGAGATGAGATAAAGTCAGTTTAGCGGCAGAGGAGGGGGGTGGGTCGGCGTGGCGACGGCACAGGACTGGACCCACAGGAGAGGCTGCTGATGGCAAAGATAAGACTGAACTCTGGATGCTTTAATCCCATCAGCATCAGGAAGAGGCTGATTACAAACTGACAGGCTCACTGAGTGACCAACTGTGTATCTGGCTGCCTGCTCTCCTGAATGCTAATGGAGATGTTTGATTGACTGTGAGCTGGTGGCGCTTCTCAACCAAATAGTTTCAAGAACTAAGGAGCCACACTGAACTCATAAACATCAGGATTAAAAACCGCCTTTTGCACAATCGTGTTCTTTTATCATCGCTGTTGACAGTTGCACATGTGCAGAATCCGATCAGGCAGGTGCTAACGGAGAGTGTAACGTTAGCCAGAGCTAACAAAATGGCCACATTTTACACTGAAGAGTCTCTAAAAGAAAGTTCTATGGTATTAATTATCTGTATCTATTAGTTCATGTTTTAAAAAGGGTTTATCCTGAGCCAGACCAGACAAAAGTGAGAGCAATGACATCACATCCATAAAGGGTTAGAAGTATATAGCTGTTAAGGAATAATTTAGTTTTTTATACACGTGTAGCATTGGTACTCGGTATCAGCCGGCACTCAAGTTCAGAAGGTTATTGCTTTTGGGAAGAAGAATATGGTAATGGGACATCTTTACTCTTTACTTTGCAGGTAAAAAAAAGAAATGAGAACTAAAATCTGGAAACAGAACAATCATTCCGGAGAAAATAAAATATTCATACGTTACTGGAAAAGGCAATTAAACATACACTCTCCCCAACACCGTGCACACAATCTGCAGTTTACAGAGACAAATGCATTACAATACAGTGGAAATATACTTAAAAAATGTTTACATTTATATTATTCTGCATTGACATAATAGCTTACTTGCTATGCTTATATAAACACATAACTTGCATTATTAACAGTCATGATATCCAGGGTGCTCTCCAGCTGTTGCATTCCATTCCCTTGAGTGTACACAAGACTTGGATTTGGAACCACCTCACCTCACTTCCTGAGCAATGCTGAAATGAAGGTTCTAGAGCTTGCACCCAAAGCAGGTGGAGAGCGGAAACAAAAGCAGAATTTGTGATGATTTGTACAGTTTGTTAACTCTCTGTCGTGGAAGAGGGCCTTATGGAGTCTAATGAACGGCTGCTCAGTCGAGTCAACAAACAGATGTTCTGTCTCACATTATTGCTCACAGAACAATAGGGAACCAGAAGAGAAAGTGTCCACACGATACACCCTGGAACCATTATGCAGGCTTTGTTTTTCCAACGAGGGGAACGGTGCCTCAAGCTAATTAGCTTTAGGCTATAACGTTTTACAAGTCCAATCTTGTCTCTCAAGCAGGCCAAATGTCTAAAAAAAGTAAAAACTTTGGGTTTAAAGTTAGTTTCAGAAATGTCACAATCCCAATTTTTTTCATTATTTTTTAATATGACAGTTCACTTACCGATCTGAATTACCTTCTGGCTTTCCGGCTGTAAGACTGACTGACACAAATCCAAGTGACAAAGGGACTGACTACTGACTGGTATCTGACACATTCCCTCCTTGTCCCTGGCCGCTGCAGTAAAAGCAGTGAGAGGACAAACCAACGCAGCACATCTTCTGCAGGGGGAAGAATCAGTTGGAAAGTTTGCAAAGACCGCCTCCTCCCTGAAGCCATCTGTCCCTACGCAACCTTTTGTGCCGCACACATTGTGCTTGCCCTTTCCTACCTCTCTGTCACTGTGCGCTGCCTATATCTCCTCTCTCATCACTCCGTCCCCCTCTCTATTATCACTCTCTCAGTCCGTGGCCTCTGTCCAGCTCTCTCCCGCTGTGCGCTCTCCATTTCTCTCTGCCCTCTACCTTTCCCATCCACTCCACAGCTTTCATTTGCTCGGTTTTATTCTCTGTCTCCCTCGCCATATCTGCAGGGGAGGCATGTCGGCACTCAAAATGGGGTGCTCTGACCCCTTCTGTGCTATTCAAAACAGAGTGAGAATATTACCAATCTCGTGCTCCCCCCCCACCACCACCCATGAAATGTGTTGTGAACTTATGTTGCCGTCTCTGCCACCTTAGCCTCTCCGTCTCCTGAGTGCCCCTCCTTTTCTCTCCGGTGTTTCCTCGCGTGGGCGGAAGGTCGCCTGTGTTATGTTGTCCAATATGATGCTGTTCTCAACTTCTGAACTTGAATCTGCAGGTCTTCGGCGAGTTAAATTGAAAGATGACCGCAGCAGTGAATATTTATAAAGTGGAGTTCAAAAGTTCGCCCATCGGAGGCTGATTGTGAGGAGTTTAGCTAAATTCTCTGCTCTTGAAGACTCTTTTAAAGTTTCTAATGCTGCTGCACAGGGAACACCTCTGTGGGATGAGGAGGTGCTAAATCTCCACAATTTTAGTTTTGGTGCATTCTGTGTCAGGATGCACAAAAGACAATCCCATCCTTTTAAACTGATATCTAATGTGTTTTAAAGAGCATGTTTACACCGTGTTAAGCTTGGAACATACACTACATGCAAAATGACCTCCATCCCAGTTAACCCCACGACTAGACTGACTCATCACATGTCGACTGTGGGCATAAGTCTGTCATAGACCGTATATTTCATTCTCCCCCTTTACACTATCTCTCTGCTATCTCTTTGGCAAAGGCACCATCTCTGCATCCTGGGATTAGAACATTGTGATTGGTTTAAAGAAATACAAACAAGCCATACGTTTCTTTCCCGACAACCATAGACTGTTTATACGGAGAGGACAAAATCGTCGTGACAACACCCATTGGTTTGTCGACTGCGGTCTTGAATTCTTCGAGTTTAGGATTTCGGCCGTCGCCATCTTGGCTTTTTGCAATCAGTGAACGGAAGTGACCATATTTGGACAGCGGAGGAGTGACTTAGAGATGCTGGGTTAGGGTTCGGTTGTCAATCACCTTGTAGCCCCGCCCTAAAGCATGCCCTGCTTTATGGTCTGTTTGACTCTAAATGGACCATAATTTACTAAATGAACATCATGCTGTATTGAAGAAGACTTGAAACTAGAGATTGAGACATAAACTCATGTTTACAATGTTTACTGAGGGAATAAATCAAGAGACAAGTAGAGTCATTTCCTCATAGACTTCTATTCAATCCGACTTATTTTTCTACTGCTGGCCATTAGAAAGAATGCAAGTTTTAGACAGTTCTGCATTTTCAGAATAATATATGAATATGATAATGGTTGCAGCCAGACACTCTGGCTATGCGAGACCACTGACACTGGCCATCCTCACAGCTCTGACAGAACATTGCACCAGCTTCCCTGTATCTTTCACCAAATGTGTTTCCAGCCACGTCTTTCAGTCGTCCGTCTCACAACACAAGTTTAATCGATGCAGCTGTCGACACCGGCGGTCTAATAGCTTGTGTTTTACTTGTGACCCAACTCAGTTAGTTGCACGCTCTTGATCCTCTCTTTTTTACTATCCTTGGTGGTCAGTGTGAATAAATGTTCTCCCCTCATCAAGAGATGCCTTGTACTCCAAGGGTGTGGATTTTCTCTGGAATGAACACTGTAGATTTGGAGCAGAATCTATTGATAGTTTAATAAAGTGACTCTAGATAGGCCTATAATTTACTAATACAAAATGTGGATCTACTCTTTTAAGGTGTGTATCCTTGAGCTCTAAGAAATGTGTGTAATGCAGTTCCTTTCTCATAGAACGATTGGAAGTATTTTTAATCCAGCACCGTTTACATCCATGTGCACTTCTACTTTTACTTCTTCTTCTCTGCCTTTGTTGGCTTATTGCTGCATACCGTGACACCTTACAGCCCCCTGTAGATCAGTGGAATAGTGTGTTAGCATTGGCAGGGCTAATTTATTGTGCACGGTACAAACAAAAAGGAAACCATCTCTTAAAAAAAACAGCTGCATAGCGAAACTAAGGATCACAAACCCCACTGGCGAGCTTTAACGGCTCATGTTGCGCATTATTTCCATTCACATACTTGTATGCATATTTTGAAGTTTTCCATTAGAAAAGCGGATTACTGATCAGCCGTTTCTGTTGTAGGCGTCTCTGTGCAAATGCTTGTCTTTGTCTCGGGACAGCATGCAACATAGCCAATAGTAGCTGACATGAAAGAACAATTGAAACTTCCCCAATTGAAAATAAATCCTGAAGATTTTCTTTTGTATATGTTCAGATGGTCACAATGTTTCGGTTCACAACCTCTACTTCTTCTACTCTGTTTACCGGAGGATTACAGTCATGCAGCCGTTAGAGCCAACAAACTACACAGTTTATTGGCTCCAAACCAGAAGACGGAAATGTGCCTCATTTGCATTTCTTTTTTTTTGACACATTTCAAAAGTTGGCTTAAAATTCCTATGAAAATTGAACGGAAACACTGCCAATGTGCATTTCTGACACACAGAGTGTGAGAGAGATGTGTGTTGACATTGACAAGTCATTAATAGCTACGATAGCTGAAGAGTGCGATATAATGGTTCCTCTTCCTTTTGGAAAGCCAAAAGGTTTTCTCCAGGGAACCAGGCAATACAAGCACAATATGGTGCCCTTTCCTGCAAATCCTATTTCGCACCTCGAGGATAAGCACCTTCAAATGTCACCAAATGTACCATAAAACAATGATAATCATAACTAGTGACAGTAGCTTTAGAATTAAGTGGTCACGGTAAAATTGCTGCTGCTGTTTGGAAGACATCCTGTCACAAGTCAGTCAGCCCCTCTCTCCTGCATGCTCATAGACATTCAGCCTTTTACTGAGATCGCACACTGATCACTTCTTAATGGTCACGGTCATTAACACTGTTAGTGTGGCTAATCAGTTAGCTGTACCCCAGATGTTCTGTGCATCCGGGAGGTCACGTTGGCTCCAGCTCTTCTCCTCCAGTCTCTATCTGTTCTCTCTTAAACTCTGCCAAGTCTGGCCCACTTAGAATGTGTTAAATAGATCTTAGGGAGCCAGCCAAGTGTGTTTGTGCATGTGTGTGTGTGTGTGTGTGTGTGTGTGTGTGTGTGTGCGACAATAGTAACGGAGAGGGAGCTACTCCTCTCGTTCGCCCGTGTCCATGTGCGCGTGCAATCTAAGTGCAAGTAGCCGAATGTGGCTGGATCCATATTAACTAAAAAAGGTCAGTGGTTGGCCACCTGCCCTTCAGAGCCTTTGGGGCAGAGCCAGTCACATTAGCAGGTTGGTGTCCCTCCAGAAAGCAATGGGCCGGCTGAATTGTTGTTTGACCTGACAGACATTCATGGGGCTGAAGTGTAGGAAATTACTTGGAGATCCACCAGCTCCACAGTTAAAAGAAAACACAAAGAAAACACAGGTGACTGAGCAGAACTCTTTTGAAAGCACAAAGAAATGTCCACCACCGCAAATCCAAGAAAAGCCAGCGGTGCTTTTGACAGGCGGTCCTGTGCAGGAGCGACACACTCTCACACCGATGCGTCGAGCAAACGCAGCTTGGTTGGCGGCATTGAGCTCTACGCTCTACCCGACCCTCAAGCGCCCATTTTGCACATCTCATTGGTGGCGTGTCAATATACGCTCGTTACGTGCATTTCGTCGTTTCAAAATAAAACCTCTGTCTTCACAGGAAGTTAGGTTAAGGCAACAAAAGTACAACAGCGTGGTTGACGTTTACATGATTATGTACGTGCCTAACGCACGTCAGTCACATGACTAAAGGCCGACGTGAGAAAATGTCAGTGCTTACTTTTAGTTTAGGGGAAATGAACAGTGGTCTTCTGGAGCATCTCCCTCTATAAACTACGTCAGTCAGTCTGCCTGAGTATATATGGCTATTTCGTTGATGCTGCATTGTACACCAGCCAGGTTTTATGTCATATTGTCTGTCATGGGGAGACTTCCCTTGAAATCTCAGCTAGCTGGTTAGCTTTGCACATCTTCCTCCACGATTCCTCCCTGATCTCGAGAGGTGTTACAGTGGGTTGTAACCAGCAGGCGTTCTCATCTCCTCTTTCAGTCTCCGTGGTGCAGCTACGCCTCTCGCCAGTCTCGGCAGAAGCGGCAGCAAAGTAGAGGTCTAGTTACCTGCCTGCCCTTCAGTGAACTCGTATTTAGTGTCTCGGTTCACCTTTGTCTTGCCCTGTCCACTGGGTGCTACTGCCGACTGGTGGTAGGCCGAGCGGACAAATCGCCACGTTTTCGACAAAAAGGCTCCCCAAAAATGGACTTTTTGGCAAAAGTCACGTGTAAACAGACAGTTGAGGGTTGAGTTGTAACCGATTACTTTTTCCAGCTCTTGGAGCAAAATACTTAAGACTTAGACTTTCAGCCAGTAATATATGTACACATTAACAGATTTGTCGACACATTTATAAATCTCAACGCACTTGCAAATAGTTTTGCGACAATAATATTTGACTTCGTTTTCGTACTTATTTTAGGCCCAACTATGTTTTTCCTAAACCTAACAAAGTAGTTTTGCTGCCTCAACCTCAGCAAGTGTTTCTATTCTAACTCCACGTTATGTGCTGCGACCGTAGGGGAGTCTGACGTGCTCGGCTAACCGCCGCGCTAGAACGCAACGCCAAGAGTCCTGAATGCCAGTACTGAACCAACAGGCAAAATAACTCAAAAGCAGACTCAGGAGGCAGGTCAGCAGGAAGTAAAACACTTTACAGAAGCGAGGTCTGGCGCACAGGTCATCAGTCAGGATAGGCAGGAGTACAAAATCCCTGGGCTGAGGCAAAAGTCCCAAAAAATCCCAAAACAGGTCAAACACTAGAGACTAGAAACTGGGACAGACAACAGAAATGCTGGAACGCTAACCCAGCGAGGAGTACGCACGGACTGGCACAGACAAACGGGAGCACGCAGACGAAACACACGAGGGAAGGAGGGCGAATCAGGAGCAGGTGAAGCCAGTCAAGGCGAGAAGACTCTGAAACAAGAGACAACAGGTAAGTTTCAAAATATAAGAGAAATTAGACAAAAACATAAAAACATAACCCATACGAGGGACCAGGATGTGACACTGACTAAGCGTCAGTGTGTGACGAGTTGTGGTGAGAACGTGTTGGACACGTAGGACTACCTGTGTCAGCAGGACCTCAGTGGTTGGTCCTCTGCCTGCGCCCATCCATTCAAACGTTTTGTTGAACAACTTTTGCAACTTGCAAGGCGAATATGAATTAAGCTGACCGGCCAAATGTTTTGTTAAACAGAACCATCCGAAGAGCCGTCGTTGGAAACAGTTTGGAAAAGGGCAGGTACATCTTCTCGCTGAGAAAAGCCTTCAGTGTGTTCCTTTCCTCTTCTTTCAGTGAAGAAATAACAGTTGTGAAGGTGAGTATTTCACATTTTGGGTCCTTTGTTCGTCACTCCCCTGTGTTTAAAGGCCTTCAGTCCCCTTTAGTTATCTTAGTGCTAGGTTGGTATGTTATGGGGCAGGCCAAATAGCAATTCCTGCACTATTTCCATTAATACTGTGAAAACATCTTTTCTTTTGTTTCCTGTGCATACGAAAGTTTATTTTGAAAAGACTGCATGAAAGTAACAAGCTGTAATGGACAGATGTCGCTGGCATTCGTGGAAAAAAAACAAGGAGTAATTTTTCCTAAGATATCATGCACGCCGTTGTTTGAGCATACCTTGTTGACATACATGCAATGCTTCTACAGAAGCTGTCACACAGACTTTGTTGGCCCTCTGCAGGGAGATAAAGAGAGCATCAATCGAGATGTGCTGTGGCTTGTAAGATAAACAAGGCACAGCTGAGCTTAATGCATGAGCATGCATGTCCAGACCCTCGGCATTCATGTACAGATCAAGTATAGATTATGAGACAGAGTCAATAACTGTCTCCGGTAAGAGGTCACCTTCGGACCTCTGTGTTAAGCCAATGTACATGCTTTGTAACGGTGAGTGTGTTCTGTGTGCAGGCAGGAGACGCACAGCAGCGCTACAGCACTTGATGGGATTCATCCTCTGGGAACCATGAATGTGTGGATCAACTTCACGGCAATCCATCTAATAGGTGATTGATTTTTCAGTCTGGGCCAAAGTGGTGGAGCGTCTGAATGACATCGCAATCCCAAGGTCCATGCCAACAGCTGGGCAAAAGGTGTGCACTGACACTTCCTTTAAATGCACTTTTTAAAGACACTCCCAGGTATTGGGTATACTGAAAAATTGCACATTCATTGACTTTATGTTTCTAACTACAATGTCGTTTAAAGCTACTACAAGGAACTTTCATATCGTGTTGATTTTGGCAGGACCCTGTGGACAAAAGCGGTAGTGTTTCACAGTCCCATTAGAAAACCTCTGATCTTACTGCAGCAGGGGTGGTACAGTCGGCTCCTGGTCAGTCCTGGTTCTGGTTCTCCCGTGCCTTGAGCAAAGGCCAGCTATACGGCCTGGGTCTCCAGCAGCGTGGTGTCCAGCAGGGAGGTGTCCAGCAGGGAGGTGTCCAGCAGGCTCCTCATGGCTGGAGGAGGAGATGCTGCCATCAGGCACAGAGCTCTCCACCTCCACCAGCGGAGCCAGATCAGGGTCTGTCCGTGGTGGGCCGGTCGCTGTCGGAGGCGCTGTCGGAGGCTCTGCCTGAGGCCCTGCCGGAGGCCCTGCCGGAGGCCCTGCCGGAGGCTTTGCTGGAGGCCCTGCCGGAGGCTCTGCCGGAGGCTTGGCCGGAGTCTGAGCTGAAGGATATTCTGGAGAACCTGGGGATCAATGAGAGGCATCAAGAATATATATACAAAAAACGCCAATATTCCGCTAGATGGTCTTGTTTCCTTATGTAGGTCATATAGAGGCCAATTAAGACCAGTTAAAACCTCACATTAACTTTGCTATTAATGTAATGCATTGTTTGTTTTGATAATATTTTATATTGTACAAAATGTATATGTATTTACATCTAGATATTGTTTTTAAGTATCCATGAGCATACAAGAGTCAAGACTGAGAAGGACCTGCGTTTCTGCATAAATCCAGTATATTATGCTTTACACATGCCAATACTGTACAGAGGACTATACACTTCCTTTTTACTGTAGGATATACAATGCTGAGGACGGAGAAGCATATCCGTTCAGCGCAGCAATAAAGATCTGCTCTGTTGTGTTGGAGCCCAACATATGTCTCCATGTTCTCATACACATGTTTTGGCCAGGAGCACAAACTGGGCTGTAAAAAAACAACAACAACACAATGTTCTCCAGGATCCCTAAATGCCTCAATCTCATGAACAGAAACACGCACGCATGCATTAAAAAAAAAAAAATCAGCGCACACACACACACAATCACGCTCCTTAAGCAAATCAGAAGTGACGCCTCCGCCTGTGCATGCCAGGAACATCCAGAGAGCATGCTGGAGAGGGAGAGAGAGAGAGAGAGAGAGAGAGAGAGAGAGAGAGAGAGAGAGAAGGACTGGGTGAGGATGGGTGTGACATGCCCGCTAGTGCATGCCAAGATCATACAGCGCTCCATGCCAAGTGCAAAAGCATACATACAAGAGAGATGAGATACAAGCAGTGCGGAGTGAGTGTGTATTTTTACACACACTAAGTCATAAAGTGACAGATGCAGGAGAGCGCTAACGTGCACATGACAAGTCCACTTAAGGACAGAGCGGCGTTCATTTCACGGGAAATCATTATTCTACAGGAACCGAGAGGGGAAACAGTTTGTAACAGAGTGCTGATGGTAATATTTCTGCCATGTCCAAAATGAACAACACATTTCTCCTCCTTTACAGAGAGAGAAAAAGAAAAGAATGTATAGGAAGCTGTCTCATGACGTCCTCGTTATTTCTGAGTAAGGGTGATGGGAAAATGTGTGTGTGTGTAATTGTTTGTTCACACGGGCCATGACGTCTTTCTTTTTGTACACAGTGTGAGAAAGCATTAAGTGAAAAAAGAAAAAAAGGAAAAGAGTAATGAGTGTAAAATGTGCAGAAAAATAATGTAATAATGATACGACTGGTTGTGGTGTAGGAATTAGGAGCTTCCACGCTTAAATGTCACTCTCTGGGATTCAAAGCTTTTAATGGGTTCAGTAGGAACCATAAAGTGGACCCGGAGTGAGTCAGTGTTTCAGAGTCAGAACTCCGGCATCGTCCCCCGTGGGCCAATCCTACGTCTTCACGGCGCTAATCGTTTCTGCTGCCGCTAACAGACCGCTGTAAAGAGGCGTCAGAGTGCAGGGCGCTTTGGGTTTCTCTAAAAGAAATCCTGCAAAACTCTCTTTCGTGAAGCAGCATTTCTGACTGATGAAGCAGGCTGTCGGCGTCTGAGTTTCTACATCGTAAACGGCAGAGGATCTTCATCAGGCGGCAAACGTTTCGCAGGAAGCTTCATGAGCGAGGCAACGGAATAAATCTGTCACTATATTCAAAACACTGCAGATCATTAGCATCCCAGCGCCTCGAACCACATTCCATACGCATGCATTTCAAATACTGGGGGAAAAATGACATTGTGTCTCCGTAGCTGCAGGTGGAGCTGACTGAACACTGTTCTACACGTCGTGGAGCTCCACACATCCACACCGGGGAGCGACCACAGAACCGCTCCAGTCTCCCCATTAACGGTTTGGTGGCTGAGTGCTTTGCTCACGGGGAACCCTTAGACAGAGAGGAGCTCCTCAGCTCAGGGGGTTCTGTGGTTCCAAATGGTCCAATTGGAGCCAGCAGACTTTTGGGCCACAGAGCGACTTCTTGCTCAGCGTGGCTCTGACAGTACGGGGATTTCAAACGCTGTTTGTCATCCGTCAGGGCTCGGTGTGGAGACTTCTAGAACCACGCATGTCATATGCTACCAGTCTTTAAGGTGGAAAACTTTTTCACTTTGAGGGAAACAGGAAATACAGACTTGATCCTTCATGTGGAGAAGCTACGTTAATGTTCAATTCAAATGAATCCATGCCATATGAACGCTTTGTTTTCTGTACATTGCTATTACTGTTGTCCTCCACTGTTGTCCTCCTATCCAACACGTTCTCCTCTCCACTCGTCACAGAGAAGCTTGGTCAGCACCTGGAGTCACTTCCTAGCGTAGCATAGCCCAGCGCGGCAAACTGTGATGCTGCACTACTTTCACAGTAAACATATGGTTAACGTTGGGGATAGAAACAAAAACACACTAAAAATATTATGGTTGGCAGTAAAATGAGCACGTGAAATAAGTGAAACATAAACAACGTTCTAAAAACACATAACTTCCAATTAATTCAAAAACACTTTGGGGAACGAACACTGAATTCCTGGTTGAAAATCTGCTTTGACTCCTCCACCTCCCTTCTCCTCCACCTCCCTTCTCCTCCACCTCCCTTCGCCTCCTCCTCCCTTCTCATCCACCTCCCTTCTCCTCCTCCTCCCTTCTCCTCCACCTCCCTTCTCCTCCACCTCCCTTCTCATCGACCTCCCTTCTCATCCACCTCCCTTCTCTTCCACCTCCCTTCTCCTCCACCTCCCTTCTCCTCCACCTCCCTTCTCTTCCACCTCCCTTCTCATCCACCTCCCTTCTCCTCCACCTCCCTTCTCCTCCACCTCCCTTCTCATCCACCTCCCTTCTCATCCACCCTGCTTTTCATTATTTTATTTAATTTTTTGGTGTTTATAATATGTCATCACACTCCCGAAGCATTTTCTCTGAGCGTCTAATAATGATGCAGATTTATGTTTGGCCTGTAAGGTACCTTGAGCATCACAGGCCGTGACAAAGCATCTGTATTTGAAGCCCTGGGGTTGAGAACCAGCTGTCATATTGTCCTCTAAATTACACGTAGAGGCTTTATAGGAATAGTTCAGCATTTTGGAAATTACGCTAGTTCTAGTTAAATGAAAAGAGAGAAACAACAGAAACGCCTCTCTGCTGTTCGCAGATGATGTGGTCCTGTTGGCCTCTTCGGACCATGACCTCCAGCAGTCACTGGGGTGATTTGCAGCCGAGTGTGACGCGGCGGGGATGAGGGTAAGCACATCCAAATCCAAGGCCATGGTGCTCTGCCGGAAAACGGTGGATTGCTCCCTCTGGGTGGAGACGCAGTGCCTACCACAAGCGAAGGAGTTCAAGTCTCTCGGGGTCTTGTTCACGAGTGAGGGTAAGATGGAGCGGGAGATCGACCGACGGATCGGTGCGGCTGCAGCAGTAAAACAAGCTGCACCGGACCGTCTTGGTGAAGAGGAGCTGAGCCGGAAGGCAAAGCTCGCAATTTACCGGGCGGTCTACGTTCCGACCCTCACCTAAGGTCACGAACTCTGTGACCGAAAGAATGAGGTCTCGGATACAAGCGGCCGAAATGAGTTTTCTCTGTAGGGTGGCCGGGCTCAGCCTTAGAGATAGGGTAAGGAGATGAGTTTCCTCTGTAGGGCTCAGCCTTAGAGATAGGGTAAGGAGATGAGTTTCCTCCGTAGGGTGGCCGGGCTCAGCCTTAGAGATAGGGTAAGGAGATGAGTTTCCTCTGTAGGGTGGTCGGGCTCAGCCTTAGAGATAGGGTAAGGAGATGAGTTTCCTCTGTAGAGTGGTCGGGCTCAGCCTTAGAGATAGGGTAAGGAGATGAGTTTCCTCTGTAGGGTGGTCGGGCTCAGCCTTAGAGATAGGCTCAGCCTTAGAGATAGGGTAAGGGAGAGTAGGGTGGGGTCACTTAGAGATAGGGTAAGGAGCTCGGACAACAGGAGGGAACTTGGAGTTGAGGCGCTACTCCTTCATATCGAAAGGAGTCAGCTGAGGTGGTTCGGGCATCTGATCAGGATGCCTCCTGGACGCCTCCCGTTAGAGGTTTTCCAGGCACGCCCAACTGGCAGGAGGCCCCGGGGAAGACCCAGGACACGCTGGAGGGATTATATCTCCCAGCTGGCCTGGGAACGCCTCGGGATCCCCCAGAACGAGCTGGAACGTGTTGCGTGTGAGAGGGAAGCCTGGGTCAGCCTGCTGGGCCTGCTGCCACCACGACCCGACCCCGGATAAGCGGAGGAAAATGGATGGATGGAAACAATTCCAATGTGTATGCATTAAAGTACAGAGGTGGAGCTGGTTAGCGATTAGCCTAGCTTGGCATAAGAGTAACCTAGATCCATTCTAAGTTATAATTTATTTTTAAATCCGTACACAGGCAAAACGTAAAAAAAACAAAACATGACATGAACAGAGCCAGGCTAGCTGCCTTCAGTGATGCTAAGCTATCGGCTAACTGTCTCCCGACCAGTGCACGGATGTGAGGGTGGTATTGATATTTTAATCTTTCCCCCTTAGAAAAACTATTTCTTCGGCATCCCTCTTGGGTGCCGTGAGCTTTATCAATGAAGGCTCATGTATACACACTGTATACACACTGCTCATGTATACACACTGTATACACACTGCTCATGTATACACACTGTATACACACTGCTCATGTATACACACTGTATACACACTGCTCATGTATACACACTGTATACACACTGCTCATGTATACACACTGTATACACACTGCTCATGTATACACACTGCTCATGTATACACACTGTATACACACTGCTCATGTATACACACTGCTCATGTATACACACTGACACTGCTCATGTATACACACAGATACTGCTCATGTATACACACAGATACTGCTCATGTATACACACTGCTCATGTATACACACTGCTCATGTATACACACTGCTCATGTATACACACTGCTCATGTATACACACTGCTCATGTATACACACAGATACTGCTCATGTATACACACTGACACTGCTCATGTATACACACTGCTCATGTATACACACAGATACTGCTCATGTATACACACAGATACTGCTCATGTATACACACTGCTCATGTATACACACTGACACTGCTCATGTATACACACAGATACTACTCATGTATACACACTGCTCATGTATACACACAGATACTGCTCATGTATACACACTGCTCATGTATACACACTGATCATGTATACACACAGACACTGCTCATGTATACACACTGACACTGCTCATGTATACACACAGATACTACTCATGTATACACACTGCTCATGTATACACACAGATACTACTCATGTATACACACTGCTCATGTATACACACAGATACTGCTCATGTATACACACTGCTCATGTATACACACAGACACTGCTCATGTATACACACAGATACTGCTCATGTATACACACTGCTCATGTATACACACAGACGCTGCTCATGTATTCTATACCCTATGCATTGAATGTGTTGAAAGATAGCATGTGAATGGTGTGATGTGCTGCCAGTCATATCGTGTAGGCTACAGCGCATTTGTCACCGGGTGTAAAATTAATGGTGAAAAAAACAAACAAACACGTTCCCTCGGTGACTGCAGCTCAGAATCCTGAAGCGGTGGCGGGTTTTCTGTGACTGCGGGGCAGAAACTGTCCAAACGGATCACAGCAGAGGTGTAAGATATCTGCCGTACAATGAGATGAACCCACGTCAAATGCTGCCATATGACGGTGTGTTGTTTTAGTGGGAGTCCTGTGGTAATCTCTGCATTTTGCAACAGAGAGGTTCCCCGACCACAACGTGCAGATATTTCCTTTTCAGGTCCGTAAACGGCGAGTGGAACTGACTCCACAAGCGGACGGCTGCGTGCCGGTGGTTCAATGGAGAGCGTTTTTTGTTGTTTGTTTTTTACTATTTGTTTTTCACTATTTGTCTGAAATGACTGAAATTGCTCTGTCAGCTGTTGACTAGTCGGAGCACACACAGATGGATGTGCTCACACCTTCCTACGCATTCTCTCTCTCTCACACACACACACACACACACACACACACACACACACACACACACACACACACACACAGCGTTCAGCGGAGAGCTAATCAGCTGTCTAATCGTCTGTCAGTTCTCATATTCATCATCAGGCCTCGGACATATGGCTCTGCTTTGATCAGGAGACTGTGTATATTCCTGTGTGTGTGTGTGTGAGGGGTGGGAGGTGGGGGGGGGGGAGGTGGGGTACAGACTGCACAGAGACAAAGGGTGGTTTCCAAGTGGTCTAATAACAAAAACAGCAGCCAGCCAAAGAAAGAAACCACACGAACCAAACTCTGAGCACAAAGTGAGCAGTTTTATCAACGATACAGAGAAAACCCTGAAGGTAGGTTGCAACTGTCTTCCTTGTGAGCTCACACCAAGAATCCAACAAGTCCTCTAAATTAAACGACAACATATGTTCATCCTGTCCACTAGAGCGACACGTGAAAGCATTTTGAAGCCCTTATAGTTCCAAAATTGCAACTCTCTTTTATGATAAGATAAGGCTATGGTTATGGTTTGGTTAGGTTAAGGGAAAGATTATTTTTACAGTGAGAGCCAGACGTCTATGACGTCAACATTCTCCCTCTGGCTAAGTAAGGTTCTATCTTATCTTATGTTCCAGAGTCCTTGACTCTGAATGGATGTAACGCAGAGGTACACATTAAAGCCCCTCTGGTCTCTAAAGCCCCTGACAGTCTACATAACCTATACGGTCCTGTACATGGCAGCAGTCCAGGATATGACAAATAGAATACACAGTGTGCCAATCAAACAGACGAGGAGGGGGTAGTACGGGGATGGCAGACGACATCTGGTGGACAAGACTTTATGTTTTTTATATTATAACAAATGATATATGTAAGGAGTGCTGTCACTGCCAATACCACTGAGAGTCAGCATCCTCAAGCCAGACCCCAGAACGTCAGTACTGGAAGAATCTACCCGGACATTTTTGCACCTCCAATGGCAAACATTTTTAAATTCTCACTTTCTACAATATTTGCAAATGGCAACTGCAGTGTTGTTAAAATTAGGGAAAAGAGTGTTAAATATAATTGTATGTTTATGAAACAACTAAAACACAGGGATGTGGTGAGGGAAAGATTGTGGATACGCTAGTTCCACAATCTGTGACGGGACGCAAACTCTGTTCTACGTTAAAGCCAGACACTAAAGACATGAGCCTGAGAAACACATTCTCACTGCCAACTCGACAACAAACTGACGCTCGGTTTGTGCCACTTAACGTCAAACTGGGACTGACTACAACGACTCATGTGGCTAACAAATGACTAACGAGTGCCGTGGACACGAACAGCGGTCTCCTGGGTGAAACTCCTGTGTTTGTTTGACCCGTCCACCGAGATTCTCCTCCGCCCCTCGTGGACCTTCTTGCACTTTAAACTACGTCAGTCGCTCTGAGCGTGATGACGCGGGTGTGTTGGAGATAGCTGGAAGCCGCATAGCTTCACTTTAGCTCCAAAGTGGGCCTCTGTGCTTCAGTATCAGACGCCGGGCGACCACTGGCCAAGTGTCGGAAAGCAGGGTCGACCTGAACTCCACACCTTTACATCCTGCATGTGCAAACACTACTTCCTGCATCGACACTGAACTATGGCAGCAGCAGGCGAGGTGCAGTATTGTCCAATTTGGTGCTAATTCCATTGGATACTGACTTCCCACTGGACAATTATACACAGCACAACAGTGGATGCTGGACATACTTTTGATGGACTGAGTGAGGACTCCAAAAATAAGTCCATGTCCATTTCATGCTTGCTGAGTTAGTTGGCAGCAAAGGCTGGAAAAGACCGGCACGCTGTCCCGTGCTTCGAGCTGTCAGGAGAAGTTAGAGATGTTTAAATCGACTTTAACCTTTCTACATATTTGTCAAACATGCTGGCAGGCGATTGAAAGGGAGGTCACACACGTCAAAAACGATTTGGCAGGTTTTGGGGATTCCACCTACGGGTTCAGGGAGAAACAGAAGGAGTCGGCGTGAGGACCCAGGGGAGACTATGTTGTAGACATGGCAGTAGAACAGTCATTTCATTGTGGATCAGCTGATCTAGAGCCGGCTGCCTGGACGAATAAGTTCACCACCTGTGGGGCGAACACAGATGGGATCTACATTTTCTATGAGGGCCTGGGTTATTGGGGAGGGGAGGAGGGGGGGTCTGTTAATGCCATGTCACCTGAGGGTCTTACTGTCACTGAAATTAAGAGTAAAGGGTTCAATACGAAAAAATGTCATTGGTGCCTGGAGCGGTAGGGGGGTCAAATCATTTGTCATTTTGCAGTTTGAGATATTTTTATTGATGTAATACAATAGCATCAACTCAAAATCACTTAAAATTTCTGGATGACAGCAGTGACACATAAATTGTATTTATGTAAGAGAAAATGTAAAATACGAAAAAATTGGTGAATGCGGGGAGCTCTCCTAAATCACTCGTACAAGCCACTTAGGAAGGAATCGGTTCGTACGAGTACTTCCTGCACGAGGCCCCCTGGTTCTTCTGGGGCAGCTCGTTCCAGCGGACACACGGATGCTCACGGTTTGAATCGCTGAGGACACGGAGGGGGGGGCGGGGGGCACATCTGTTCGGAAATGATGGGTGTGTGTTTTATTTAATCAGTTACTATGCTTGGCATGCTCAACTGTGGCTGTGTCAGTGTGTACACACACACACACACACACACACACACGCACACACTCTTTGTGTGATGTTTGGCAATTAGTGGGTTAGCTGGGCCCTCCAACTGGAAACTCTACATTGTAGAATAGAGAACAACTAATCTCCAACATGCCCTGTGTGTGTGTTTTCATATGTCCATGTGCGCTGAGATGTCTATGTGTGTGTGTGTGAGTGTTCATATGTTCATGAGCTGTGAGCTGTGTGTGTGTTGTGTGTGTGTGTGTGTGTGTGTTCATATGTCCATGAGTTGTGAGCTGTGTGTGTGTGTGTGTGTGTGTGTGTGTGTGTTCATATGTCCATGTGCGCTGAGATGTCTATGTGTGTGTGCGTGTGTATTCATATGTCCATGACCTGTGAGCTGTGTGTGTGTGTGTGTGTGTGTGTGTGTGTGTGTGTGTGTGTGTTCATATGTCCATGAGCTGTGAGCTGTGTGTGTTGTGTGTGTGTGTGTGTGTGTGTGTGTGTGTGTGTGTGTGTGTGTGTGTTCATATGTCCATGGTGGTGTTTGTGTGTGTGGTGTGTTCATATGTCCATGAGCTGTGAGCTGTGTGTGTGTGTGTGTGTGTGTGTGTGTGTGTGTGTGTGTGTGTGTGTGTTCATATGTCCATGAGCTGTGAGCTGTGTGTGTGTTGTGTGTGTGTGTGTGTGTGTGTGTTGTGTGTGTGTGTGTGTGTGTGTGTGTGTGTGTTCATATGTCCATGAGCTGTGAGCTGTGTGTGTGTTGTGTGTGTGTGTGTGTGTGTGTGTGTGTGTGTGTGTGTTCATATGTCCATGAGCTGTGAGCTGTGTGTGTGTTGTGTGTGTGTGTGTGTGTGTGTGTGTGTGTGTGTGTGTGTGTGTGTGTGTGTTCATATGTCCATGAGCTGTGAGCATATCCTGACCAGTTTTTACACAGCTTGGTGGTGGCTCAGTGCTCATAAGTGCTCATTAGGAGCAAAACTGTGAGAGAGAGAGAGAGAGAGAGAGAGAGAGAGAGAGAGAGAGAGAGAGAGAGAATAAGCCTCAGTTCTAGAGAGCAATTAAACCATCTTCCAAATGCCTGTTTACCCTTTCACCCCCTTCCTGTCCTGTATCTCTCCTCACCCGTCTTCCTCTTCCTCCTCCTCTCTGTCATCCTCTCTCTCCTTCTGCGCCTCAAACCATGAACCCCCTTCTTTCTCTCTGTGCCCCCCGCCCCTCCTTTTAAAAGCTTCTCAGGTCCTTAATTGGACAACCGTGTCTAGGAATCTCATTGGAAGGTTTTAATATTTGGGAAGAAACAGAAAAATTACAATTAATAAAAATATGATTTGACCATTTATATGTTATTTGTTTTCATATTTTCATGTATTATAATATATTTTTTCCGACAGTACTATATATATATTTTCCACATGTGTAGGCGCTCTGTTGCTGGCTGGTGCGAGAACTGTTCATTTTGAAGATACGCAAGGCCTTTTGGGGCCGCTTGTAGTACTGTAGTCTGTGTCGTATTGACCAATCACATTTGAGCAGTCTTTGGTTGTATGTAGGTTAACAGTCCGTGTGGAGAGCAAATGCATTCTGGGAAGCCAGAATGCATTTGGGAAATGCATTCTGGGAAGCCACCGGAAAACGTTTGAATATGATTGAACTTTTTATTGATTCAAATTAGCTCGTAAACTGACGACTTGTGAAAGAATCAGCTCGTACGCGTCGGCTATCATCTCCAACATCAGTTTTGCATTAGCTGCAATTAGTTGCTAATTGGACTGTAGATAATGACTAGAGCACGGAAAAATAACTCTTGGCCTCTCAGCTGATGGGTTCCAATATTATACATAATATGAATAGTATGTTAGACTGTGTTGAGACTGTGTTGGCTGGAGCGTAAACTTCCCCAAATCCAACATAGAGCAGCATCTTGGTTGTCCTAGCTTTGTGTACGTGTAATCTGTAAAACCCCAACATGATATATTTTACTGATGACGTGCCACTTGGCTTTGGAACACTTGGTTACGCCTGTAGATGATGAAATAGTTAGCCAGGAATGCTAATTTTTGCTAATGCTTGTGTTTTGGAAATGCAATTCAAAGTAAAAGAGGAAAAGAAGACTGAACCCACTAAAATAAAGTAGACTTCTCTTCACCACCATGTACAGTCTTGGTGTCAAACCACATCAGGACCATTTTGACTCTTTGTGTACATGACTAACAGGTCTCCCACAATGTATAACAACATACCATGTAATCATTTTCCAGACGATTGACGTTGTGTGACAGAGAGAGAGAGCGTGAGAGATGTCAAGCATGGAACACAGTTGTTTACATTTTTCCGCTGGTTCAGGTACGTGTGGTTAATCAGTTGGGATCTAAGTGACTGTATTACAGGCCATGTGGATGAGGTTGTTATTTGTTCTCTCTAATGCTGAACGGTGATGTTTCGTAAACCGAAGGTTGAACTAGCAGTGCTGCTCGTGGTTGGGTCACGCCAGCATTAGACTGATTAAATGAGCCTGCCTCAAGTTTTTATTCTTTTATTCGTCAAAAGTATTAAAATAGCATTTGATGTATGAAAGCGTGTTAACAAAACAGCATAGCAGACACTGCTGTCATGAAAAGCCAATGGGTAATTTTAACATTTATGACCAACGGTGCTTTCCATTCCACTTTTGTTCCCTGTTGGCTCCGATGCTATCTTTATTGATTTTCTCCCTGTTGACGGTCCCCAACGCTGCTGAAGGCAATATTTCCAATCCACTTTGCTCCCTCTACATTTTCACAATGTCTTCTGTTTGTTGTTGACTTCCACATCGAATTCAAGCACGGTACATTCAGCTGTGTCAACAAGCTTCCCTGTTGTGCTCAATCTTGTGCTCAATGTAAAAAAGACATGTTCTATCACTGTGCAAGGGACTGCAGATGAAGATTAGCTTCAAGCTAACTCTGGTACAATGCACTGAATGGTAACATTTATGTGTAATATTGCATATGGCCCCATACAAATAAAATAATGACGTGAATAAATAAATATATTTGATTGGCGTTTGATAAAATGTACTAATACTACGGCCGAAACATAAAAGCAAGTTGCGTTTTCTCTTTAACCCAACTAACTACTTTCACTAATGTACACTTTTTGAATAACCAGGGCTATTTAACAATCTTTGGTGTAAATAGTAGCATTCAAGAGTCATAATTACATATATGTAGGTTTGCCAATAAGTATTCTTTTGCTAAATCTATGTATGTATGTAAGTATATGTATGTATTATGTAAGAATTCTGAAGACGTCAGACATAACAGCTCATTGCAAAAAATGATCTGTGAAATTAGTAAGGTGATTTTTGGTGACTGACAGCAACTATGGACTTCATAGCAACTTCATAACCATTAAAAAGCACAATAATTACATTTGTGCAAAGTAGCAGCAGTTAAAACATCAATAATGTTTAATGTCAGAGTTTTGGCACGCCCCCAGTGTGGAGAAACAGACTGGACTTAGCACATGTGGACGGGGGCTCGGGGTCAGTCCCGGGAATACACACACATCCAAACTATTTCCCCTTTCCCGGGAAATATGACAACACGAGATCAGAGAAAAAAAATCCATACAAGTCCACTGGAACTCCAGGATCCCGCCATGTGTTAGCAAAAGATATACAGCACAGCTCATTATGACTAACATAAATAGCGTTCTTTTGTCGTAATAATTATAAATACCACCAAACAATATACACTAAAGTAGTCAGGTTGGGAACTCTAGGTTCATGCATGTTTCTCCTTGAAATATGCTCAATGCCTTTTGACTGTAGCTGAATTTAAACATTAAAAACAAGTCAATTTCCTGTGATAGTGAGCTTTTCTCCCGGTAAGCAAAATGTTACATTTTCAGGGGAAAAATCGGGGCCAGCAGCAAAACTTACTTCAGACAACGAAAAGAAGGGCCCACCTAAAATAATCTATAAATTATAATCTCTTTTAGAATATTTTCAGACAAGGAACTGATCTGAAAGTGAAATGTATCTACAATATGTTTGTCCATGGAGTCTTGTAGCTTTAGCTTTAGCATAGATAAGTTTCACTTTCAGTTCAGTTTCCCGTCATAAATGGCAAGATGAAGCTGTGAAAATATTCTAAATATAGTGTACACTTAAATAGATATAGATATTTTAGCTGGGTATTATTTTAGGCGGCTACTGTATGTTTTCCTGCTGCCCCTGTCCACAGCAGTACAACGTGTTGCTCCCATGTCCGTACTCCTGCCTGCTCCTACAAACTGGAGGCGCGCCGACTGCCATCTATTGTTTGTAATACCCTGACTATGGACAAGTATCTCATACAACGCCACTTCAAATTGTTCAAACTATCCCTTTGAATCTTGGGTCTGGCGACATTGGAGACAACAGAGTGCATTAGATCTGATAAATGGTCCAACTGAAAACCGAGCCCAATGTTGCCAACTCTTTGAAAGTAGCTCGCAGCATTAGCTCCAAAAGTCTCTGTATGTAGCGGAAAAGTCTTACAAAATGATCATAATGTTTATAAGTATATCATGATGGACATGTCAAATAGGTAGGTAGTCGAGCAGGTAGCCTGTCCCATCATTTCATTCAGGCCGAATGAAATGATGGGACAGGCTTATTACATTTCTGTGACAGCCACAGATACTGGATTTTTTTCAAATATTTTTTCCCGTGTCAGAGGATTAGATTTATTGATTGCTGGCGGGATGTAAGGATAATTCCTACAAATGTAACGAAACAAAACTCTAGCTTGAAACATTGTTTTTTTATACTGGGACTGACCGTTTTGATTCTCAAAATAATCTCAAATCTAATCTCCTCCTTCCATTAACTGATCCAGACCATACTTTCCTCTGTTTGGCATTGTTTAGTTTTTAATTCAGATTTGTTTCTTGTGAGTGATGTGTTTTTCCCCACCAAGTGGATTTGGTTGAGTCTCTGCCTGCTGGCTTTTATCCACACTTCTGAGCTCTCCCTTGGACATTTTAACCAACAGCTGCTGATGAGATGTGGATTCCTTCCCCCAGACCTGTATAATTAGAGCCTTGAGAGGGAGAAAACATACTGGAGCACATCGCCGCTGGAGGACACAGAAGTCTCATCGCTGCCCTTCCTCCAGTACGCTCTCCAGTGATCACACCCAGAGCAACAAAATGCATAAATTGCTGACCGTGACTAACAATGACTTTACTTCAGCAGTTTATTTCCAGGAAAAAAATTGGTGATCTCTCAACTCTGGCGCTGCGGGAGTATATACGCTGATTCAGGCCGACTGCGATACACAAATCAGGAGCGAAACAAAGAGGGAGGGGACGTGTGTTTTAATATCAAAAAACAAGTGGTGCTGAGTCGTGCCTGTTGAATCGCAACTTCGCCCTCTCACGCTGGAAAACACTGTTCTTGCTCACTCAGGGAGTTTGCTTCAATCATTTTGCTGCTGTATATCCCCCCCCTCCCCCCCCCCCCCCCTCTCCACCTTCAAGCAAAAGCAAATGGCAAGCCGTGACTGCTATCAGGACTTATAATAAAAATGAAAACCAAACATCTCGGCTCTGCGGTCTTCATTCAGCCGAACTGGAGGAATGAATTCTCCTCACACACAGGAGAGAATACTAAATACAAAGGAGCTTTTTCTCCACCATTAAAGGTTCAATCCCTCGTCGATGGCTGTTCGGGGTCCAGATAGTTCAAACATAGTAACGCTGAAGGTAGACAGACACGTCTGAAAAGTACACTTAAAGGGGACATATCATTAACACTCACTATTTCAGTGCATGTGCACATGCATTTGGGTATCTGGAGTTCCTACCAACCCACAAACTGTGAAATAAAATAATCCAGTCAGGTTTTTTTTTATGTATTGCCCGGATCTGAAAACATTCAGATTTGGCTCCCCTTCCCTATATGTCACATGCAGGCTCGTTAGAATATACAGCGCTCTCCATCTGAGCACTATATTTTTATCGCAAGTCAATCAGAGAAGACTGAGCTTTTTAGGGAGACATGCTCTTAAATGGAGTGTTTCAGGCTGAGGGTTATACAGGTATATTCAGCTAAAAAATATGAAAACAAATTTGTCTTTTTTCAACATTAAAGCATGTAAACATGCTCTCGTAGAAACCCCAAATACAAGTATGAACTTGAAAATGAACATATGTCCTCTTGAAATGGGATGAGATCACATCCCACTGAGGCCTTACCTCAAAGTGAAGAGTCCGTCTTCATCTCTCCTGTTTGTCTCAGTCAGGACTGCCACCGAATACATAACGTGTTTGCAACAGTACAGCAGTTGTTAAGCAAGCTCTCAGCCAAATGATGTCAGGGAGGATGACGTTTGTTGTTTTGAGTGGAATATCTGGAAAACTGTTGAATAGATAGGCGTGGTATCTGGTAAAACCATTCATGTTCCTGTCAGGATGAAATAAAACTTTCCATACAGGTTCATCATCACGACAACCTTTAAATGTGTCCAATACTTTGTCTCCCACTTTGATCCTCACTGAAATATCTTAACAACTACCCGACACATTGAGATGACATTCTGTGCGGACAATCATGGTCCCCAGAGGATGAATTATTATAATGTTGGTGATCGTCTGACTTTTCAATGCCAAGATCAGGTCAAAATATCACATTGTCCATGACTAAAATAACACAAATAAATACATTTGCATCAACCTGCCTTTGTGATTAGTGCTTATTAGCAAATGTTAGCATGCTGATGCATAATTAGCTTTTTTCCCCATTCTTTTCTATGATCTGAACTGATGAAGAGTTTATGGTGTAAAAGATCAACCCCTTTACTTGTTCCATCTGATACTGCACACGTCACAAAGACAAAGTAGTTGTCTCCACCAAGAATGTCAGTAAAGAATGAAGTCACTTCAGGCTTTTCGGGCACAGATTATGATTGATTGACAACAAAAAGCGGGAGCTGTTTTTTTGGAGATGTATGTTGGAGACCTGTGTGAGTAGATAACAGAATTTTCACAGATGTTTTTTCCTGAAACAACTATAGCCACAATTTTGGACGGCACTAATAACACTAACAAGGGTCCTAACACCCTAACACCTCCCATCCCAGTTTAGACAGACCGTCTCCTCTTCCAGGGACGAGGTCCAGTATATTTTCCGCACTGGTGAGTGGCTCACTGGCTGTCTGCTTCCCTCCGTCGAGGAACGGCATGACACCAGAGTCAGGGAAAGGGCAGGAAGGATTGCCAGAGAGCTTATACATCTATTAAACCAT
The DNA here is from genome assembly GCA_016806645.1 of Ophiodon elongatus. NCBI lineage: Eukaryota > Metazoa > Chordata > Actinopteri > Perciformes > Hexagrammidae > Ophiodon > Ophiodon elongatus. The sequence goes on along the minus strand of JACSYO010000018.1, from coordinate 243,452 downwards.
CTGTTCCCAAGCTTTCCATTTTGAGACAGTCATTGAACCCCCCCTCAAAAAGAAATGCACCCGTCCCCACCACCAGCCTCTCCACACATGCTGTCATTCAAGATAACCAGCGTTAACAAGACTCAGCCCAGCACACATCTCCTCGCCATGCAGCCGGATTGTCCGTATTCACGTCTGTTAATATTTAATGCATTTGAATTTGCATGGTTTCACAGGACTTAGTGTCTGTACACCCCCCCCCCCTTGCGCGTGTGACCTGCAAACTTTGGCACATTTTTGCCTCGGAAATGTACAGCATGGTCGCCGATGTGCATAATTCATTCCGTGCATCTCATTCTTGTTCAGTCTGACATATTTTATGGTATGCCGGACCCAGGCACTAATGAATACTCATTATACTTCCTCCTAGAGCTACAGCTGTACAGTTGGCAAGACTGCTCAAATGCAGATTTTTTAATGAGGCCTGCATGCAGAGTTATATATATATATATATATATAACTCTGCATGTATATATATATACATATATACGTATATATGTATATATACGTATATATGTATATATACGTATATATGTATATATATACATATATACATATATACACACAGTCAGACATGCAATCTCACCTTCACGCCAGGTCCTGTTCACCATAACACCATCTGTGTGCGCGGTGCCTCTCGGTGGGAGGGTCAGTGGGGCAGATCCTCCGTGAGCGAGTGGTTGGTGAAGATGTCTGACGGGTCAACATTCTGATCACGTCCATCGCATTGGTGGCAACACAGTCATTAGTGATGGGGGATCACTTCAGAGAGACTGCATCAGCAGGGAATGCCTCTGAACCAATAAAGGCTTCTCGAGGGTGGGGTAATTATAACTTGTCCGGTGGGAGCAAAGGGGGAAAGGATGTCCCCAGAGGGGGGAGGGAGAGGTGGAGGTGAGGATAAGATAGAGCTTGTTGTAGGGTGGAAAATACTGTATGGAGCCATTCCTAGGTTCCTGGTTTTTATTGTAACCATGACGACAAACCCAACCAAACCGTGCCCATTGTGATGTAAGGTCATTTATAATTTTTTTTGTTCAGAAAGACTTCTTTCTGTTTTCAAAGGCACTGGCCAATGATGTTGCCACGAGGGTCATTCTGGAGGACACACTGACAACATGTAATTCAAGGTATATTTTACTCTGCCACTAAAACTATTAATACATTATTATTTATATTATATATATCAAATATATCAATCAAAAATAGTTTTAGTGACAGATACTGTTGTCACCATGTGCCCTTCAGTTTGGGATGTTTTTATCTATCTGGTATTTATGATATTATGATATGTTTGAGCTGAACTGGTGTTGACAGATGATGAAGGCAGGGGTGGAACATAATTTATTGTTTATATGAACACATTCAGGGTGTGAGGATTTATTTTAGTGACCTCCCTCCCTCCTTCCTTCCTTCCCTCCCTCGTTCTTTACTTCCTTTCCAGCCTCCTACCTTCCTTTCATCGCCCCGTCTTTACGCCTTCCGTCCCCCCCCCCTCTCCCCCCTCCCCCCCCCTCTCCCCCCTCTTCCCCAAGATAATTTCTCTCCACTGCCAAGAGGGGGCAACAAAGCGGCACTTTTCAACATGCTGAGACACCAAAAACACTTTACGCTCTCTCTCTCTTTCTCTCTCTTACTCACTCACACACACACACACACACACACACACACACACACACACACACACACACACACACACACACCCGTAACCATCCCCTCCCTTGCTTGTATTCTTTAACTTGTCTTTTCTCTCTTATCCCCTCTCCAACTTTATATTTACTCTTGTCAATACAAATAAATGGTATAAAAGATGTGAGGGGGGACACAAGAAAAGGGAGAGAACCTCTGTTTCTCTCCCTCCCTCCCTCACACACGCACGCACACTCACAAATGTCAAAATAAAACTTCATCATATTCAATAAAAGAAGAGGAGCCGTCTCTCTCACTCGAAGTATGTGTGTGTGTGTGTGTGTGTGTGTGTGTGTGTGTGTGTGTGTGTGTGTGTGTGTGTGTGTGCGCGCGCGCCCGTCGTGGTGCTGAAGGAACAGCGCCCTTCACATGGGGAATGAGAGGCGGCTGACTGAAGCAGCAGTCTGTCCCATTCCTTTCTGTTGGCGTCTTATCTCCGAACAACATATCCTTTTTTATTTTATTTTTTTATTTTTTTCTGGGATAGGAAACTATCTGGTATCTGGAAAATGTGTGCGGGTTTGAATATCAACACGTACGAAGGAACGATATTTCTTTAATTATTTTTTTTTTTGCACTCAGTGGGCTCCTCTCTCTCTCTCTCTCTCTCTCTCTCTCTCTCTCTCTCTCTCTCTCTGCTCTGCGCTCTCTTGTGGACTCTCTCAAGGCACTTTGGATAAAAGCCTCCGCAAGATGTGGCAGATTGTGGGTCTCTTATCTGTCCTTCCCTGGGCAGGTGGTGAAGTATCTGAGGGAAGCGAGTAAAGAGAGGAAGGGTTTCATTTCTAGAAGCGGGAGAACAAAAAAAGAGAGGCATCTGATCTTTCCCTTCCAGTTATTTCGGCCAGCGAGCCAAAAGTCTGGTTTCTCTTTTCTGGTTTAATCACCGGAGCGGACTCTCTCCTCCTCCTCATCCCTTCTTCTTCTTTCTCTCTCCCCGATCCTTCTGTCTACTCTGTCGCTGAAAGCGAGAAGATCCAGCTCATCTCCCCTCCTCTTCCTCCTCCTCCTCCTCCTCCTCCTTCTCCTCCTCCTCCTCCTCCTCCTTCTCCTCCTCCTCCTCCTCCTCCTCCTCTCTCCCTCCTCTCTCACCACTCGGTTTTTGGGGGAGAACCCAGAAAAAGAAGGAGCTCAAGGCGTCGCGCTTTTTTCCTTCGGCGTCCAGCGCTGCGAGAAGGATTTCCAAAAAGTCGTTTCAAGTGGACTTGTTTCGTGATTTTTGGGCAAAAAAAGGAAAAAGGGGAGCTCTAAGCTCTGGACCCGCGTCGAAGGGAAGAGAAGGAAGGGAGGAGCACTTTGACCTGGAGGGGACGTATTTCAGGAGAACGAGAGAAGTGAATTTAGGAGAGAGGAAAGCGGAAGGAAAGCGGAGAGAGGAATGGAGAACACGCGAGGTCTCTCGTCTCCTAAAATGTCTTTTCGGATGGATTAGGACCCCGAGAGGAAACGAGGAGAGACCTTGACTTGGGAGCTGGCGTTTTATATCATCGACCTCTGTCTGGATATGGACTGGTCTCTGTCATCGATCAGCTGATTGATTGGCTGATTAACTGCCGGACGGTATGACCCGGTAAACTTGGACTTGTGGGGTATTTTAGGACTAGAAGGGAACCCCGCACTGCAGCTGCTCCCTCTGGCTCAACGCGAGGCTTCTCCGGGGTGATCAACTGATTCATCGATATATTGACGACACCGGACTGCAACTATCCATGTATTATCTCATCATCATTGTCAACCTTTCTTCCCATTTCAACCGCTCTAACGTAAAAAGTATCCTTCAATAAAACTTATAATAAAGCGTATATATATACTAGGACATTTTAATGTCCCTATATTACAAGAAGAGATCATTACACATAAAATATTAAGTACTCAAGCTGAGTACCACCGCTGCATTAAGCCCCCGAAGAGATTTCACATGGTACAAGGGCAGAAAGTACCATAAAGAACTAAAAGAAGGAGCATCAACTCGCACGATTACCACAACGGCTTCTTCTCTCTGAAATCAGCATAATAATTTAATAACGATTATTATAGTGCAAGTGCTTCGCGGGACTCCGGTTTGGAGATTGGAAGTTATTTTTGGCTGCGCAAAGTGGAGCGACTCTTCCACACCAGTGCCCGGACAGAGACAGCCTGAACGCAGAGGTCTACCTACTTGTCTCTGTCGAACATCCCCGGCCCCGGAAGGAGAGGGTTGTGGGTGGGGGTGGGGGTGGGGGGCAGAGAGGGGAGAGAAGGAGAGGATGCGTAACTGCGGTTAATTGGAGCGGACTTAGCCTTCAAACGTCTTGGAGCAGAAGGGAGAGAGGGATTCTATTCTTTTTTTTTTTGTTGCAGCCAGGAAGACGTTTCCTGTTTTAGGCTTGTATACCTCGTTCCTTTTTTTGGCCGAGAGGAGGAGAAGAAAACGACCTTTATACTTTCATCTATCTGTCCATCGTCCCGTCAGCGGGAGAGAGACCGGCTGAAGGAGACCCACGAGGAGAGGGCCAGAGGTGGGATTTATTTCAGCAGATGTTAACGATTTCGTCCGGTCGAGAATCTGTCATCAGCGCAGCTCGGATTCAGGAATAGTCACTCCGAAGCACCGGGTAAGAGGAAACAACAACACACACAAAAACACGCTCCGATTTTATGTGTGATATGAGTTTACTTCACGGGTTTACTTCAAGCCATGAGAGGAAGGGAGGAAGGAAGGAAGGAAGGAAGGGAAGAAGGAGAGAGAGTTATTTGCTCGACTTGTATGTGTGCGTGCGCGCGCCTCGTCCGTGGGTGCCTTGAGAGAGGTGAGAGACCGAGTGGCGGAGGGAGCGTTTTTACGCACGAGTGAGAGAGAGAGAGAGAGAGAGAGAGAGAGGGAGAGAGAGAGAGAGAGAGAGGGAGAGAGAGAGAGAGAGAGTGTGAGCTAGCATTTGTGTGTGTGTGTGCGTGTGTGTGTGTGTGTGTGTGTGTGTGTGTGTGTGTGTGTGTGTGTGTGTGTGTGTGTGTGTGTGTGTGTGTGTGTGTGTGTGTGTGTGTGTGTTATGCCATGTGTGCGTCCATGAATGAGCGAGAATAAAAACAGAGAGAGATTCTCGGCCCTGTTAGAAACCAAGTCCTTCGACTATTTCGGTCCGTGGGACTCCCCGTAAGCCAATAGGCTGCTCATCATTCATTCATCAAACGGCAACGTGTGTGTAGAAGTAACATGAGTGCGCTAAAAGCGGCGTCCTGTGACAGACAGTCAGAGGGAGGGCGGGAGCCACGAGCCAGACATGAAATAAAAAGCACATCCTGAATCAGCAGAAAATAAATATGATTTACTTTAAATATGTTGTCATCTGCCTTGACAGTCATTTCGTTCCCTTTTTTTATTACCTATACTCAATGACCAATATGCCCCCCCTAACCCCCCCAACACCCCCCCTCCCCCCCACAGACACCCAGACTGAAAGACTAAAACAACCGTTTTGTGCTCGTTTCACGTCTTTGTACCTGTTTCATTGACTTCTCAACTAGACATGGGGACAGTTCCTTTAAACAGAGGCGTCTGCTCCGGGGCCTCTGGGCCCTCGGGGCCCTCGGGGCCCTCAGGGCCCTCAGGCCTCAGCCACCCATCCTCATCCTTCACATGGACTGATCTGCTCAATCCAGCTCCGTATACCCATAAGCCTGTGATCAAAAACATGCAGTTTACATCGAGTTAAGTGTGTGTGAATGTGTACAAACTTTGACACACACACACACACACACACACACACACACACACACATTTGCAATGGGAATATGCTCCGAGAATCCCTTTTCACCCAGTTGGGGTGGAGCACCTTTGGGTGAAAGGGGTGCCGTTTGGTTCCACTGTATAATTTTCCCATTTGTTTAAGTCTTCCCAAACACAGACGCGGTTTGTCTCAGTGCTTTACAGCCCAGCAGGTGCTTTCTCTCCCTCTCTCCCTGCCTTCCTCCCTCCTTCCCTCCCTCCCTCTCTCTTTTCTCTCTGTGAGTGTGTAAAGAAAGAGAGATTGTGTGAATCCGAGGACGACGACAGAAGGTGTGTTTGTAGCGTAATGGTGTGTGTGTGAATGTGTGTGTGTGTGTGTGTGTGTGTGTGTGTGTGTGTGTGTGTGTGTGTGTGTGTGTGTGATAGAGAGAAAGGAAGACAGAGTGGATGTATGTCGTTGAATCGTGTACGTGTGTGCAACAATGTCACAGCAGGGCTCTTACTCTCTCTCACACACACACACACACACACACACACACACACACACACACACACACACACACACACACAGTGGAGGGATGCGTGGGGTTTAATTATCTCGGCCGTTTAGCGACTAGGTGAGCATCAATCGTCAGAGTGGAGGCTGCAGGTGTGTGCGTGTGCGCGTTGATTTATAGTGTGAAGCCGCTGTCCTATAGATCTGACCAGTAGGTGGATGGACTGGCAGCAGAACGACTCCGTCACACTGACCAGCTCCGGCCATCTATTACCAGGATGGAGGGGGGGTGGGGGTTTACAGCAGGCATGCAGGGATGGATGAGTGGAAAGAGAGAAGGAGGGGAGGCTGGTGGTGGAAGAAGTATTCAGATCCTTTACTCATGGGGAAAAACACCAAAACATTAAAGGGGACATACCATGAAAAACTCACTCTTTCAGTGCTTGTGCTTTTTTTTCGGGAGGGGGCTTAAAGAGACTGGCGCTAAAACACAGCGTTTCAGACAGAGGTTGAATACGGGTATTCTCAGAGAAAGATAATGTTACATTTTTGTATACAATAAACCATGTAAACATGTTCTAGTAGAAACTCAAATTACAGGTATGAAGCTGAAAATGAGCATTACATGTCCCCTTTAAAGTTAACATGAAAAAAAACCTGCATTCAGAATCCCACTTGCGTAAAAGTTAAAACAACTATATGTACATCAGGTAGGGTGTGGTCTGTTGGCCACGCCCAGCAGGCCCTTGAGTACACCTCTACATCACAGCAGCAGATCTTCATTGGGTGGTCAGTTACTCTTTAAGATCAGGGTACCTGATTAAATGTAAAAGACAAAGACAGAACAAGTAGATCGGAGAAAAAAAAAGAAAGAAAATAGGGGTCATGAGAAACAAGAGGTGACATTTAGAGCAGGCAGGTAGAAAGAGTGGGAGATGGATGAACTGAGGAAAAAGAGAGAGATGAGAGGGAAGAGGAGAGAGGAGGAGCGTAGTGCAGAGTCACTGCTGTTTTCTCTATTATAATTGTTCGGTGGTAAAACTAATTCATTCTGTCACCCGGTGCTCCGATATACTGAATCCCTGCTAAGTCACTGAAATGAAGTGAACCAAACAATAATAATAAAAAAAAAGTACTTGAAATGATCATCTACATATCTGTTGTAACGCCACATGTAGAAGTCTGCTCAGTGGTACTGTTGTGAAGCTGGATTTAATAGATTTTTAAAATGATTACTGGTCTTTGATTAGAGCTGAAGTGAGCCGATTAGAGTAAAGAGGAGGGAGGGAGGATGCAGGAAGCCAGGGAGGGGACTAAAAGAAAGAAGGAAAATGAGGAGAAAGGGAAAGGGTTGAAGGAGGAGGGGAGATGGAGTGAATAAAGAAGGGAGTGTAGATTTAGAGACACGAGGACAGGAGAGGAGAGAGAGAGATCCATAAATTGTGAAAGGGATGACAGGGAGCGGAGAGGCGTTGGAAATATACGAGGGGGGGAAGTCTGGCTGAGAGGACAGCGGGGTGAACGAGAGAGAGAGAGAGAGAGAGAGAGAGAGAGAGAGAGAGAGAGAGGTATTGTGCTATTGAAGAGCTATAAGCCGCATGACGGTAGATTTGAGATATTGTAGATTCAGCCAGTTTGCACCAATTATTCTTGCTGTGGTCTAGTTTATGGACTCTTACTGGGAATCTGTGAGAAACCGTCAAATGAAAACTTCAGAACCAAATGCAAACCGTTTTCTCAACAGCAGCCAAGACGCATTACCTTCAAGGCACAGTGTTGCTTACTGCTTATTCATTCATTTTGAACCCCTCTGGGCCTTGACCTTTAGTAGCTCTTCTGGAGCTTTTGAGTCATATCACATGGTCTTCTTTACCGGATTGATAGAAATTCAAATTTGGATGGAAAGTTGTCATTCTACATTGTCATGTCAGCTGGGTGATTTCTACGTGCTGAAGAAGATCATGTGATACGAGTAAGGCCACTCACACAACTACACAACTAATCCCTGCAACAGAATACACACAGCACACACAAGCACACGCTCGACCCGACACACAGACCGTGGCTCGGCTAACAGACAACGTTCTGCTTTAATCCAAGTTCTCATGAGAGGCACGGGACCAAATTTGTTCAAATGGTAAATGGACTGCACTTGTAGAGCGCTTTACTAGTATTCCGGCTAATCAAATCGCTTTAAATAAATGTCATCATTCACCTTACGTCGTCAGTAAGATTCAATCAACTTTTGATTTCACACTGGAATCAAACGCCGGCCCCTTTAATACAGTTTGTTTGTCACGTTCACCACCTTTTTATACGATCTAAAAATGACACGATTGGGCTCACATTGGAGTTAGTCTCTAAAAAGATGCTAAGAGAAGGTGCCACCTGCCCATCAGGACTATCTAACCATTCATACACCACAGGAACGGCCCTCGTGGGCAAATCGGGGTTAACTGTCTTGCCCAAGGACACATCGACATGGACTAGCAGAGCCGGGGATCGAACCAACGATCCTTTTGACTGAAGGACGACCCTGCTCTACCACTGAACCACTGTCACCCACACTGTTGTGTTTCCTTTGGAATTGCCAGCCAGCATTTACTCATGTTTAACGTCCATAATGATATATGTATTAATTGTGAAACCTAAAATATGTGGTTGCTAATGGAAAAACAGCTGTTTCTGCTTCTTTAAACTGAGTTTCTTTGGAGTTCTGTGGCTCTCTGAGGCTCTGATTATACGACTTCTGTTTTAAATAGAAACCTCTGATCAGTCGTACGCTGCCTGCCATGTGCGATACTATTATGACTTGTGTATTGCAAAATTTCAAAGAGCAATTTTGATCAAAGTGATGCCACACAATGTAGTAATCCTTACACTTCTGTGAAACTCTGGGATAATTTAATGTCATGCATGCTGAAATGATCAAAGAGTCTTTATTTGTGTGTCATATGAAAGAACTTGCTCAATGGCATTTTGGCAAGAGGCAGAAATGCATTCAGACTGCTGGTTAATTGCATATTGAATATCTGAAAACACAGAAAACCCACATTATTGAGACTGACTAGAAGTAGCAAGGTTGATTTATTTTTAAAGTTGTGTTTACCACAACGGTTTGCCATTAGATGTTTTACATGTTCCATTTTACATAGAGCTGCACAAAGCAATGCTGCCTTTCTCTTTTTCACCAATATGTTTATGCATCCACGTTTGTCACCGTTTGAATGCAACAACTCTTGACAACACAGTTCCACGGTAGTTCGCGAAATAGTAACGAAATCCAATCTATTGATTTCATGAAGTAAAATGAAAAATAGGTTCAGGCTACAAAACCATATAGTTAGGTTCAGGAAAACCATCACAAAGTTAGGCTCAGGCTACAAAACCATATAGTTAGGTTCAGGAAAACCATCACAAAGTTAGGCTCAGGCTACAAAACCATATAGTTAGGTTCAGGAAAACCATCACAAAGTTAGGCTCAGGCTACAAAACCATATAGTTAGGTTCAGGAAAACTGTCACAAAGTTAGGTTCACTCTACAAAACCGCAGCACCACTTTGGTAGAACACTTTTTCAAGGTAAAGAATTAGTTCCCAAGAGTATTACTTTAACAGCATCTACAAGCAAGAAAGTATGCTTAGCCTCTCCTGAGCTGCTTTGCATTATTAATGTTGTAATATAGTGTGTTGTAATAGGAAAAAAACGTGGGGGGGATTTGGAAGACTAAAAAGGTCACACCTACTTTACTTTTGCAAAAGGGATCCATAAAGATGTTGAACTTAAACTCGGGTTTCAATGCTTCTACCTCGACTAATAAGGCCGCTGCTATTACCACAGTGTTAGTTATGGAATTGTTATGGCGCCTGTAGGTCAGTTCTCATCTCTGTGGAGGTCACACTCAGCTCAGATAGGAGCCCTGCAGCTGATAAGGATTCAGTGATTCAGTGTCTTGCTCATCGTCAGCAGGGTGGAGGCCTGCTGACGATGAGGGTTTGAACAAACATCATCTGGCTGAAGGTTGGTGTACTCCACATGGCGACCTCTAAGAACTTGAATGAACTAACCTAACAATAACTGCGTTTGTGTCGTGATGCCTGATGTAAGGATGTGATTCCCTTTCAACCTTGTCTCCAATGGGACAACACACTTTCTACCCTTCAAGCTCCAGTACTAACACAGACTTTCACACAACGTCATTTCGTGGACTACAGCTCCAAAGTTTAGTGTTTCTCCTCCCTGAAAAGTAGACACACCAGTGTCCCTCGCCGCATTACTCATCTCGCCGGTCACAGCGTCTGGATTGCAGCTATTAACCGTCCTTGTGTAAGACATTCTGGTCTCAGGCCTCCTTCTGGCGTGTCGCCGCTTGATAAAAGAGGCAATATGCTTTAATGAGACTGGATCCCAGACTGAGACTACATTTTTCTTCTGGGTCCCGAAAGGAAAAGTTGAAGAAACCTTGGCAACGGAGCAATACCGTAATATTTTATCTCCTGCAGGCTTTTTGAAGTTAAACAAGCTCAAATCGGTCTTGCAGTTAAACCCCTCTGTCTAAACAAGCAGTGGACTTGTGCTCAGTGAAATGGAGATTTTTTTTGTCAAACTGTTTTCTAAACTGAGCTGGTTAAACCTTAAAAGTATTTACCCTTAGCTTATTTTATGATATTTAAATTACATAATTTTACAACCCAACAAATTTGGGGGAATTCTAAGAAACACCACGAGTTGAAAGAAAAAGTAGCTTGAAGTCATCGAGCAAAAGAGCTGTGATGATATGATTGTCATACAGAAATGGAAAAGTGTGTGTGCATCTACATCACATTATTAATTCCTAATCTTGTGTGCTAATAGAAAGAGTCTTCTGGGGTTAAACAGAGCTCTGGCATCACACAGCACACTAATTTATCAGTTATGATAATTGATGCAATGTTTGCTGACCGTGTGTGTGTGTGTGTGTGTGTGTGTGTGTGTGTGTGTGTGTGTGTGTGTGTTTGTGTGTTTGTGGGTTGGTGTGAATGGTGGTGGTGGTGGTGGGAGTGCAGGGGGAATTCTGACCCCCGCCATCTAAAATGAAACACATCAGTGGTGATGGGTGGAGTGGATGGGTGGGGGTCAGGGCCGGTGCTGTGCCTGTAAGGATCACAGCTCAGCTAATCTGGACTCGACAGAGCATGCCCACCCGCACACACACAATCACACACACACTGGGCAATATTATAAGATATGTCAAAGGATATTTTTTTCTTCAATTATATTAATAAGATATCACATCAAACGTTCACAAGCGGATACTGTACATGCATATTATGTGAGACTGTCCTCACCAGAAGCACAGCATTATTGTTCATCAGACAACATCCCACGATTATGCTTTCCTAAAAAAGGTCTTGCGGATGTTCAAAAGATGATTGTCCTCTCAAGACAAAGAAAGGTCACCAGTCTAGAAGAAGTCACCTGCCATTTGGAAGCCTCGAGTTCGGCATTCTGGCCGTCGCCATCTTGGCTTTCGGCTGCAACCATCTTGTTTTTTTGCAACCAGAAGTGACACGACAGGTTGAAGCTAAGTACAACTGAATGCTGAATAAGTCATTCTTAGGGTGACCGCGAATGTTTTATTCAACTTTCCTGAACTAAAAACACACTATGAAAGAGATAAAGTTGACAACAAAAACAACGCCGCGGTAACGAACCACCAATCACGTTCGAGCAGACTTTGGTTAAAGGCAGGTAAAACATCCGTGTGGGGAGAAAAAGAGGCAGTAGGCATTGGCCAAAATGTAATCTCTGAACCCTCCAGCTGTCGCCTGACGATGACTCAGCTTTTTATCGGTTTAAAATTAGCTTTTAAACTGGCTACTTGTGAAACAATTCAAGTCGTCTCTCTAATCGGACAATGAGTAGCACACGGAAACCCAGCAATGTAGCCCCTTGCCCCCAGAGGTTAAACTATTTAGTAAGCATCACTTAAGTTCTGTAGATGTTAAGCCTCTAGCTGTGACAATATTCTTCTGTAAGCAGAGTAAATATTCGGTATTCCAATACTCATTCCAAATGCTGCTAAAGCACCCAAATGTAAATGGAATGAGATAAAATGATTCCTCCTCACTGTGACTCTCCAGTTCACCCTTCAGCACATCTACCAGTGTGCGTGGCCTATCCTGAGTTGACTTAACGTGGTCTGACAGGCCAATCCCTATGGATTCTGATCAAACAGAGCAATAGTGTACACAGCAGCAACAGTGCAGCCGCAGCCTGCTAAAGCAGCAGCCATAATACGGCAAAGATCAGCGTCTTGCAAAACTGATTCGACGCGTTTAGCTGCTGATTCTACTTTGGATCCCACAAGGTTTTTTACTGAAGGGGTTTAGCCGGTATTTAGACTTGCGCCTGTTACAGGTAACACACATTAAAGAACCACTTGATGTTACTGCCAACCAAGCTGGAGCTCAGCTGATCCATGGTGTTATGGGAGTGCAGTTATGAGTTCATGGTGCCATCAAAAATGCTCTGACATCTGATAACTCAAGACTGTTGAGCTATTTTATTGTTTCCAGAAAAACAGATGTAGAAGATGAACATGAATATTTGCCCAGTTTTTAATTCACACAAAAACATTTAAACAACCCCACCCCCCCAAAAACCAGGAAATTGTGATGTTTTTGATCAGGACAGAGACTATAGAACATGTCATTATTTACTGTACATATTATACAGAGTGAAGAGATTTGATTCTGTGCCTCACAGACTTTTGAAGAAAAGTTCAGATTTTTTGATTTTTTTAGAGGTTTATATTTACACATTCCCCACCAGTTGTTGATGATAAAGCACCAATCTCTACCAACTTCCTCAAAATGTTGAGAGCAAGAAGACCTTGACGGTCTTGTTTGCCAACTGCCAAGAAAAACCAAGAAGAAGAAGAAGGAATCAGTCAGAGTTTTCGGATCAGTCCTTGTTAGAGGCAGCATTGCCATCCAAAAAATTGTTGATTTGAATTGAACAGAATAAATGTTTTAACTCTATATGCTGCCTGTTCTGCCTTTTGAAATGTTCTTTTTGAAATTGCCGGGAAATGGTCTAAAACATGCAGAACCTCTTGAACGGTCCTTTGAACGTCAACGTCACACGGCAGTACTTGTGTTTGAGCAGACCAGTACATTTCTAAACTCAATTCATCATTTCAGGGGCGAGGCCACTTCACGTTTGCTGTTGGCTATATTATTTTTAGGGCACAAACATGAAATGCTAAATCAGCAAGGCAAATCAAATAAAACAATGATTTAAGTCCACAGAAATAATGAATTTAACTTCAGGGTTAAGGAGGATTTAATTTTTAATACATAATAAATCAGTAAATATTAATACTTATATAACAACTGTTATTGTTATAAACTCATATAATTATTAATGCATAATTAAATATATAAAAATATATGTTAATTAGTTAAAAATACATTTGTCCTCATAATTAAATGATGACAACGGGCCATGGCCACTGATCACAAGTCAAGTCTCTACTCAAGTCTAAGCCCATAACATTTTAAGCCCAACAACATCTGTCTTCTGGTCTGCACAGTCAAACGCACCATTCCCTGTAGCCCTGATCCAGAACTGGAGACTACATCTCATGCTCCTACGTTGACATCTTAGTCTGACAATCTCACTCATATATCCACTCAAGATTTCCACCAGTGTGTCTGGATGAAGGTCACGTTCCCATCTGCTCGAGCAGCATGCTTGGCTGCTGTCAGAAGGATTCAAAGCAAATCTGTTGTCAGGAAAATGACGAGTTGATGCAAAACACACTTTTTGAAAACCTTGTTTAAAAAAACCCTTTCTTGATATTGACTCAAGGAAAAGGGCGAAAAGGAAAAGCGAAGCCACGAGTCATGAGCGTCAATGTCAAAGTCAAGGCACAAGCCTTTTTGATTTTGTGAAAGGAGCTATATCATGCTATTTTTCAGGTTCATGCTTTTGGGTATTTGGGGTTTCTATTAGAACATGATAACATGTTAAAAAAACACAATTGTTCTCATATTGTCTGTCCGAATATACCCGCATTCAAAATCGGTTTGTTGGCGTTGTAGCGTCTCTTTAAGGCCCTTCCAAATGACTATTCTAATGAGCCTGCATGTGACATAACAAGGGGAGCCAAATCTGATTGGCTTGTTGAATCACATGGTTTCTGATCTAGGCAGCCCACAAAAATATATAACGGTTCATATGATGTTTTAAAAAGTTACTTCTCATTTTTCTCTTGCATTTTCCTCCGGAAGTCCAGCAACGTGTTTCAACATCCGCTTGTAACATGAATTTTGGTCTTATTATATTATTATATACATTATATTCTGTCTTCACAGGAAACTTAGTTAGATTTAAGTAAAAAAACTTCTGAGTTAGGTTTTAGAAAAAGATGGTTGAAAGGCCGCTGTTTGTTGGACCCGTCCACCACCCCTCCGCCCGCCCGGTGTCTTCTTGTGTGGTATTTATACTTCCTCTTTCGTGATATGGTGGACAACATACATAATAATGAATAAAAGATTACAGCGCATTATGTTTTGTAGCTTTAGACCAGCCTGATTTCTTATATGTGGCCACATTGACTGCTGTGCAAATCTTACATCGTCTTTTTTTTCCTTCTTTTTCCTGCTTCCTGTCAGGATTGATTGGAACTGGTTGCACTGGTTTCTATGTAGGACTGAAGATTATCGCCTCGACACAACTCCATTTTTAGCGCACCAGGTTGTACTTCCTGTCACACTTCTTGGCTGCCTCTGTGAGAGGCGCCAAAGATCAAAGACTTGCATACAACTGAATGCAAATCAACGGGGATTAGACATGTCACAGCCGGTTTGAATGTCTTCAAATCAACGGTGAAGCCTTTAAAGCCGACGGGCACGACGCAGTCACGGACAGTTAGGCGCCAACGTTGGCGCATTTGCTCATTCAGAAATCAACCCTGTTTGACGTAAGCGCATCTGTGTGTCTAAATGTTGTTGCACATGATCATTTATAGCTTACAGGGGACATCTCCCAGGTTCAAAGGTCGGGATTGGATTGAGATGAAAATATGTTCTATTTTTCTATGGATGATTAGTATTTTTTTTCCAAAAAGAGGAAGGACTGAAAATTCTTTAACATAGGCTGTTGATTGTATTTCTCCATGAGGCCATTCAGAACTGTGCAAGCCCTCTGTGTGTGTGTGTGTGTGTGTGTGTGCGTGTGTGCGTGTGTGTGTGTGTGTGTGTGTGTGTGTGTGTGTGTGTGTGTGTGTGTGTGTGTGTGTGTGTGTGTGTAGGCTTTAAAACGACAGGTTAACCAGTTTGTCCTCTGGGGACTCGTGTTCACTCTTTTTCAGTCCCCTCAGCGCTACAGAAAATAGAAACGGGATGTGTGTGTGTGTGTGTGTGTGTATGTGAAAATACGAAACAATGGAAGGTTCTTCTATCCTCTGGTGTCTTGCTCTCTTGCTCTCTTGCTCTCTTTTCCTTCCCTCCCCCGGCTCCCTCCTTCTTCTTCTTCTCTCTCCAGTTATCTCCGACAGCCTCTCTCCATTGCAGCCATGCCTTTATTAATGGAGAGGAGAAGAGATACAACACAGTTCGTGGTTCCATGGGAGCAGATTGCAAACTATCAGAGGGATTCACGAGTGCTACGGTTTATATGAAAATATGACTAGATTCATTTGACGATACTGGAAATTGCCTTTTTTTTTTTTTTGCCGTTTTCTTTGTTATCCGTCGTGAAACATTTCTTTATATGAGCTATACGCTGCAGCAAGTTGTGGTCGTACCAAACGCGATCTGGGAAACAAGTTCATCTGCGTAGCTACGCTGTGGTGACTGCAGCTGGAGCATTATAATGCTGAGCTGCACCTCCTCGGCCCGGAGAATCCACGCTGGCACCGACTTTCCGGTGACTCTGACAGCGCCAGTCTGAATAAAGCTGGGAGACCCGAGCTCAAATTGTCTCTCTTTTCTTGCCAGGAGGTGCTCTCTGTGCTCCGGGTGCCAGTTTGTGGTTTTCAGGGATAATGTGTCCTCAGATCAGCGGGGTTTACGGAACTGGATGTGTGTCTCTGGCCATGAAAAATATGATTATGGGGCTTTTTAAACAATAAAGAGAGTGAGGCTGGGGCCATTCACACGCCACAGTCGGATAATAATAGTGACGATAAACTCTCAGCAAGTGTAGTTACAGCGTGAAGCGCTGATTCTCCGGGCAGGAGCTGTCTGGTCTGTCGGGGCTGTAAAAGGAAGCAGGCTCACCAGGACAGGTGGGGCTACGCTGGGATCCTTCCAATGAACTGCACACACACCCGTGTGGTTGATACTGTGCTAGCTTAGTTTTGGTTAATAGTGAAGTTCTGTAATGTGGAGGAGCTGGTAATATCAGGCTGTGGCTACACTGACAATTGTTGTTAGGAGAATAAATGACTTGTTGTTGAGTCTTGTTGTTTTTTTGACAGTAATAAAAAGATAGAATGCCACCAGTCGTATCCCTTAAAATGAACAGCATTAGAGATTATGCATTTATAATCCCTCCCTCGTTGTACAGGGTGGTACAGTGGTTAGCACGAGCACCTCACAGAGTAACAAAGTATTGCGGCACTTTGGGAAACAGTCACGAAACGGAAATCTACTGATTTGTGTGCATGGATACGAATTTTCAATTATTTTCATGTTGCTCAGCATGACTTTCAAACCAATGCATTTCAGTTGGTACTATCTTTTGTACCTGCACAACATTTCTTTCAGTCAGCCCGGGACAACATTATGCATCAAAACCAGCGTTAGGTCGAGGCAACATAAACATTTAGTTGGGTTTAGGAAAAACATCATGGTTGGGCTTTAAATAGATATGTAACCATATGCTTAGACGGCACAAATGCGTCACTTCCCAACACTTTGGGGCACAAACATCGGTCTGGAACAGCGAGCTTAAGGTCGGAAGTCCTGTGTTTGTTGACCCATCCACCTCCCCGCCTGCCAACAATAAGTGGTCTTTCTCAGTATTTAATACTACGTCACTACCTCTGACCGTTTAACATGTTTGTCCATCCCACAAATGATCCTAATTGTCTTTCCATTGGCATTGTTTTTTTTGCTGAGCGACACGAGAAAAAAAAAGGAAAATTCATTTGCATTGATACAAATCATTAAATTTCAGTTTTGTGACTATCTCACTAACCGCCTTGAGACTGGGCCGCACAGTGAGAAGGTCCTCGGTTGGGTTCCTCCACAAGCTTCATGTGAGGTCTGCACGTCTGTATGGCTTTTCTTGAAGTGCTCCAGTTTCCTTCCAGTCTATAGACAGGCAGATTGGTGAACTAGAGATTGTAAGAGCCATAATCAATATGTGAAGGTGTGTGATAGACTGGGACCAATACCATTATTGACAAACATATGCAGAGATACACTGTAGAGGATAAGCAGGAAAAGGAAATGGATGAACGGATGGAGGTTGTTGCAGACTTATTTTCCATATGACATCACATTGTTTACCACGTCTGTTAGTATTTGAAGATGAAGATATATTGTGAAAGAGATCAAGTTAGTTTTTTGTAAGTTTTTCCTTTTGGCAGAAATATTAAAGATGAATGTCTGAACGTTCTGTTGCTGCTTCACTACGACTGAAGTTAACAGGAATAAATAACTTCATAGGGAAACATTTAAAAGTACCAAAGACATGTAAACAAACCAGTGTAAAACAAGCAGTTCTCTTTAGGAAGGTGGTGGCAGCTCTCCTGAATTATTCATGCTAACAGTTTCTGTGTCGGAGAATGAACGTGCTTGTTTTCTCAGGGAGGATCTGCAGCATTAGGAAGTAGAAACGTAAAGCTGCTGGTGCTTCGAACGTGTCGTCACTACAACTGGAGAGGGAAAGTTCTATTTTATGTCTGCAAAGTAGAAATGCCTTCAGCTCTCCTCAGTCAGCGACCAGTACCTGAGCCAGATGTGTTCTCTTATGTACGTCCACATTGGATCATTCCACAATGCATGAAGTAATGAGCCCTTTATGTTGTGAGGGGGGTTGATAATCACCGATGAGTTTAAAACAAGACTTTACACAACAGGGCGTTTTGTCTTTTTTTTTTTATTTCTGCGACTATTTTAAAATATTACGCGGCCAAAAAGGAACCTAATTGTTTTATGGGAGCAAAGTCGATTTTTCTATAGTGCATATTGCATGTGTGTAATGTTTCGATGGGAAATATTTGCTTCCGAGCATTTCCCTCAGAGTCCACAGCCATGCTAGCGACATGCTAATACGCTCACAATAACAATGCTCACACGCTGATATTCAGCAGGCAAAATGTTCACCATTCTTAGCTGGAAAACATTTGTTAATATTCACGAAACACAAAGTAGCTGACAAAGTACAGCTCATTTGGACTAGATGGGTTCTCAGCACCCATCACTAGCCACGATGCTCGGTCACACATCTCACTTGGTCTTTGCTTACTCCTCATTTACCCCAGTTCGTCTACTCACTGGGACTTATTTTGATCAGCAAAAGGCAGGTGTGTGTGTGTGTGTGTGTGTGTGTGTGTGTGTGTGTGTGTGTGTGTGAGTGCGCTACACACATCAAAACAAAGGCAGGGAGAGAGAGGAGGAAACGTGATGAGAGGGAGAGAGAGAGTTTAGAAAGAGAATCTGGCGACTGAGCCCAAACCTGTTTATGTAAACATTAATCTTGGCTAAACTGCTGATAGATTGTCTTCACAAACACACACACACACACACACACACACACACACACACACACACACACACACACACACACACACACACACAGAAGCGAGGTAATAACTTCAATCCCACCTCTCAATAGACATACACTCCCATGAATACGACACACAGAGAGAAGCGAGGCCTCTTGTAATTAAGTTCTACATGTGCAAATCCAGTTGTGAAGCATTGCTTGTGAGATTGACTGTATAATCACATCGCCCCAAAAGGATGAGACCGCTTACTTAGCATTTAAATAGGTTCCTTCCCCCCCTGCAACTGTGTGTGTGTGTTCGAGCAACACAAATATTGCAGTGCACTGTATTTCTTTGTGTGTGTGTGTGTCTCTGAATGAAAGAGGAACGAGTGTACACGTGTGTGAGAGAGGGTGTGTGTTGGCATGATAAACACTGCCATGTATAGGCTACAGTATGTGTGTTCTTCTGTGTGAGTGTTTGCAATAAATCTTGCTTGCACATTATTTCTCAGGGTCCCAGTGGAACATTGTAGTGTCAATAGAGCAGGTTTTAAAAAGGGATGCAGCGGGAATATCAGGGACAATTAACTGTGTGCTAGTGTGTGTGTGTGTGTGTGTGTGTGTGTTTGCTCTGTGCACACAGATACTATAAGAGAGAAAATTCCTTTAAACCTTGGCTTTCTAAGGTTAAAGTTTGTGTTAAATTCAAGGTGAAGGGAATTCATTTGTGTCGATTCGTAGAGCAAAGTGGAACATCATGTCGGTTTTCTTGATGTGTGTGTGTGTGTGTGTGTGTGTGTGTGTGTGTTTCCCTCTGGAGATATTATTAAGACAGTCAACTTCTCCGAGGCATTGTTATTGAAATAAAACATGATGTCAACTTGCGTCCTGAAGCTCATCTAGTCTACTCATGCTCAGGGATTTGGCCTCGTGAAACGCAACAGTTGTTCTATTTTCTTCCCTCCTTGTTTATTTCCCTGAGTCTGCTGGAAAGTGAGTTGGCACCGTCCCCTTCAAATGGGTTTTACTCTGCTGCACCATCCTTGCTACTTTTCAAGCTCAGTCAAAAACAGCCTATGACGTACAGGGTGATGACTTTTGGTGGAATACTCAGGGGGCAACCTCCAGGTCCGAAAAGTGGAGCCTTAAACCTGCATTCTTTGTAATGGCCATAAGGGGCCGACTCCTCTGGTGGCCAACATAAGTTTGATTGCATAGACCCTATGTCTCACTTGATTTATTACCTCAGTAATAATTGTAAACACGAGTTTATGGTCTTAATCTCTAGTTTCAAGTCTTCTTCAATACAGCATGATGTTCAGGTTATGGTCCATTTAGAGTCAAACCATAAAGCAGGGGATGCTTTAGGGCGGGGCTACATTGTGATTGACGGGCTGCTGTGTTTTCCTTTCTTGAGCGTTATGGTAACCTTTTTTGGTTGCCTAAAAATGTCTTATTCAGCGCTGTGTTGTTCTTAGCTCCACCCCCTCGTGTCACTTCTGGTTGCAAAAAGCCAAACCTTTAATTAAAGTACGTTTTTTGTCATATTTGCTCAAACTGTCACTACATCCTGACAGTGGCACATGAAACAGATACTCACAGGTTCCTCTGCCTCCTTTCTGTGCTCCTGGTGTGGAGCGTTAAAGTTCTGGTCAGCATTTGGACCATAAAACACTGCTTACACCTGCTATTCTGCAGCTTGTGCTTGGTGCCAGGATTAGGTTGGGCAACACAGACACCTACCTCAAGACGAGTTAGTAGTTATTTAATTCGTTATTTAAGGACCTTTTTTCTGCTTATTGGTTTCTGAAAGCAAAGTGTTTACAAAACCCTTCCATCAAGGTCCAATTATTAGCCTTTGCTGGATGTTTCAATCGTCACTTCAACAGAGCTATCTCACGGACTCAAGGTTACAACGTGAGATTGCATGAGGAGGAAGTAGCTCTTTTTTTAACGGATGTTTTGACGAGATGAAACTGCACACTGTATCTCTTTGCATTGGTACAAAAACTGTAGCTCCTGACATATATATCTCCAGATATATAGCTCTGTGACAACTGAGCAAACATCATCCACTGAAGAGAACTGTGAGATGCGGTTGAAAGCTCTAGAAAATGCTAATAAGTGGCTTTGAGTTAAGAGTTGTTTGGTAAAAGTGCTATTACCAAGGTTGATGTTAACTTTTATGTTGCAAATGATATTTCCGTACAACAGAAATGATACACGTGATACACGTTCTGTGTTGGACTTTTGATGTTGGCTCAGAATGCAGTCAGAGCCTGTCATGTGCAGCTCTTAATGTAATCTTAAATGTTGTCACTGCTGCCTGAAACGCATCATGACATCATGGAAAGTTGCACCGTGATCATCGAAGACACATCATTGTCTGTGGGTTAGCGTGTTACAACCGTGGAGTGAGTCATAGCTGCAGGTCCACTCGTCTGCACGCAGACAGGGTCCGGGGTTCTTTTTCTGCAACATCTGGCAAATTGACATGTGTTGATCGGAGTGTTGCCGCTCTGCTCGGAGAGCTGATGTTGACGTGTTGATTTGAACGAACTGTCGTGGGCGTGGACTGATATTGACTGGCATTTGTTACGCTTGGAGGATGTTTGTTTTCTGTGCCTCCCCTGGGCGTTGGTCATGCCAGGGTCATGTGCACAGGACACGTCAGCAGGGACAAGATAAATGTCATCTCTGGAAGAAACACCATTCCTGTGGATACAAATACTATTATTGAGCTTGGGCAGGTTCATCTTTTGCTAAAAGCTCTGAAGGGTTAATTTGTAACAATTTACAATAAGGGTATATCAATTAACATTATTGAATGCATTAATAACCCTTAACAAACAGTTAATAAACAGTAACTAATGTGGCTAGTAAGCATTTACTTCTGGTGTTCATGTTAAGGTATCAATTCATACATTATTCAATACTTTAAAACACACTTTAAACATTAGTTAATACAGTAATAATACGCATTAAGTAACTGTTTGAACATTTATTAGAGGTTTAACTGTTAATAAAGGTGTTAGTAAATGGTGATTAAAGATGTTAATTAACATGTATGTCATGAAGTTCCCAGCCAAGCCATTTCATTGAGAGAAAATGTTTTTTTTTTTTTATTATAAATGGTTATTTAAGGCTTATGACTGTGCACTAGTGGGGTAACGGACCACTGTCGATCCGTACGGATCCCCCCTCACGGTTCGGCATGCATGTGAATCACAGATTAATGACACAGTCTATAGTTAACCATCAAAGTGTGAAATTAAGTTTTACTGACGATCGTTATCCTCCAATATTCAGTCAAATATGTGATCAGGACATAATTTATGCTTTTCTAGTCACCGATCTCTGATAATGTTACATTGTAAACAACCAATCTGTGTTTAATGAGAAGAGCTACGAACAAGATTTGTTATAATCCATAAAAATACAATATTTTTTGTCCTTAGTATTTGATTTGTGTGTTTTTATAAAGAAAACAAACCCTATAAATTGCTATATCAAAGTTAAAGGATAACATTTAGAATTGTTGATGGTTTACTGACTTCAGAACAGTTGAAATTATGTTTTGGATGGTGGCAAAAAAAAAAAATAATAATCTGGATCCGTGTAGACCAGCTGTGATCCGTGTTACGTTCGGAGTGGTGAGTTGTATGATCTGTTGTACCACTACTCTCCACTTACTCGTCCATCCTCCAACTTGTGACTTATTTGTGGATACGGTAGAGATACACGCTCCATGGCCTTCATGTAGATGTTTGCTTGTTCTTTTACCTTCGAGGAGATGTTCCTTTAACTCATCTTGTCACCTAGACATTATTGTGCACGTTGTGCAGGTATATGGTTAGAAATGAGCCAATCCAACGGCTGGTAGGTCGTCAAGTACTGGATGGCAGGATTTGGAATCTTCTTTTCTCCGTTGTCATGACAGCTGATTGTTGATTAACTGTCTTGTTTTTTTCCACTCTAGCTTGCGTTGTTTCTGTTTCTCCAACAACACAATTTCTCCGAAAGGAGCTTTTTAAATGTAAAATAGAGTTGACATAATCAGTTCAGTGGGTCAAGAAACACATAAATGGTAAATAGGAACTGGAAATATCCTGTTCAAATACTGGAAACAAACACCGACTGACAAAAGGAGAGATGTGACATGATCATAATGACCCTTCCAGTCCCTTTTATCCCCTTCATTTATTTTTATATGACATACAGCGAGATGTCAATAAATAATAAGAAGTGGGCGAGCAGCCATTTATTATTCATAAATGTCTAATGTTATCAAAGAAACATGCCGGGGCGTTGATTTATGACTATTGAACGTTGTACGAGCGGAGAGGAAGAGACAGGGGGAGCAGAGGGATGCAGAAAGCAGGACGGAGAGATGGAGGGAGATGTTGAAATCAGTGTGGAAACAAGTGGCATTTCTTATACTGTTGTTCTCACAGAGACAATATCAGATTTGTTTTAATATCTAAAGCCTGCTTTTATTCTGAAAGATTTATTCTGGGAGACTCGGTGCCTCTACTTTGAGACCAAATATGCATTTTAATTTTTTAACTCAAGTCTGCTTGTTGCAAAATTGTCACTAAATCAAAAGTAAACTGCATTTTTTTGCAGGTTATGAAATATTTTCTTTTGAAAATGTTGTTTTTGAAGACAGACAGTGCATGTTGATGGGAAAACAAATACTGAAGAGCATTTAAATAGCTTTAGCACTACGAGTTGAAAGTATAAAAAACGAGGATTCTCAGTATTGTCTTGAGTCCTTTACAGCCGAGAGATAAATAAATAGATCATATTTGAAATAGTGATTTAGATATAAATTGTACGGTCTATGTAAATTCCATTGCAAATCATGTACAAATAATTGGCCAACATTGTCTTTTACTGAGGGAAGAGAGGCGTCCAGATATAAATTTTGCCCACAGATGTGTCAACACATTCAGACGAGGGATCAAGAGAGAAAGATGGAGAAAGATGTTAAAGACACCCCCCCTCCCCAACCCTTCCCGCCCTCCTCCCCTCTCATTGCTCCCTGAGGGAACTTTGTGATTCGTGTCATTGGGCTATAGAAATAAAATTGACTTGACGTGAAGAGGATATCCACAGCAGCAGCATCACCAGAACCACCACAGGATCATGACACAGAATAGTGACTGTACGGAAAAAAAAAGGTTGATGTCGGATGCGCTTCAATGAACGTCTGTCTATCCATTATGTGTAAATGTATAAAGGCAAAGTGCCTCTTGAAATTGTAACCGGACATTTTTTAATTGTTGCAAACGTTTCTTAATTTAACATGTGTTTTTTTTTTCATATCTATACTTTAAATCAGCAATGTAACACAGTGGATACAAGCTAACATTGACATTATGAAGAAGAAACAATGGAACAACTTTGAGTCATTGGAGCCCTAATGTGTTTTCTTGCCCTTTTACGGGTTAATATCTTCATGATCGTACTTGAATTTGATTCACATTTACAATATTTTGTGGAGCGAGAACAGCAAAGCAAAGAGAGAGTGAGACTGTAAAAGAGAGGGAAAAAATTAAGAGGATCAGGGTTACTGTATGCGTGTGTGTGTGTGGGCGCGTGTGTGTGTGTGTGCGAGTGTGTGTGTGCGTGTGCGTGTGTGCGTGCGTGTGTGCGTGTGTGTGTGCGTGTGTGTGTGTGTGTGTGTGTGTGCGTGTGTGTGTGCGTGTGTGTGTGTGTGTGTGTGTGTGCGTGTGTGTGTGTGCGCGAGTGTGTGTGTGTGCGTGTGTGCGTGTGTGCGTGTGTGCGCGTGTGCGTGTGTGCGTGTGTGCGTGTGTGTGCGTGTGTGTGTGCGTGTGTGCGTGTGTGCGTGTGTGCGCGTGTGCGTGTGTGCGTGTGCGTGTGTGCGTGTGTGTGTGTGTGTGTGTGTGTGTGCAGGTGATAAATCACCATTTGGACTCCTTCTCCCTTGTACTCCTTTTCCCTGTCTCTTATTGCATTGCTCTTTCCCCTCCAGTGCTCTCCTTCTTTACCCTGATCTTTCCTCTCCTTTCCTCTGCATGCCGTCCCCTGCTCACATGTTTTATCCGTCTTCCTCGTTCTCATTACCGCCAAAGTGTGACTCCAGCTGACATCTGGTTTTTAAAGGTCCAGCATGTGGAGTTGGTACGTGAAGATGGAGCACGTACACGCTGAACCCACGACCAACACAGCACACCACCCACGAGCCCTGTAGGTGCTCGTCCGTATGTGTTTGTCTGTGTTTGTGTGCCTAACTTTGTTTACGTGTGTGTTAGGGTCAAAAGAAAGCTTACACAACGCTACCAATTAAAGGTACATTTGGTATGGCCTTGACCTTGGACCTGTGTGCGGCTTCACCCACAGTACAGCCCACGCTTGAAGAAAGTCTGATCTACAAGCTGCAGAGAAGGATGAACAAAATTCACAAAGAATGGATTGCGACCGTTGATAGCACCATGAGTTGCACATCGTTTGCGACCCCCTATTGGCCCATTTCAAGGTCAGATTCACACTTAGCCTCACAAACTTCACATAGCCTACTCCGTTTTACTGCAAGTAATATTACATTGAACGTTAGTTCATTTTTGTCAAGAATTTCAATCCATGGCAACGGAAACCGCTCATTGGCTGGCAAGTGTTAAAACTCTCATATGTGCAACATGACCATTTTTTACTTTGGTGACTCCTAGTGGTAGCATAAAAAAACCTCTATTACCGTTTCCTCTCCCCTAACAAATCCAATTGGGGACATTGATTTATTGACTTTCACCAATATTGGCATATAAATAATTTGATATAGGCACAGAAACATTCTAGACATGGTGGCTTTAAAAGGCTTTAACAGGACCCTTTAAGAAGGTTACAGACACATCTTTAAAATAGCTACATTTCAGTGCAAAGTCAATACATTTCAATGAGGCCACCCTCAGTAGCTCTGCTCCTGAGGGTGAAATAAATCTACATGAAAGATAAGAGCGAGAATGTCCAAAACAGAGGAAGCCATCATAGCGTATTAGCTATGAGCTAGTTAGCTATGTTGCACAAACCCCATTTATATAATGGTCGTTGCCATCCTGGATTTCGACCATTTCCATCTTGGTATTTTGCAACCATTCGGAAGCGATCATATTTGGACTGCGGAGGAGTGACGCAGCGGCACCACTGTTTGTCACAAAGCCGTGCAGACGAACTTTGCTTTGCCACCATACATCAAGACTTACCATTATGATAATATGAACACAGCTTGCCTTGAGAAGTGTCATGGTATGAGTGTTCTAAAATACAACATAAAAGAATCAGGAGGGGAATTGCCACTTTATAAGTGTCATTACATGACGAGGGGTCCTGTGCATAGCCGTAAATTACAAAAAGGCGTTCTTTTGTTTGGTTTTCATGCAATAAGTATGAAGTTTTCCGAGTTGGGGAAAAAATTTGCAAATGGCAATGGAGAATAATAACAGACCTGTTGTAAACAATAAAACACAGTGGTGTAATGCTTTTCCCTGCTTTTAATATGTTGTGCGCTCCACAGAGGTATATTTAGGAATAAACCATTTTCAAGCAAATGTGTGCTTTACATCCATTAAATGGATCCCTGCCCCGCTCGCCGTGACAGATGCACATCATTACCTTTGCTCCTGCTGTATGTTCTTTCTGTTTTTTAAACTTTGTAAAGGTAAAAAAGAAAAGAAAAAGGTAAGCAATGCAAAGGAGCCTTTTTGTCTCTCTGCAGAGGGTTACCAGCATTCTCTTTAGTCTGCTTCCTGGTTGGTAATGACATGGCAGAAAGTGCCGAAAGTACAGGCTGTCACCGGCTGATGCTCCCTTGAGCAGAGCAAGAAGGGAAGGGGGAAATATAAAAAGCGACACGACGGAGAGGATAATTTTGGAAGATGGGTTTCCTCTCTTCTCTGAGTGTGTGGAAATATGATTTCTCATTGTCAGTGACTCCAGGACTTTTATTGCGCTTTTCTTTTTGCGGCCTTATTTTCATAGCGGTTGGAGTGGAGGGCAGCTGTGTTCTGAGTGGATTCATCCAAGGCGATTGGGCTCCGTGTGTTCTGGTGTTGTGCAGCGGGTGGTGACAGGAGGGGATGGGGAGGAGAGGGGAGGAGAGGGGAGGAGAGGGGAGGAGAGGGGAGGTTGACAACGCCGCGGCGGAACAGGACAGGCCGTCGGTTGTAAGTGCTAAAGAGGATCCTGCCTTCCTCGTGTGCTCACTGTGTCTGGGAGAAAATTACTAACATCACCACTACAAGGCTCTGCTAAACAGATGCTGCTCAATGCCAAATGGGTCATTACACCAACTAAACTGTGCGCGAGTCTGAGTGCGCCCATGTGTGTGTGTGTGTGTGTGTGCGTGTGTGTGTGTGTGTGTGTGTGTGTGTGTGTGTGTGTGTGTGCGTGAGTGTGTGTGTGTGTGTGTGTGTGTGTGTGTGTGTGTGTGTGTGGGTGCGTGAGTGTGTGTGTTGTTCTTCGTGTCACTTTGCAGACCGCGTGTGGGTATGTATAATGAATTGGTATGATGTATTGATGAGGACATATGGTGTTTCCATATGGGGGTGTCACGCTTTGTGGAGCCTTAATACTGCGACCGCTAGTTGATTTGTCTCTTCTGCTAATGTCTCTATCATACTCCATATTGTTGTATGATTGTTATCGTTTTATTATTGCTCCTTGCTCATCTCTTATTAGTAGAATCAGCGTCTTTAAGGGTTTTCATTTCTACTCAAGTGACAACCTGGGATCGGATTCATCTTCCTCAATGAGCAAACGACTGTATACATCACTTATATTCCCATTGGCAGTGTTCATGCTCAACATCACGAGGCTTTCCAGGACAAATTTGGCAGCCTGCAGGGAAAACAATATGCTTTCTGTTCAATGAACTCTCAAGGCCTTAAATTTCATAAACACCATGAGTAGACACATTAATAAAACAACTTAAGATGATGCAGTTAACCAAGCTTAGCTCAACCCTGTCTCCTGGTAATTACATATGCAGTACTCATTTTATTCCCAGTTACGTTAAACGTAATCACTGCTAACGCGTTTCACTCCCAACGCGTCAAGTGAGTCAGTGGTTTCTCAACGTCTGATGCCGCTGCACTGAAGCACCCTTTAGCATCTGCATGAGACGCACATAAACCCAACATAAACCCATCCATGACATTATTAGACGCTCAGAGCAACTGGCGTAATTTTAACAGTGAGAAAGCCAAAGAAGAGCCGGTGTTCGGGGTGTTTGGACAGGTGAAACAAACAGGACTTCGCTGTTGGTGTCCTGGGTCAAACCAAATGAACATTGAGTTATTTTACAGTACTTTCAGACTTGACTAACACCAGTTACGGGAGCAGCAGTTATTTATGTTATGTTATTTTACGTAGTAGGGCCTCTGACCAACCTTCTGTATTTGACAAGTTGGAAGTAAGAACATGTTTTTGCTGTATGTAGTATGTTTTTAGGTTATATTTTCAAGTGAAGGTAGTGCTTTATTTTTGTGAGCGGGACTTTCACACTGGAGACCAGGGTTCAGAGTCCTGGATGTGGTTCAGCAACAAAAACTTAAAGAAGCATCTTTAAAGCTGTGGATTGAGACATTTCATTTCCTATATTCTTCACAATAAAAGTCACCCGTTATTTTTATATTTAAAAGCTTCTATAATGAAGCAGCAAAATCAGTAAATGCTGGGTTTTAATCAGCAGCAACTTAACAGGACTCATGCAGCTTAAAGCAAAATAGCATAAAAAGCAGATATCTTAAAGTCTAAACAGGGACGCAGGAGAGAATTAACTGTCTTTATTATTTGTACAAAACAACAAAGTGAATGAGATACAATCTCCAGTATTTGTTTTCTGCAGCTTTCTGTATTGTCGGTAGGAAAAATGACACACCAGTTAGCAAGCAAGCATAGCTACATAGCACGGTTATAACAGCAAACAATGCAGATATTGTCGGGGAACAGTGCTCACACATAAATCTGACTACTTGAAAATAACACAGTGAAATTTAACAAAACACATCTTGTTTGTCTGTAGTCTCAACATAACCCGTGTGGCCTCAATGTGTTTTGACTGAAAGCAGACCAGTGTTTGAAACTGCCCACTTCAAGGGGTTAAGGCCGGTTCACGTCCAGCTGGGGACCTTCGCAGCATGTCACACCGCATCTCTCACTCCCCCTCATTTCCTGTCATCTCTCTATTGTCATGCAGCTGTCAAATGAAGGCTTAAAATGGTCGGGAAAATAGGGATCTCTTTTGTGATCAGATCCTGTACGATGTGTTTGTGGTGCAAACAGGATATAGAGGGATCGTTTAGAAAAGAAGTAGTAGAAAAACAACAGTTGAATGGGTTGGAATGAGAGTGTGGAATCCGACAAACACTTGTTGCTGGGGTCAGGTTAATCTAACTACCTCGTCAGCATAGAAATGGATTTTACGCTATCAGGAGTTTGCTGACTTAATACCCGCAGGAAGAAACCCGACATTTTAATGAGAAATTGAATAACTTAGTTGGCCAGCCCTAACCCTCATTAACTCTCATAATGCGCTGCCCTCCGGCAGAAGACATGCGGTACAGACCTGAGAGAGAGCCGCTTCCATCAAAAGCTGCTCATAACAGAAACAAAGGCTCTTAGATGTTTGGATATGATTTGAACT
This sequence comes from Ophiodon elongatus, assembly GCA_016806645.1. Classification (NCBI taxonomy): domain Eukaryota; kingdom Metazoa; phylum Chordata; class Actinopteri; order Perciformes; family Hexagrammidae; genus Ophiodon; species Ophiodon elongatus. Next base: position 214,154 of record JACSYO010000018.1, on the reverse strand, counting down.
CAATGTCTGAATGTGGCGTTTATCATGTACATTTGTTCATCGATAGCGATGTAATTAACTTTCCTCTTTTCTGTGCTTCACGATGATGGACATAAGGCAGGGTGGAAGATCTCTGCTTACTCTCCTTTGTTTCTAGAAACTATTCCTTGTAAATTGAAGCTGGAAAATTCGACAAACATTTCCTTAAAAGGCACAAACAGGAGAGTCTCTATGGAAGGAAATGAATAGTGAAGATGTAAGCAGAAGGAAAAGATGAAGAAAAAAACGGCATTAATTAGACTCAATAGTCATGGGATGTATTCGTAAATCTCCTTGTATATTTTGGAGTTTTTTGTCCCTGCGCAGTTACACACTAATCAGTAGGGACAGGAACCAAGCAAACCAGTCCCAGTAATCAAGGTAAACACAAACTTGATTACTGACCTGTGATCTGTACTGAACACATATTTGCATATACAGTACACATGGCACACAACAACGTATCCTCATGCAAAGGTTCTTATGATATCTTCCAAAAAGTTACTCCTCATTTTGCGCCCGTTTTCCTACAAAAGTCAGAAACACGTGTCAATTACTTGCATACAGCCTTTTCAAAATAAACTTCTGTCTTCACAGGAAACAACTCAGTTAGGTTTAGGCATCAAAACTACTGGGTTAGGTTTGATGCCTAAACCTGAAAGATTGAGAAATACTTAGTTAGGTTTCGGAAAGAAGGTTGTCGTTTTGGTCAAAATAATTACCGAAGTGCAGTTAATGAATCAACGTTGACTTCTTGCCCCCCCCGCCCCGATTGAAACCACAATCAATTAAAGTAAACCACCTTATAAACCAAGCATAGTACACACACGTGTGTACTCACAAAGACGAAGAAAAATTACTTCGACAGTCATGTGCAGACTATATAGGGACACCTGCAGATAAGACGCACACCTACACACGCATATACGGGGTAAAGCCACATACACACACACATACACACACCTAGGCCTGCACAGAGACCACTGTGGTCTTAGAGGCTCCATGCTGAATGTGATGTTATTAGAAGTGGCTTAATGGTGCCATATTGTGTCCCTTCTCAGCCACACACACTGAGACACACTCACATTAAGACACAGACTCAACACACAGACCATGCACTTACGCAGGACCACAGAGCACACTCATGTATGAGCACACACTGCAGGGATTCAACAATGTCTCTTTCTGTCTCTCTCTCTCTCCCTCCTTTTCTTTATTCATATAACAAGCAGCATACATGTTCATAAGCACAATTATTCCGTGATGCAAATGTGCTAAATTTAGCCAAATGCCTTACTTTCCAATGCTGTCCGTGTAAAGATACAAATACAAGCGACAAATGGCTAAAATATAACCAGGCATAGAACAGGAACGCAAAGCACATAATATACGGGAATTTACAAGACAGAGGATGTAAAGCACACATGCACAGTCAAGACTCTTCATCACATGCACGGTGCAAAGACAAAACAATACTGCGTATAAAACACGACATGCAATATCATTGACAGATATCAGGGATCAAATTAGAAGGTGTCGCATTAAAATGAAATGGTTGAAAGTGCATCACCATGACAAGGCTTGTTACCTTATTTATGCCTCACTATGTAGCCGGATGACGACGGCATAAGGCGACTTGATGACTCGGTGACTGACAGGGTGAGGAGATGGCTAGGGTCGTGAATGCCTGAGTGGGTGACTAGATGGCTACGTGACTGGCTAGTTAACTGTCTGACTTGTTGCCAAGATTGGTTGAAGAGAGAATTGACAAGGTGACTAGATGACTTGCAAGGTCGCTACGTAGCCGGCTCTCTGGCTCTCTGGCTCTCTGACTCTCTGACTTGCTGAAGCCACTTGGTAACTGACTTGATGACTATCTGACTCGGTGATCAGATGAGTAAGTGGGTGACTTGAGAACGGGCTACGCCACAACATGACTGATTCAATGACTGAGTGGGTGACGTCATGACCAACTAGGGGGACTGTATGACTATAGGTTGAAAATAGACTGACTGGGTGACTTGGTGACGTATTGAGTCAGGGAGGAGAGGACGGGGGGCGACTGAGGCTCAGTAGTAGAGCGGGTCGTCCTTCAATCAGAAGATCTGTGGATCGATACCTGGCTCTGCTAGTCCATGTCAATGTGTCCTTGGGCAAGACACTTTGCCCCTAATTGCTCCCAAATTCTGTGCATTTGGTGTATGATTGAGTATAAATGGTTAGATAGTTCTGATGCCATCAGTGTATGAATGGGTGTTTATGGGTGAATGACATACAGTTTAAAAGTGCCTTGCTTCGCCGGAAGACTAGAAAAGCGTTGTACAAGTACAAGTACAGGTTCATTTACCATTTACTTACAAGATGATTTGATGACTGATAATTGGATAAATAGATGTCAAGATGACTGAGTAGACGACTTCCTTTAGGTGGCAGGGTGACCGAGTATAGGTGACTGTCTGACCAGGTGACTTGATGACAGACTAGAAAACAAGTTCACTAACCAGGCGACTGTACGACTAGGTGTCGGGATGACGAAGAAGGTGACGACACGACTGAGGTGTCTCGATGACTAGCTAGGTGCCAAGATGAATGACGAGACGACTTGGTGACTGAATAGGTGACAAGGCGATGGGCGTGGCGGCAGAAAAACTGGTGACCTGATGACTTGGTTGCGTCATGACTTAATGAGTAGGCCTCTCAGTGACTGACTTGGGGACTAGGTGTCTGAAGGTGAATGTCTGACGAGGTGATCCAATGGCTGACAAGGTTACAAAATTATTCTCTAGATGACTTGGTTATTTACTTGGTGACTTAGATTAGTGAGGGGTGACTTGATTATGGACTATGTGACAAGATGAGAGACTGGTCGACTGTATGACTTGCTGAAGAGAGGACTAACACGATGACTGGATGACTGTCCAGGTGACTCGATGAATGAATAGATGACACGTTGACTTGGCAACTGATCAGGTGACACAGTTACTGGACTTTGTCACAAGATGTCTGACTGTATGACGAGATAACTTAGGTTTGTCCGCCCTGAATGAACTCGGTGAAGAAAGGACTGACCGAGTGATGACAGTTTAGGTGACTTGCTGAATGACTCGGTAAGGAGACGACTGAAAATGCCCGGGTGCCAGAATGGTTGACTCTGTGAGTGACTGGCTGAAAAAGTGACCTGCTTGCTGGGTATGTGGTTGACTGAGGTAATTGATGGTATTAAAAAGGCTTGCTGGGTGGCTGGGTGGCTCACTGATTGGCCGGCTGGCTGGAAGTCTGACGAAATTATGGGACTTATAAAATCTGCTGATTGAAATTAGCAATAAAATCTTTGCCAGTTGGCTGAGCGACTTTAGACCGATCTGGTCTAAAGTCTTGTAAACTCCACTCTGTAATCCAACCTGACGTGCTGAGCAATAGCCGTGGATTTGCTCCTTTTATTCCCCTCTGGTTTGGGGTTGTCTAGTTCCTCTATCGCCTCCCATACTTATTTATCCATTATCTCTTGTCTGTCTGTCTGTCTGTTGGTCTATGTACCCCCCCCCCCCCAACCCCCGCCCCGCCAGCACCCAAAGCAGAGCAGAGACCATTTCAAGGGACAATCCATTTCTCTTTTACCCCGATTATCACATCGCTCCTCTTAGTAATGGAACCTGGCTGCCTAGTCAATGGGATTGTATTGGAATACGATACCCCTGCTGAATGGAGCGGTGGTGGATCATGAATAGCCCGAGGTAGCACTAATACTGTCTGCGTGTTGTTCTGTGCCGCGAGAGACGCATCACTCCCGATTTTAACAAGGCCTCAATGGAAAATAATTACTTTTCTGAGAGAGGCTTCCCTCGTCTCCTTCATTTGACATTAAGGCAAAGGCCTTTTCATGCTTTTACCTCCCTCTAAAAAATATGAATCGTGGTTGTATCAGATACTGTGGCCGTGATGCCTTTATTAATGTAGAAGGTTAACCAACAGGCACATTGTTTTACATGGATCTCCTCTTTAAACACAAATCTGCTTATGGGCATGCTCAGAGGCTCCTGCTCCAAGAGGAGCGGCGACCTCGACCGTAAAAATCTCCCCGCGACTTTTACAGCTAAGTCATGGCCGTTTCTATATTTGGCTGGTTTACTAGACGTCCTCCGCGGCATTTCTCGCACCTATTTTGCTAAAAGCAGTATTTATCATAGAATAAATCTCTTGTCTCTTTGCCGCGGTGCATCCTTACCGCCAGGATATTTTCAGTTATTTTCCCTTTTTATTACATTGGCAACCTTTTTTGCCCTCTTTTTTTTTTTTTTTTGCAAGGGGGAGGCAAGTCCACGTTGGGTGCATTGGTGACCTATGTGCTCGAAAATGTCTCATTTTCAGAAGTCTGTGTCAGCAGGTTCTTTTTTTTTTGCACCGCAGAGAGTGGGGATGGAGAAAGTGAAACGTATGTAGGGGGGACCCTGTGCTTGTGTGTGTGTGTTTGTGTGTGTGTGTGTGTGTGTGTGTGTGTGTGTGTGTGTGTGTGTGTGTGTGTGTGTGTGTGTGCACAAAAATGTGGGTGTTTGCCTAACTGTAACCACAGATTGTGTGTGTGTGTGTGTGTGTGTGTGTGCATGTGTGTGTGTACTTGTGCCATGTTAGACTCCAGACCAGCTCAGCAGCTGCTAATTACTCTGACAGAAAAAATCTCTCTGTCTCCTCTCTGACTCCTCTGACCTTTCTCTACCTTCTGTCACTGTTCTGTTTCTTCCCTTTTTATTTATTTCTTTAACCCTCATCCACCCTCTCCTCCAAGTTTTTGTCATTCTTTTTTATCCTCCCACAATATCTCTCTCTCTCTTTCTCTCTCTCTCTCTCTCTCTCTCTCTCTCTCTCTCTCTCTCTCTCTCTGTCCTCCTGCTTGTTATTACACAACACCCAAGGCTTTTCTCTCCCATACCTCCCTCCATCCCTTCCTTCTCCTTTTCTACCCGGCCTGTCATGCTGAGGCAGATGTCAACACTATATAGGCTGGGCCGAAATCCCCCCTTTCTTCTTTTCCACCTCTATCTGTTCCTCCCGTCCCCATTTTTCTTTCGGTCTGTTGTCCTTTCTTCGTCACCGCATCCTCCCACTCCTTTCTCCTGGCCTGACTTCTTTTTCTAACATTTCCTATTTTCTAAAGATCAACTCAACCCTCTACGTTAATTTTATCTGTCAGAATTAAAAATACATGCAAAGATAAATGTATGGGGCAGGAGGGAGAGTGCAAAATGATAAAATACAAAACATTTTGCTTTTGCATTTTTTCCCTCTCCCTCACTCAATAGATGTGCCCATCTTCCCTCACGCCATCTCCGTCTCCTCTTTATTTGACCTCAGTCCTCTCACACCTGCTTCCTGTTGAATGAACATGATGAAGGACGTGAGGTAAAAGACAGGAAAGCTTTAATAGTTCATTGGAAATGCACAAGAGGGGCTGAAGCTAAGTGCGAGAGTGGAGCTGAAGAGAAAATACCAATTTTACCAGACATTTTTACTAATTTTTAATGTTGTGAATTTCACTTTCAGTCATCAGATGAAATAATCTGTTGACCTAGTGCTGACAATGAGAGAATTTAAGGATGTTCTCAAGGCAAGTGAGTGTATTGTTATGAAGCCCAATGATACAGTTTGATTTTCCGCAGATCCAGAAACAGCTTCAAAGAAACAATAGAACTGGTGTATCTCATTAGCAAGCAGCTTGTTGCACAAGATACCTAACTATAGCCAATGTTGGTCTTTACGTTCATTATGACAATTTTGGGGGAGTGGTTTTGGATGGAGGCCTTAAGGGACGGGCTGTCAGTTTCGCCAACTAGATTTTGCAACTTTTGGAGCTGGTGTTGCTCGCTACTTACATTGGAAAAGAGTTGGCAGCACTGGGATGGTTTTTTTTTTCGGTTGGATGATCTCTCAAATCTAGCATACTCTTGCTTCCTCAAGATTACCAACCCTGCCTTTAATGGTCACCACCTGTAGCTACAAGAAGCATACAATATGAAATGTTGATTAAATATGTATCCGACTCAGAGAGCTCAGTGAGGAGAAAAGAAGAGAGCTTCTTTCACCTCTGGCCTCTGTGGCGAAGAGACCATGATGAAAAACCACTGCCGACCTTTTCACACCGAGGACAACTCAAGGAAGTTGGGCTCATTTCTAATTCGATAAATCCCAGTTATCGCAATTCTATATCAAATTCTCAAAATGTTTTATCAAAAATTGGGTGAACTGGTAGATTGCTTAGCCTTCCATTTTAAACTGATGTGCATCAAATAATCCAATTCAGAAACCCTTTACAAGACGAGGTAAATCAAACTTAACTTTTTGAAACTTCGTTGGAAAGGCCTTCTCAGGACCACTAGCCCCAAGGCTACGTTGCAAGTTGACTGCTTTCAAAGTCAACAAAAGTGACAGGATTGTAATCGAATACCTAAAGCTAATCATTTGGAGTTTGTTGTCAGCGCTACATGTCATTGTAGGAACAATTAGGATTACCATATAGATTGAATTCTGAATTCTTCACCGATTCCTGAGGGAAATATCTTCAAGCTCTTTCGCTGCTAAATGCTCAGTTAGGTTCACCAGCTAGTGGCTAACGGTTTAGTAGCCCACTGGGCCGGTTGCAGTGGGTACACTGGCTTTATCGGGTGTTTTATTGCTGAAATCTTCAGCTTGCTGTAAAACAACACGGATGAGAGCTTAAGGGGCAACTGAAAACATAACTACAAGTGGCATCTTTCACACATACTCAGTTGAGTAAATATCACTACAAGTTAATGCTGTTCTTTTTTCATTTTTTGGGGAAAAAGCTGTGGAAAGTCATCAAGTGATTTTGTACTACAAAAATGCTCCAAGGCGAGAAGAGATGTAGATTTGAAAGCCTGTACCAACACCGGAAACCCCGTAATTATTGCTTTAAAATGACGACTGCAGCTGCTACCCGCCTCGCTGACAGGAAAGGAGCAAATTTAGAAAACGTGTGATAGAGAAGCAGCTATCGGAGGCTGCGGATGTCATCGGCTTTGCTGCACTCTTTCTTACGATTTCCCAACTTTTCCCCACTGAAATACGACTTTTCCACCGTGACATCATGTTGTGGACGTTTTTCTGTTTTTTCCGGCTCGACCTCTGACCTGCACATCACGTTAACCCACGCAAAGTTTGTACGAGGAACCGCCTCGCGTACGCCTAATTTCTCTCTCTCTCTCTCTCTCTCTCTCTCTCTCTCTCTCTCTCTCTCGTCTTCTCTGGATCCAGGCGTGGAAGGGATCGGCCATATGCTCCCTTCCCTCAGATGTAACCTCAGAGAGAAGGAGGCGAGAGAGGAGAGGAGAGGAGAGGAGAGGAGGCGTAATATCCTGGCAGAAGCTCCTCTCTGCCGTGTTGCCCTTGGGGGGGGCACAATGTTCCACTCGCCTCCTCTCCTTTGGCCAGAGGAGCAATAGATACTGAAGGAAGAAGAGGAAAAAAGAGAGAAAGAGGAGATGTGTGCCGTGTTGGCACACATCCTTCCATTCCTCTCTCCTTCTGGTAGACAAGCTATCTGACACAACTGATTACTCATCTCATTAAAGTCAGCGCTTAACCTCTGAGTGTGCGCGTGTGTGTGCGTGTGCACGCCCACGTATCCACGCCTGATTGCGTGAACATACATGCAGCGTGCCCGCTCATATCTGACCTTCCGCGTGAGCGTCTGGCCTCAGTCCACGAAATGCACTCCAGGAAATACTTGACGTTTGTTTTTTCCCACACAGCATTTGATCTGACACATGTGGGTTTGGTATTTCCCAGCGTGTTCTTCGCGGCCACGTTCGTGCAATCATCGTGTGTGTGTGTTCATATGCTTGCGACAGCGTGAATATCTCGGGGCTCGCCGGCGCTGTAAACGTAGCGGTTCCGAAACAAGTGCGTGCCCTTAAGAGTTCACTCATCTTTAGCGTGCCAAGCTACGTGTCCTGCCGTGCTTGGCCGCGCTACAGTCAGTTATTTGAGTGTTCACATACGATGTTATATTATCTTCTGGGTGTATATATGGAAACAACGAGGGCTCGCTGTCAATAATTATGTGTGAGGAGAGGTCAGTAAAAGTATGAGCGGGAGGAGAGAGAAAGCAACAGTGCTGAAGATGATATGTGTTCTTGGTAATGTGATGTAATGTACATAACAGGGGTGGGTGAGAACGGTGCATTTCACTTCAAGAACAATATCAGTATTCATTATTATGTAGTTACTTTTTTTCGTAAACTGGGAACAAGTTGGACCAAATCACCCAACAGGAATGCCTCTTCTGTTAATCCTCATGAAATAAATCCCTGAAACATCAGTGTACCGATTCACATTGATGCCAAAAATCATCAAATTTGCCATTAAACTGTGCTGCTCATTAATTCGCATCTTTGCTTCCAATGGCCCTAATACATTGCGTCATATCCCCTGAAAATGCCACTTGGGTCTCAATCAGCTCATCTCACTAATAGTGTTCAGTACATTCACTGGTGCTTTCTCATTAAATTCATATTTGTAACTTTGGTGAACTTTGACACACATTTCTTCAATTAAAAGCGTCTTGACAGTTTTGACTTTTAAGGGAAGTGAAGAGTGTTGCCACTTGTACGATCATTTTACGAATCCGAACAACCCCAAAATGTACAATAATGGACAATGGATGAATGAGCGGCAAAAACCTTGTAACGCTCTTTGGATAAAAGCTCTGTATACATGTAGCCATTCACCATTTATAATAGGAACAGAACGTGTTATTAATGAGTGTTGTGCAAGTCCACACTCCACAAGAGCTATCTCAAAGGTCAGTTCACACAGATTGACTGAACCAGTTGAATCCACAGTCCACAGTCCCGAAAAATGGACTGGTTCGTGTTCATCTCTTCAGTTTTTTTTAAACTGGTTGGATGCTACGGCGTTTAATTTGTCTCAAATCCTGCGCACATGAAGAACTGACATGTTCACGTGACACGAGCACACGGAACAGCGTCCGCTCGAGGAAGGGCATCCTCGCTCGCCGGTCGAGTCAACTTTTGAGCACTAGCGAGACGGTGGCTGGTGTCTCCGCTCCTTTTTTATTGCACTAGCCATGAAGGCATCGTTAACTCTCGCTCATTATCTCGTTCATCTGTTGCAAAGGGACACGATCCGGTTCCTCACCAAAACCACGAGCGCCCAGCCCCGTCACCAAAACTTTACACAAGACAAATCCTATTGTGGTATTCCGTCTGCCAGTTGTTTTTGCAGTTGCCTGTTTGTGCTGATGATATTCTGCCCTTTAGCTCAGATGGAATGTCTCTCTCTCTCTTTCTCTCCTTTCTGTCAGTTGCTCTGTTTCTCTCCCTCTCATCGTCAGCCAGAAGGTCACGTTTCACCTGCAGCCACACAACATAATAATCTCAACCTGACAGAGAAGCCTCGTACGCGCGCATCCGGATGGGCGCTGCACTCCTGGACATTGTGCCTCTTTTGTATACGCGCTCGCAAATCTGGCAGAATTAAATTCCGGGGAAAAACCCAGATGGCCTCCAATCCCAAGTTGAACCAAACGTGAATTTTATTCTCAGCCTTCGGGAGACACGACTCAGAAAGCTCAGGATTGGCACCGTGAGCTGAGGCTGGTGTTTTTTTTTGGCTCCGGCTGTCATGACGATGTACCCTGATCCCCAGAAAGATCCCCGTGGGTTCTCCCTATACAATCGGCCCCGCCATCTTTTCCGGTTCAGTCACTAGGAGGCTGTACATTGACGTGACAGTGCAGACAAAGGGGGGAGACAAATCTCCCCTCTTGTTGGCGGCCGGGGGAGACAACGGGTAATGTTCGGCGTTATCGAATCTGACTGCTAAGAGTCATGCGGGCGAGCTGTTGTAAAACACCTGCTAAGTGCACAACCCGGACTGCATAGCGCTTGATTTGTATGTTCATGCCATGACTGGAGGGTTGGGGCTGTAGGGGCTTGGGGGGCGGGGGGAGTCGGGTGGTGGACCGTGGCGGTGAGGTTTGACAAAGAGGAGAATGGAAACAAGCAGGAGTGAAATAAATTAATGAAACTGACCTTGTCAAACACACTGTGGGCTGTTTTTCAAAGTCCGTGTCTGTTGTCGAAAAAGCAACATGAACTCACTGTTCGTACTTTATTATTATTATTCATGAGAAAAAAATCACATGTTCTCGTTGCTGAATTGTCACAAGCCTCTGCAGTGGGTCTTCTTGCTGCATCATTTAAATGTGAAATGTCGACGCTCTACACTGTTAACTTTAATAAACTACTTACTTACTTAACTCCAAATGATGAAGTGCCGAATTGAGGCCTTCGCACACTGGGGGGTGTGCCCAACAAACGACAGGGAAATGTTTCATACCAGTCAGTCTGTTCCCCCGTCAGAGAGTCTTTCCCTTCTGAGAACGTCCCTCGGTGGTTAGGGACAAAACTATTTTCAATTAAAGGTTCAAATTGATTGGCGCATGCAGAGGACCAACTACCTGGACCCTGTTAACCCAGAGCAGCGTCTGGCAGGCCCTCTGAACCGCCTCTGAGCTAATGTAAGCTATCTTATTGAGTTTCCTTTTACCAAAATGCAAATTTCAGTTCCCGCTGGTAAACAGTTACGCGGCTTTCTGTATATGTCTTGGGCTTTTATTTTGAAAGGTAAGAACGGAAAGACTGGATCTGGTCTGCGCTGCCTTTGTAGAGGTTGGAAGGAGTAATAACGTTTGCGGCCTTGGTTCGGACTACAGAGCCTCTGAGTTGTTGCACTCTTTCGCTGTGTGAAAGTACTCATGACAAAAACCTGTGCTCCGGGAGGTCCTGCGGCCCCAGGTTTCACCTCTCAGGCTCCAAACATTGATTTGGGTGTTTCGGCTCACTGCCCCTGCTGCTGCTGAAGCCTCGCCTGGGACTTCTCCATGGGGTTCTGGAGGGTGGTTTAGGTGGTTGGGAAAGGGGTAACCCTCAGCGAGTCGTTGCTAAAATATGAATTGAGTGGTGCTCGAGGCACAGGAAAGACATATTAGAGGGGTGGAATCAAGTTCAGCAGGAGCAGCCTTTTTTTTGCCATAATTTCTTTATTGATCAGCTTTTAACGCTCCGAAGAAGAATATCGACTGCTGAGTTAGCCACTGATTTGTGTAGCTCAACACATAAAGTGTATGTGTGCATTAGCTATGATTGCGGCTCTGTATGTGTGTGTGTGTGTGTGCGTGTGTGTGTGTGTGTGTGCGTGTGTGTGTGTGCGTGCGTGTGTGTGTGCGTGTGTGTGTGTGTGCGTGTGTGCGTGTGTGTGTGCGTGTGTGTGTGTGTGCGTGTGTGCGTGTGTGTGTGTGTGCGTGTGTGCGTGTGTGTGTGCGTGTGTGTGTGTGTGTGTGTGTGCGCCCCTCCCGCATCCTAAATCAAACCAAACAAGCAATGGGGGGGGGGGCGCAAAAATGTCCGCCACAAAGGCGTGTCCTGCACATGGAAGCTTGGCGGAGAGCGGCGAGCCGCCTGGAAACGCATCGGAGCACACTTTAGTTTCGCTCGCTTCCAAAAAACAAGTCCAACTCAGCAGTTCACGAGAGGCGAGTTCCTCTGTTGTCGCTCTCCTCCGTTTTCCCTCTCAGGGGTTTGAAAAACGTCGGGATAAATATTGGATGAGCGGACGTCAGCACAACGGCTCCAAGACGTTTGAGGCTGTTTCAGTGGCGGCGTTTTTTGTTTGTTTGTTTATTTATTGTTGTGAATTCAGATCCTCTATTTTTGAGAAAGTGCGCTGAATGTAAAAGCATTAAACGGGGAGGAGGGGGGCTTTTCCCCCTGAAAGTACACTTCCTGTTTCAGCTTTCTGAACACTTGAAAGAAAAAGCGAGCAATTCCCCCCAAAAAACTGTCACGCAGACGGTTCTTTTCTTTGAATTCGGTGGCGCTCACAGAGAGAGGGCTTTTTCCAGCAACTCGTTTGTTTTGTTGTTGACAGGAAAATGAAAAAAGGAAGAATAAGTACTCTGTGCTCATTTATTCACTTCCGTGCATTCATATTTCAGAAGGTATAGCGAGCGATAAGAAGCCAAAGAAATGAGCAGCGGGTGGGAGACGGGGAGGAGGCTGATCACAGAGCCAGCGGAGAGTTAGAGTACAGCTGTTCAGATTCCTCTGTTCTGTGGTGAAGACGAGTATGACAGCTTTCAGAGCCTCCAGCACACCGAAGCTATTTAGAGTTGCTGCTGCGCCACCAAATATACATACATACATATTACTGTGCTTTATTTATGTGAATTTTGACAACGTATGACGCAGGAGTCCTGTATGACACTCTGATATCTTTTAATAGTTGGACTGGATGCGAATACGAATATCAGGAAAAGTAATATTTGACTTTAAAAAGAAGTCAAATATTGCTTTTAAATACATTGTGATATTTGTATATGTGACAAACTTTGATTAAACTAAATTCACGAGTAGTTTTATGGACATTGCGCTGATGTTTTTAGGCTTAAAGGCCAACCATGTTTTCCAGTCGTCTGTTCATATGAAAAGAAAAAAGTAATTATGGATTCCGGGGGGAGGAGGTTATGCTCCAAGAAAAACAAATATGAATTTGCTCACAGGGTGCATACGATGAAGACTTATTTTCTAGGTGTCCTTGTGCTTCTGCATGTTTGGGTCCACCCAGTATTTTAATAAAAAAAATTAAAATTAAAAATTAAAATTGTGTTGGACCTAAATGCTCAAATTAGGATAATAATAATATTTTGTAACACTAGTTTGTTCCTAATTTACAGCCATTTGTTGTTGCAGTTGTTGTATTGGGGGAAAAGTCACACAGATATCTCTAAGCAGCAAAGATGGAGGTGGTGTGATGTTACAACAATGGTGGGTTGTTTGGTCAACAAAAAATGTGACTTTGACACGTGGAGACCGGAGTAGGAGCCCATCTTCTATTAAAAGTCAATATTGGTTCCTGGAGCAATCATAAGGGGCATTTCGGAAAACGCTGACATCTTTTCTGGCTTAGAGGTTTTAGTGTGTGTTTGAGTTGTGAAGATGTTTTTTTTCTTTTTTTTAAGGGCTTCATTGCATTACATTTTCTTTTTGCAATGTAGGTATTCATCATTTTTTTTGTATTTCCCTGTGTCACCAGTTTTCTTGGAATGCAAGCTACTGCACAGCCGGGGATGCTGATATCATAAAGGCTCATATTGCAATGTTTTAAGAGACATAATATCATTGAGCAAATGCATGACTTTAGGAATGATTGATGCTTCTATTTATTGCATGAGCCGTCTGAGGTGAATAAATAGCATGCACATACTGTGTCATCACATTCCAACGTGTCGTCACGCAACGCTTCCTATGATATCTTACCAAAACGTTACTCCTCATTTTTCTGCGTTTTCAGTGACGTGTGTCAATTCCCACGCGTTTCACGCAAACAGTCGGTAATGAGTTCTGCCCCCAGACATCAGGCCGAGCTCCTCGTTCATTTTTAGTTTTGTCATTTCATCTTTCTTTGTTAACGGAGAAAGGGAAGCGGCTTGTGTTGCTCGTGTGATGATGAGGACGACAAGAGCTGGAGGCCGAGGGAGAGATGAGACGTTGATCTGAACGAGATAACGGCAGTGACGGTTTGAGATCGGGAACTTGGACAGGTTGCACGTTCCGTTGAGCGCATGTGATTGAATTACGCTCCATCAGTTCAAACGGCTCAGTCGCTGCATGTAAACACCGTCACTGCACACGTTCATGTGCAGACCGATAACCCCGCTCACTTGCTTTGCGTTAAAAGTACGGTTTATTTTATGTATTTTGATGATTTATTATTGAATGAATGTTTGAATGTACAGTTACATTTATATTAACATGTGTAGGACTGCGACTATTGAGTCGGTTGTGTTGCCTTGGAGACCCTGGACATGCTAGAATGGCAGTGTTTGGACTGGTGCTTGATTGGGGCTGGTACTCACTGGTACCATGTGTGATTTAGTACCTTTACCATGATCGTCAAATAGACCTGTTTAGGTGACCCGGGGTAAAAATCAGCTGATCGCCTCCAAGTTTCCATTATATTCAATGCACACAGATTACTATAGATGGTACATTTCATTATGTGCCCAAAGGCCTAGAAACCAAACAACCTGCTGCAGGTTTTCTCTCCGTAAACCTTCAAACTAAAGCAATTATGGTTTTATAACAACATTATGTATAATGGGCTATATTTAAAACAGGGCACAACATTACATGAAAATATAAATCAGTTTTAGTGGTACAAGCTCCAAACACATTTAAATCAGTTGACCATAAAATGACTGATACAATTTTGTTTAAAGATAAGAAAGAAAAGAAAGAAAGCAAGACAGACTGACAGCAAGAAAGAATAGGAAGGAAAGAGAGAAAGAATGAAAGCATTGAAAACATTGAAAGGAAGAAGAAAGAGAGAGAATTAAAGCTGTTGGAACATTGAGAGAGAGAAATAAATTAAAAAAAAAGAATAAAGCTTTGAAAACTTTGAAAATATGGAAGGATATAAAGTAAGAACAAAATAAAAATGAAACAGAAAGAGAGGGTGGAATGAAAATAAATCCCAAATATTTTAGACTCAAACCACTTAACACCATCACCATCAATACAGGCTAAATCCGTCACATCTATGACTACTAACTTAGCCAAGTTGTGCCAAAAAGAACATTTTAAATACTTTTCTGATGAAACATATTTAATAAAATCAGCTTATTTTGCAACGCCTTCAGTTTGCTTGAAACTAAGTCGACCGTGTGGTGTGTTGTCTGATCACGTCTGAAGGCAAACGTGTTAATAGGCGCTACCAAGGGCCAAAGGTCAAGGGCGGGGTTAAATTCATGGTGTTTTACTCAGAACACACAAAACGTGACAGAGGTAACTTGTGCCAAAAAGCAATACAGAGACATTAATGGGTTAGAACCCAGCTTACATCTCTCTGCACAGACGATCACTGCTTGAACTGGGCGGGATTGTAAAATTGTCGGTTATGGAAAAGTTAAAGAAATAATCCCTGAATTCAAACATTGGTTGCATCTCAACCGCCCGACCAGCACTTCTGTGGAAGCTCACCGACCCCTTTATGGAGCAAATCCCACCGAGGCTACGTGCAGGCGGTACCCGCTATCGGACCCACTCCTCCATCAACGTCATGGCCTTTCCTTTAAGGACAGTCCTCCTCATGGTGATCACTTCTCAGGCCAATACTTGTTTTCAGGTTTGTTAAAGCCAACTGGTGAAGGATCACTACTCACCAGTGTGTCCTCTAACTTGACCTCTACGTTAAAGTTTCAATTGTGAAGGACGTTTTACTGTATTGTGTATTATGTATATATTACTTATTTATTGTATCATAAAAAATAAAACGTAATAATGCTTCTCAGGAAGTCTTTTTTCTGATATATATATATATATATAAATAAATATATTCCACATTGAATCAGCATGAGCACAGCGTGGCTTCCATCTTACATATCACAGTAATGCCACATCCACTTTTAAATATTCCAGCACATCATCTTCAACTTATTTATCCTATCTAAAGTTACAAAATTAATATTTGCTTTATAAGAGCTCTTCATCTTTACAGAAAGACCCTTAGATCTCTACTGTTATCCTCCAGTACAAATACACCTTCTTTTTTCCCTCCATGAACACAGCTCTGCCTTTCCAAACGTGTCTTTTGTATATTCATACACTACATACACTATTGATAAGATTGTGCCTGTGCTGAATGCATGTGTCCATGCTTATTCCTTTGTGCGCTGTGTGTGACGTCTATCTGCTGTGTGTGTGTGTGCGTGTGCGTGTGTGCGCGCGGCGTGTGTGTGTGTGTGTGTGTGTGTGCGTGTGTGTCAGTGGTGGGTCGAATCAGCGTGGCTGGTGTCTTGTGTGGGTGGACAGGCAGACAGCACCCTGCTTTCAACCTGACAGCAACTATCCACAGAGGCGGAGCGAGGAAGAGGAGCAGGGATGAGAGAGAGAGAGAGAGAGAGAGAGAGAGAGAGAGAGAGAGAGAGAGAGAGAGAGAGAGAAATGTCACCGTCCCGATTCTCAAAATACTACAAACATGTCTTACTGGCCCGTCAATCCTTCATATCTATTAATGGGTGTATCTGATGATTTTGGGCTTTCATACATTCAACCGCTGCACAGTGATGAAGGTGCTGACCATCAACCACAACATCACATTTTTTAATCTTTTAACACCTTTGTTGCATCTCATTTCCTATCTCTCTCTACCTTAACACTCTCCCCCACCCCAAAAAAAACAACAACAACAAAAAGCGCACTGCAGGTTTTACACGATGAGGCCCAAGGATTGCTTTTATATCGATAACATTGCTCTTCCATATTTATCAGGAGATATTAGTACAACTTGCATCTTGATCTTTTGTTTTATCCCATTCTTTAGGCTTTTAATGTGACTCATCCATAGAAATAGAAAGCGGCGGCCATTTTTGTGTGTACCCTTGCTATTGCGGAACCGTTGTAGCGGGCGATCTTCTGTTGTAGTGGCAGCTTGGTAAAGACCGCCTTAGACACTACTTGCTGGATGTTAAGGGTTCTGACCAGGCGGCAGTCTGCCGTCTAAAGCCGATGCTGAAGTGTCTTAAAACTTGCATTCTCTCTACTGACCAGCAGGGGGCGCCTTCTCCAGTTTCAACAAGAAGTCTGATTGTATAGAAGTCTATAGAAAATGACTCTACTTGTCTCTTGATTTATTCCCTCAGTAAACATTGTAAACATGAGTTTATGTCTCAATCTCTAGTTTCAAGTCTTCTTCAATACAGCATGATGTTCATTTAGTAAATTATGGTCCATTTAGAGTCAAACAGACCATAAAGCAGGGGATGCTTTAGGGGCGGGGCTTACTGTGATTGTGATTGAGACGTATACGGTGTCTCTACTACACTCCTCCACATTCAAAATATGGTAACTTCCGTTCATTGGTAAAAAACAACAACATGGCAACGGCCGTAATCCAAGATGGCGCCGGCGAAATCGCCGAACTCGAGGCTTCAAAACATCAGTCCACAAACCAATGAGTGATATCACGATGACTAAGTCTTATACAGTCTATGATTCTGACTCATGTAGACTGCCACGTACAATTCAAAGGTGCTGTTCTGCGTAGCTATGCTTTCCATGGTCATCTCTCCGGCGATGAGGCTCGTAGTGAGTGAAAATTAGTTTATTCCATGAAAACAAAACATTTAAAAAAATTCATCCATGCAACAATGGACTATGAAAAATGTCCCTTCTGCTGAAAATAACTGAAATACAGTCTGCAATCTGCGATCATAAAAATAGTTGCTCCACATCCTGTTCCCCCGAAGATTAACTTGCACTTATCACACTTTAAAGGAGCCAATCCACAATTATCCATTAGCAGGACCGACTAGAGGAGCTTTCATGATAATAGGACAAAACATGACCGGTACCTTCATTCTATTCTATATTTAACATTTTAGAGGGCAGGAGAAAAATGTACTTTTGCCATGAGGATCAAATACAAAAAAAACTGTAAACAATAAAACATTGTTTCAACTTTACGAAGCGCAGAGAATCAGAGTCAATGAGTAAAAATGTAACAACGTAATGCTTCGTACGCACACTGTCTCATAGCATTTGTTTCGTTCTTGACGACCATTATTTAAGACTTTGGCCGTTTAATACCGGTTTTATGGTATAATTGATTGTCAATCTCTCCGACTGTGGCGGTATTAGTGTGACCTGTGGAGGCCAAACAGGGAGGGGGTGAGATTGTGCGAGTTCATAGAGAGAGACAGACTGAGAGAGTGGGAGGGAAAAATGGAAGGAGAGATTGAAGAGGAGGAGGTAAGAGTGAGAGAGAAAGAGAGGGAGAGAGGGAGAGAGGCTGCATTCTGCCTTGACAGCCCATATTGTATCACTCTGATCCCAGCTTGGCTCTGATTGATGGCATAATTACAATATGGATATGAGATATTTACATGAGGCAGCCACGATTATTCACAGCCAAATACTTTTTCTCTGAACGCATGACCACCACCCCCCACACCCACCCTCCAAGCGTTTCATAAAGCATGTTGTTGGCAAAAGAATACTGTAAAGAGCCACTTCCTGTTTACATACGTTGGGATTTGTACTCCAGTCCTGAATAAAACAAAGTAAGCGTCATGTAATTATTGTATAATTTACCGTAAAATTACGGCGCGTGGGCATGACTTAAGCACACGGACATGAACACAGGAAAGAGATGATTTAAAATTACTTTTCAACGCAGATTTCTAAAAAGAGCAGGAGGCGGGGCAATGGTGACATTTTCCTGTATGACAAAGGTCTCAGGCCACATTCAGACAGAAAAGATTGAGGTCACATGCCGCGTATGCCTGATTTGCCTTTTTCTATTCATAACAACCATGCGTTTATGAAATTACACCGTGTCACGGATTGTTTTTGACCCGTGAGGACACGCACACACAAAGGGCGACGTGCGCTTTCAGTGTGGGAAGAAAGTGAAGAATGTCAAATTTCCAAATGTCAGAGTTATCACGAGAGGTCGGCACAGGGCAGCCGCATGTTATTCCTACAGACTCAGACAGGTCCGGGGATATGTGTGTGTACATGAACAAGTCTGTGCCTCCTGCTATTTCCGGTGTGGGTGGGTTGGGGGGGGGTACCGCGAAGAAGAACAGAATCCCCATCAGAACTAATTTCTGTCACTTTGCATTCCACAGACACACACACACACACACACACACACACACACACACACACACACACACACACACACACACACGCACACACACACACACACACACACACACACACACACACACACAATGAGTCACTCCTCAGAATGTGATTGTGTGTGTGGCTGCAGAGGGAATATGCCACCGTGTAGTGCTGAACAGTGAAGTCCATCTTTGGATGGGAGGTCGTCCTTTTTGGAGAAGCCAATTAACTTTTGGTTGTCAGTGGACTTTCGGATGTGTACAGCGATCACGTACAACGTCAGTGCAAAGAGTTCTATGATAGTATATTAGTACAGAGACCAGACTAAATGTATGTGTATAAGCCATACACCGTCCATGGTAAAAACAATGACATCGCTTCCATACTCATGCCTAGGTGGCCCAGGTATTTTTTGCCTGTTTTTTGCCCGTTTTCAAAGCCGAGCCTCGTCCGATCCGATCAGAAAACAAGCATTTCAAAGTTGTTTGCTGACAGACCTGGTAAAGCCCAAAGTCAGGCTTTTTAGAAAATCGGCATCATTACATAGTTATTTCGGCATCCTTCAAATCCATTTAATGCAATAAAATCCCAGCAAAATCTGTTTATTTTGTGTTCAGACCACTGAGGTAAACTAGATTAATCAAGCCGACGTGTGCCTTGTGGTGCGTTCGGTTTAGTTTTAAGGTTAAACTGGGCTCTTTCTCCCAACTCTTCAAATACCTCACGTTTGGCCAGTGCCCCTCAGCAGAGGAGATCCCTGTAAGGGATCAGGGCTTTCAGCTAGCTCCAGCTAACTGGGCGGAGAGGTCACACAAACACACTCATCCATAACTGTCATCCATAAGACCGCCGTTCGTGTCACACATTTCGTCCCCCTGCGCGTCGCGAGACTTGTTTGTCACTTGCGAGTCACATGAGTCGTTTAGTCAAGTCGACCATTTTCTTTTCTTCAGCCAAACGAAGTGGTTTTGTTACCTAAATATAACTTCCTGTGAGGACGGAAGTTTACTTTGAAAGGACGAGCGTACTGATGGGCCTTAAAAGCAATGCTGAAGGTGGAACCAAGGGGTGTCAAGGGGGTCAAGGGGGCCAAGGGGGCACCGACCAAGGGGCCAGGCGTTTAGTTGTGATGGTCAGAAGGGGCTCGGGAATGCATTATGTCAATGGGTGTCCTCACAAAGACAGAAGTACATGCTTGTTTCTGTGTGTTTCTGTGTGTGTGTGTGTGTGTGTGTGTGTGTGTGTGTGTGTGTGTGTGTGTGTGTGTGTGTGTGTGTGTGTGTGTGTGTGTGTTCACGACAAACAGGCAGGCACATGATAATGGAGTTTAATCGATTCGATGGAGCCACTGCTGAACAAATAGCTTTCCAACCTCTCCGCTTAACCTCATTCCTTCATCCTTTCATTTCTCCTTTTCAAATCTTCCTTTTTTTCTGGGTTGGAGGTGAGTTCTTTTACCTCTTTTCCTCTCCTTTACTTCCTTTCTCACCCCTTGCTTCCTCCGCTCTCCGACGTGACGGGAGACGCTGTTGAGCGTTCCATCAGTGGAGGTGTTGGGGAAGGGGATAGCTTTCTGCAGCAACCTCTCATACCTGTGAAACGGTGCCAGTAAATAGCGTAATAGTGAGGAAACGGGGATCTGCTGAGAGCAATTACATCATTCACTGAACAGGTGGTACTGCATTTATTAGCACACACCTCGTATGAGTGTGTGTGTGTGCATGCACATGTCTGCAACCTTGTCTCTCTACAGCATCTGGAAAAAAAAACAGAAGAAACACCGTAGCAGACATTTGTTTTTGTCGTTTTCTGCTTTTCTAAAAAAAAAAAAAAAAGTTATATTCCTTGGAGCCTAATAAACACCCTTGTTCCGCTTCCCCAGTGCAAATAATTTGTAAATATTTATACTAATTTATTATTTAGCGTCCCTTTTTTCCACCAAAACAGGGTGGCCACAGGAGACCCCCGTTCCCTGCGTGTTGACTGGAAGGCGGCTGACTCCTCCGGTACCACCGGCTCGGTATTAATATCCATAAGAAGTGCACCCGAGCCTTCGTGTTTACATAAATTCGAGGCAACCGTCAGTTTGAATTGATTCACCGAGTTGATCTCGTGACACTCGCGCAAATTATTCTCTAATGTAAATTACAAAAGTCGCAGCAGCAGTTTGAAATTTCAAAAATTACCCAACTATTAACTTCTCCCCTCTGGCAGCCGCTACAGAACATTGTATGCAAAAATAAATATAGAACAAGCATTCGCAGGAATAAATCCTTCACTCTGATAAACACATCAGTCATACACTGTCAATAACCCACCAACATATCCACTGCTGCTGTTATAGATTATCATTTTACAGTTTTGTATTTAATATATATCATCTGCCGAGGTCAATATAATCCTACATGCTGCATTTACAGTATAAACATGTGTTTAAGTTCATACTGCAAATAATCATCCAGTGCATGAATATCCTTTCAGTATTTATTTCTGTGTGGTATTTGTATACTTATATAAATATATTAGATATTATTATGTTGTTTAAATATATCTATCTATTTTTTCAGTCCAGTCTACACTCAACCTTGTTTTGGTCAGCTTTGTTGTCCTTATTCCGTCTCTCATGTCTGTGTAAGTACATCGTACGTGTACACAAAACTTGGCCACATTTATTCACCATGTGTGAAGATGCTTCATTTATTGGCAGAAATGATTTTACAAATAAAAAAACATCTTGCTCCTTTTTTTGACACTGGGAATAAAATGTCTTCTGAATTTAGCAGCCAAGCGTCTCAACTCATCCTCTGAATTAAATCTTCTTTTAATTACCAATGAGGAATATTTGAGCTGTGTACAAGGAACACATAAATGTGACACCATAGCAAACAAATCAAATGTGAAATGTTTAACTCAATCCGCAATCTAAAGAGTCTATAATGGAATCCTCTAAATATCTTAATCGCAGCTGATTAAAAACAATTTCATTTTTATATCAACAATGGATCAAATGACTCTAAAATGAAAATGTGAATTGATAGTGACAAACCTTCAAAAGACCTTTCACTCGATTGCACCATCAGCTGTTCAGCCTCTCTTAGTGTCTTTCAGCTGCTTGTTCTGGGTTTCTGACCGGCTCTCATCAACCTTGTTCACAGTCACAGCAGCCAGCTGGCCCTGTCCAAGCCACCGTACACTACCCGCCCAACACAACGAGTTAGCAAGTAGCTATTGAACACAGCGGAGAAATTAGCAGCTAAAAAGGGGGATATCTTTGCCACCATGTTCTTGCCAAAACAGCTTCATATAATGTCATGGTTATGATGATGTATTTATAGCTTGTTTAGCTTCTCCTAAGTGGCAAAAAAAGAAAAGAAAAAAGGAATCAATGCTGCATTAAAACCTTTTATAAAGGTCCTTATTTCAATTTCATCGAAACATAGTTACAGTGAGAAATGCAATGATTTGCAGGCCAGTTTAATAATATATGTTTAATGACCATGGGGACCAAACGTTTGAGACGGTCAAATGTCAGCAATATTTTGGAATGAAGCTGTATTCTGCCTGCAATCTCTATACTTATGTTTTATTTATGCTTAACAAATTGCTCTCAGAAGACTAACTTAATAAAGGAACACCAGATGAAAAGTTATTAGTAGCGGGTCCAAAACACAGCAGGGAAATCTGGAGAAGCCGATTGCTGACAGAAGCACAGGGCAGACCTGGATGCACACAAGGGATTTATCTGGAGGGACACGAAGCCGCACATGAGGACAAAAAAATCATTGACGGCATCTGTTGGACAGGTAGGGCCTCGCACAAGGTCAGAATGTGAGGGAGACACGGGGCGCACACACATGGGACAGACCATGCGGAAAAAGTAGCGAAAAAATAAGCCAGCGTGCTTCCCAACAATGCATTCCTCATGGGAATTCAAATCCATTCAGCAAAGATCCAGGAATCAATTGTCCGCGCAGTCTCATCGTGGCTGTTATGAATCTATTCATTCATTGACCAAAGGGCCACTCACACACCTGACCTTGAAATACATGCGGAGAAAAAAACAGCTATAGAATACTTTCAACCACAACCACAGACATGTCTTTTACGTTCAAACAGCCTTTGTCTCTGCTGTTTCATCCTCCGCAGAGTCAAGAGCTTCGCTCACAGCGGACTGTGGTTTAAGTGCTTCTGAATGCGATCAGAAACAGCTGCCGCTTTTGTGCTATAATGTCTGGAATTTCCAGAGATCGGTGTGATAAGCGGTTGCCCCGGGGGGGGGGGGGGGTCGCGTTCATGCCATGTTGATGAAGGATGTCGGGAGAGCGGCGGGGGCTCCTTCAAGTTGGCAAGTAAACCATCCAGACAGTGACGAGCAAAAGGGCAGCTTAAAAATACAGCTGTCAGGACTTTGAAGTGAATGGGCAAGAGAAGACCGTAGAAAAAGAGCAGCCCTCTGGTCCTGCCAGTTAATACCAAGGCACCGGACAGTTCAAGATAAGAGAGCCGCTGCCCGACCCGACACACCATCCTTCTGCTGATGGCTGGGATCGGAAACTGGCGTAAACAGCGTAAAGGGCTCCAAACTTCCTGCTGTCAAAAAGAACAGAGACTGCTGGTGGGGTAATGGAGTGGGAAATGTTTTCTTGGCTCACATTAGAGCCGATTAGCGGTTGTGCTTCACTGTGCACTCTGGAAGTCCTCAAACAATATTGCTGACCAGGTGGGTCCTCCTTTCGCCCACAGTCCTCTTTGAACCTTTCTAATTGGAAACTTCCAGCGGGTCGACCCGTCAGTGTCCTGAGGACATCACGGCTGTGCTGTCATTCAATACTGCAAGCAGCACAATGGATTTTGCCAAGCAATTACATGCTTCTTACATCACCACACGAGGCAATTCATCTTCTCCGTTTAAAGAGAACCGTAGTAATAGATTCAAACAAAATATATAGGGACACCAGTACAATTAATAACAAAAGTATACCTGTGATTCGAAGTATGACTTCAGAGATATGCATGGAATGAATAACATGATTTTTTAAAGTACCCTGGAGAGTTTTTGACTGGGGTGATTTTTTTTACAAGTGAGTCCACATTCTGTTCCACATACAGTGTGTTTTGGTGAGAAACACTGTTTGTTCTATGGAGCAGAGTTTCTTCATAGCAGGTCCCTGCTCTCTTTGCATCTCGTGCATGAGCACGTCAGCAAAGTGATACGTGCAAACACGACTGCAATCTAATACTAGTGGTTCTGTTATCTGTTAGCCAAACTCTCCACCCATGTTATCAATAGGGTCACTAATCAATAATCAATAAGAGCAGTGACTGAGGAGTCAGCAGGCAGGCGATGGCGTTAAAAAACACCAATGAAAGGTGGTTTTAGTAACTGTGAGTCACCGCAACCACCAGAGGGCCTTCAGCATGCAGCCGTAACAGGCCACCCAAAATATTAAAAAGCAGAATGCGAGATTAGCTATGGACAGACACAGAGGTGCACACTCAGTCACAGACGGACGTACGCACCCACGCGACCGATCGCATGATCCTCTTGGAGGGTTGGGAGAACCAGAACCAGGACTGGGCAGCCTGTCAGACCCTGCTCCAGTGAAATGAAAGGCTTACTAAAAGGAGTTTGGTGCTCGGAAACACTACCGCTTGTGTCCACAGGCACCGCCAAAATCAACAAAGAAAATGAAAGTTCCTCATGGCAGCTTTGAAGAACAGACTTTTGTAAATCCTCGACACAATATGATCTTATGAGCACGATTAAATCTGAAGTTGATCGACCGTGATTAAACTTTGCGCTCACGTGTCATTTGTGTCAACCACAGTCGCGGCGGTACAGCTACATGCGCTCATGCAAGTGGAAAGAGTGATATGCAACCGAAGTGAACCAACGTGGTGGTCCTCAGGTGTTTCAGCGATGTGTGGTCCTGTAATGAAGCTGTATCCGGATCCAGTGCTCAGGAAGCCATCGTCCCATTCTCCCTGACTGCTTTAAGTTTGGGAAAGCCTGCTCAGTTATAACAGTGAGCTGTCCGTACAAGCACAGCTGTTCCCGTACTTATTTTGTGAGAGTCTGGTGCTGGTTGTGCAAGATTTAATCAAGGTACTCGCATTAGGAGATGCGTGCATAATTGCATGGGGCTCGATGAGTGCGCCACATCTCTCAAATTAGGGACGGCAGATGGGAACGGTCATACCTTTCACGGCTCGTTTTGCTGCATTCGGATGGATGTAGGGACTTTATTCCACTAAAATGTATACTATGAGCATTTGTGAGTGACAGATGGCGGTCGAAATCTGTGCCAGGGCTCACCCAATACAGGCTTCTGTTCTTTTATACCTCCACACAACATCGGGGGATGGAAACGGGTTGTAATCTGTGAGCAGGGATGTAAGCTACTGCTCATATAGATCTCTCTAAACTGGGGTTGATTACATGAACATGATGCCCTTAATTACAATAGGGCGATGCAATTACACTTAATTCAATAAGGTTTTCACATCATTAACATGGGTCCTGCTGAACTCGTGTAATTGCTTCATAATGGCATAATCACACGCACTATTTGATGTGCATGTAAACATGGCAAAGAGCTTAATTTCTGGATCCAATATTTGTCTTTACCCATTTTTGAGAGACATTCTGGTGTGTATAGAAATGTTTTTTTTCTAGTCAGTGGGTCGTCCCCTGATCACAGGGACGGGGCAAAAGACACTGAACCCCAAGTAGTTCCCGATGGTCAGCTACCTCGCATGGGCGCTGGCTGCTATCACCGTGTGTGTGTGTGAGTGTGTGTGAGTGTGTGTGAGTGTGTGTGAGTGTGTGTGAGTGTGTGTGAGTGTGTGTGTTGACTTGGTGAAGGAGCTGCGAATTGTGGACAAAAGCGGCGTGTAAAAATAAAAGGAATTGCAGGTGTATTTATTTGTCTGCCTTGATAGCACTGAGTAACGGACAGAGTACCAAAGTCACAGGACAACTTATTGAGTTTTTTTGGGGCCGAGCGATACGACGATCTTGAAGATTTTCACGACGCAATCTTCCACAATAACTGTAATAAATGTATTCACGATAAAGTTATTTTTGAATCTGTTTTCCTCGACCTACAAAAACACGAGACGAACAGCCAATGCACCGTGGCCTACTCAGTAGATGAGTAGTGGATTATTTGTTTAGAGCGTCAAACCATATGCGATCAACCCTCAATGAGCCAACCCGTTCTGATCATAAATAACTGTATATCATAAACCATAATTAACCTACTGGTTTCTATAAGGTTCTGTTACTCTTAAATCACATGTCATTATTTGAATGTAAATGTTTGAACATTTATAATGCATGTGTGATTAACTTAGTGAATGTATGTAGATGTGTTATGCAATGATTGATTTGATTTTCATATGTTACGCGTCCTCCATAATAAATGCAAAAAGGTAAAACAATACAAATAACACAAGACAACCTGTAAATTGAGCATTTCTATCATCATTATTAATAAATACATATATTGTGTTAATTATTGACATCGATGGATGTGAAAAAAAAACACTTACCCTACCACATCTGGAAGAGAGACAGCTAACGCTAGCACAGTGTTGCTACTACTTTCAATGGAAAATACAAAGTTGCTATCATCAAATCAATACTCTGCTAAGCTGCTAATTTAAAATTGTTTTTTTGAAGGCTGTTGTGTAAACTGTGGAACTGACGACGATGCAGACACAGGAATGAACTCACTAGATAGTAAATAGTCAAAATGGGGTCTTTGGTGCTGCTGCTGTTTTTATTCATTTCTGGGCTCAACAACCAAATTGCAGATCTGAAGCTGGTATGGTAGAGCATCCTGTTCTGATCGAGGACACGTAAGTGGGATGGATGCTTGACACAGAGACTTGAATCTCAGGTGTCCGTTT
>JACSYO010000018.1:162500-182500 GCA_016806645.1 Ophiodon elongatus | reverse complement strand
ATTGGCACTCCTCTTTCACTTTATGTTTTTGACTTTTCCACGGTAAACCCGTCCCACGTGGGACTGACTCAGCTGTTGATTTTCGCCCAGCGCTGCTTGTCTGCCTCACTGTCTTTACCTGAAGCCAACAGCTCAATTTAGCTTCATCTGCTACAGTCTAACATGACCCGGCACCACCTGACGACTGGAGACCGTCTGCAGCCTGTGAGGCTTGGAGGCAAAACAAAAACAAAGCAGTGCAGATTACAGGTCCCGCTAAGTCTGGCTGGTCCCCATGCGGCTGTCGCAGTGTGTGTGCGTAGCCCCAAATAAAGTCCTTAACGGTTATGCTTTGTATCGTCAGGCTTTTCTTTTTTTACAAGCCAAAACAAAAAAAATTTCTCTTTAATGTGATCTCTGTTGTATTATAAGACTTTTTTTTTTAAAGTTTGGCACAGAAATGGTTTTAAGAAGTTCTAAAGGCACCGTGATGAAAAACACAACCTTTCTATGTGGTGAGCTTAATCCATTCCATTTAGCTGCTTCGGTTTCATGCTCCTGGAGTTGTGCGCACGGACACACGCACACACACACACACACACACACACATACACACACACACACACACAGCTTACTGGGACCAACCTGGGCTTTGCCTACTTTGAGGATGTGAGGAAAGAGAGAAGTCTGCTGTGGGTGTGTTGCTTTGCTGGGGCTTTGACCTTCACTCAACCAATCAGAAGTGATTATTGGACCGTAGTACTATTATTATCATTATTAAAATGATGATTTGAACTGAACCTGTATCAAGATGACGGCAAGACACGTTACATACTTGCACGTGTGTGCTCTCTCCAATCCTAAATGAAGAGCTGAAATACACAGTATTTTAAATTACAAGTGATGACAGGCCAGCACGGATGAGTACTTCCCAACTATTCGTGACCCCTGGCGTACAGTATTCTTCTTCACATTATCGCTCTTTCGGCTTTGTTCTTCGCATTGATCTGGTCCCAGTTTTAGACCCCCATCCGGGCCCAGATTCAAAGGCGAATCACCGTGGCACTCTGTCTGCAGCCTACTAGGTTCCATCATCAGCTACCACGGTGTTTATGGGAATCAAATGTGATTTCAATCAGCAGTCAAGCCGGAGTTTGAGTTCCCTTTATTGTCACATGTATGAACAATGAAGTGACTGCTGGCATGGCTAATCTTCTTCTTCGATCTCTCCCTGGTTAGCTGTGTGTGTGTGTGTGTGTGTGTGTGTGTGTGTGTGTGTGTTTGTGTACACAGAAAGCATGAGAAAATCTGATTGTGTTCTATCAATGGGATTTCACATGGCTGGCTCAAAGATAGTTTGTGTGTGTGTGTGTGTGTGTGTGTGTGTGTGTGTGTGTGTGTGTGTGTGTGTGTGCGTGCCCCAAAGCTTCTGTGGCCATTGTATTCACAGCCTGTGGTCAAATCTAATTTAGTTTCTGTATTTTGAATTCAATCAGTTTAAAAAAAAAAAGAAGATGTTTTCATAACCTCACCAAACCTGTGCTTCGGATCAATATTAATGCTTTTTTATTCTGTGCTGTTCTCGCTGCCATAGTTGTAATAAAGTGTTTTGTTTTTCACTTTTTTTTTTCTTTACAGCATATCGGCCCACACACAACACAATTTGGGATTGCCCTATTGTTTTTTTTTTCTTTTCATTTGTAGCTTATAAACACTGAGAGATACGCACGGATTTGAAAAACGTGTCAAATCCAAACAGGACTGACAAAAAACATTGAATTCATGGTATCATATTTTTTCTAACCATTGCTCCAATGGAAAAAACAAACAAACAACCGGCGGGGTCTTTACAGTATTCATTGTAAATATTACCATGTGCAAGCCTAGTTGGCTTAAAAGAGGAGATGTAACACATACAGTTTAATCCGCTATGCTGAAAGGCTCACCAGCTGATCATGATCATAGAATATGAGGACGATCATAGAACATGAGGATGATCATAGAACATGATGACGATCATAGAACATGAGGATGATCATAGAACATGATGATGATCATAGAACATGAGGATGATTGTAGAACATGAGGTTAATCATAGAACATCAGGACGATCATAGAACATGAGGACGATCATAGAACATGATGATGATGATCATAGAACATGAGGATAATCGTAGAACATGAGGATGATCGTAGAACATGAGGACGATCATAGAACATGATGATGATGATCATAGAACATGATGATGATGATCATAGAACATGAGGATGATCATAGAACATGATGATGATGATCATAGAACATGAGGATGATCATAGAACATGATGATGATGATCATAGAACATGAGGATGATCGTAGAACATGAGGATGATCGTAGAACATGAGGATGATCATAGAACATGAGGATGATCATAGAACATGAGGATGATCGTAGAACATGAGGATGATTGTAGAACATGAGGTTGATCGTAGAACATGAGGATGATCGTAGAACATGAGGATGATCGTAGAACATGAGGATGATGATCATAGAACATGAGGATGATCGTAGAACATGAGGATGATGATCATAGAACATGAGGATGATCGTAGAACATGAGGATGATGATCATAGAACATGAGGATGATCGTAGAACATGAGGATGATCGTAGAACATGAGGATGATCGTAGAACATGAGGATGATTGTAGAACATGAGGATGATCGTAGAACATGAGGATGATTGCATCTTTCCCCTGGGTGAACACAGGGAGGGTGTCATGGCGGCCTACTGTAACACTACTTAAACAATCGCTTTCTACGAGACTATATTCCTTTGTGTATTTGCCACCATCCCCAAAGGGTTCTGTCAGGCCGATCACAACCACAGAGCCCCTGGGCGGACATCGCCCCTTTATTTGTAGCGCCGTCTGCTGTAACCCATCAACATGGCAGCTCCAGTAACGCTGGGCATGTTTCCCATGACTACCAGCCTTCATCCAATAGCCTGCAAGCAGGTTGAGCTCCAAAATAAAAGCACTCTTTCACTCCACTTCCGCTTTGGTCTTTAAATGAATCCTGGCTAACATGCATTCTGGGGAAATGGAGCAAAAACACCTCGGCTGGTGTTCGAATCAGAGCTATGAAAAACGTAGTTGTAGCTTCTCCGATTCTCATAGCAACCCCGTGAACACAACACGCTGTAATGCTTGGGGTCAATGTAACAGTGCTAACAGTCAATCGGCATCATCCCTGCACCGTTATCTCTAACACGTTGTCCCCTCTGTGTCCCGTTGTCCAAAAGGTGCCAGTGGAGACTAGAGAGATGAAGGCTTTACCTCTCCTCTTCCTCCTCCTCCTCCTCCTCGCCTCGGGGGCCTGTGACGGCGTCAAGTACATCTCCAAGAGGAACTCAGGTAGGATGAACCGCCTCTCTGTTTGGTTGTCTCCAGGCGCACTTCAAGCCGTGTCATTCTGCCCCCCCCCCAAGTTCCCAGGATTTTTGTCTCTTACTGATATTCTCTTTGTCTTTTTTCATTTTGTTTTGTTTAACCTTTCATTGCAAAACACTTTCCAGTCTCCCCTCGAATACGGCGATAATGTGTCTTGTCTCGCTCCTCCTCGCTATTATTGCCATCCCTGCTTTCCCATCAGCTCTCTTGTCTCTCCTGTCTGATGCATGGATATCTCTTACCTCGATGCAGTACCTCTACTTTGCTCCATCTGTCTCTTTCTTCTCCACAGTCAACCCCCTTATCCCCCCCACGCCACCACATTCTCCCCCAACCTCTACCTCAGAGCTCACGCAGCTGGTCCCCCCCCACCTCTCCTGTTTCTGCCGAGGGTGTGTAACGGTCAGCCCGTCTGCTGCTGTGCTCATTTGTGTATCGGCGGCCAGCTGACGGCAGATCTGCTGACGGTCTTTTGTCCGGGATCGATTTGTTGTGTCGCGGCGATCGTCTCGACGGGCAGCGTTTGCCCGGGCTATCGATGGTTGTCGGCTTCGATATCGCTTTGTGTGACGCCGTACAGTGAGCTACACATTCTAGCTCTGTTTCCAGCTAAAGTAGAGGTTCTCTCATTATAAATATATAATACAAACAGCATACAAACAGCATTTGTAATGGTATTGCCTTGAAGCCCGGCCAAGTGACAACAACACAGAAAATTACTTACCGACTTTTTAGCAAACCCAGGACATCTAATTATACCAATCCAGTTAGAATTGATTCCCCTGTAATGTAATCCTGTCTCACTATTTTTGCTTGCTTGTAAGTGACAGTGTGGGTCCTGGTGGTTTAATCGAGGGAATAACAATCCTTTAAAGATCCTTTTCGTAATTGCACACACAGCATCGGAAAATTACGTCACGGGGCTAAAATAACAAAGTTGCAGCTGAGCTGTAAAAGGCCTGAAAATGTTATTTTCTCAATCAGCTTGTTGCCATGAAAGATGGGATCGTATATGAACAACGGTTAGTACAGTTTAGGTGGATTTAGTTACCTGGGGACAGAACCAGGCTATCCGTTTCCCCCCTGTTTCCAGTCTTTGTGCTATGCTAAGCTAACTAGCAACTGACTTGTCTATGCATTTAATGAACAGACATGATTGTTGTATCAATCTTCTCATCTGACTGGCAAGAAAATGAATAAGCACATTCTTGAAAAGTCAAGCTGTACCTTTGTAAATAATACCCGATGATGTATTTTTCTTTATGTGCTATTCAATTAGTTGTGAATATTTAAATTTATAGACTTCATTTAAATGGGCTTTTATTGCACAAGATCAAAAAGGAAAAAGGGAACATATCAGAGCCCGTTAAAGATCAGTTTTATGTCCTAGCAGTAGTAAGACATGTTATGTAAGATACAAGTAGTAAGATAGCTGCTTGTAGGGAAATGCTGTCCTCCAAGAGGAGGTCAAAGGTCAGGCTCGTCCGCAGAACAACAGGCCCTGCAGCTGGCAGATATTTAGCGATGTGGTTGAGAGGAACTCTCCAAAAACGTCTTCCAGGCCATCGCAACACCCACACACATCCTCGCCATGCGTATTATGTTGCAAAACATCCAACGGAAACCGAACGGTGATTCATCTTTAATCAGACGAACAGACAAAAGGCGACGAGCACGACACAATTTGTTGCATTGTGTCGGGGGAAATCTGTCTTTTGTGAAGCTCGGGTTTCAGAGTGTTCACTGCGCTCCTCGCTCGGTCTCATCTTTTACTCTCTCTTCCGTCATATCTCCCTCACACTCGCCGTGCTGGCTGTGTGGGTGAGCCGGTGGGAGCTTTTGTTTGCTATTTGCTATTATGTAGACATGCACTATCATGTCATATTGAACAGCTTGTGTGTGTGTGTGTGTGTGTGTGTGTGTGTGTGTGTGTGTGTGTGTGTGTGTGTGTGTGTGTGCGTGGGCGCTGTATATGTCCAGGTTTTAAGTGTGTGTGTGTGTGTGTGAAAACTAAGTGTGCTTCAGTGTATGCTCACTGAATGTGTGCACTCATTCCGTGTGTGTGTGTGTGTTTGTGTGTGTGGGAGAGAGGTGTGCACAGAGCAATTATGTGATCAGAGCAAAGCCAAGCGGACATTTATGTGGGCGACCGCTACAGTCGGCCAAAGATAGGCTGATAGATCTCTTCTCTCATGTGTGAGTGTGTGAGTGTGTGTGTGTGTGTGTGTGTGTGTGTGTGTGTGTGTGTGTGTGTGTGTGTGCGCATGTCACTGGACACCATATGGATAGGAACTACCATTTCCTTTTGTTGGTCTCCCCGCTGTGCTTTGATGTAGCACCCGCTGCAGCAAAAAAAGGACAAATTGTGATGAGCCGGGTGGTGGTAGGTGAGGACACGGTGAATTTTATACAGATCAACACTAACATAACAAAGAAGTGTGAGCTATAGAAAAAACAACAACACAATGACAAGGTACTGTATCCAATCCAATCCGGAAATCCTGGCACCAGAGGTCAGATGCTGTACATATCGTCGGGTTTGGTGCCTTGCTAAAGGACACTACAGCAGGGTGGATGACTTCCTCCTACTGACTTCTCACCCAAAACCACCTGATGCATGAGCATACAAAGACTGCAAAGTAAGGCAAGGTCCATGAGAGCTGAGGGGACATCTTTCTGCCAGCTAAGAGTGTGCAGGCACGTTGACTGCCATCCATCTTGGCTCCAAGTGGAGGTTCCATCATGAAGAATGCATATTCCAACTTGTGCATGCACACAGCAGCTTGCAGGATGCAATGCAATGGGATCATAATGCAATTGGCAACATATGCACATGCGGCACAACGGCTCGTGTGATATCCTACGAAAAGTTTCTACTCATCTTTGACGCGTTTTCTTACGAAAGCCAGCAATTTCCGCTCCTTACACGAGTACGATCTTTTCAAAATAAACGTCCGTCTTCACAGGAAAGTCAGTTAGGTTCAGGCAACGAACCTACTTCTTTAGGTTTAGGAAAATATCATTTTTTGGGTTAAGATAACCACAGACTACTAAAGTTACATACTTTTCGTTCCACACGGCCCCCCCCACCCCCCCCCACCTTCCACACCCCCTGTGTGCTTTACTAATCTTTATAATTCCTCGTTCATGACTTCGTGGATAACATACAAAACTATTTTGTGGTACATCTATGATTTACGCCACATTATTTGTCCGAGGTATTGCTACGAATGCTGGATGGGACCAGCCTGCAGTTGGTAAACTAGAAAGTAACTAATAGAGCAGTTTTGAATGAGAATTGGTTCATTATTCTTTCTTCTTTTACTCTCAAGCCTCATTCACACCCCCGGTGTGCTGATCACTCCATTGCAGGGAGTCATATTACTGCTGCAATTTGTTGGAAATATTTCAAAATTGTTGCTCCAGCGCCTCAGTCATGTCCTTTTCTGATCACACAATTCAATGATATTTTTGTGAAAATTAGTTAGTCTCATGGTAGAAATTCTGTCCAATCTGATAAATTGTGCCTGTAAAGTTCCACATGAGGAGGTAATGACACTGAATTCTAATTGTAGGTCACAGATAGTCAATGACTGAGCTATTTCTGATGCATTGTTGGTTTTACTGACCCTTACTCTTCATAAAACCTGGTTAAAGGTATGTTTAGGTCATGTCCATTTCATGTAATGTTTTGGCTTTTTTATTTTTCTCATTTGTATTTTCTTTTCTCATACAAAAAGATAACTGTTTTAGCACAGCCTAAACAGTATGTCAAGCTGCTTTTCACTGTTCGTATTGCATAAGCATTGGACCAAAACATCTTTGAATCTGGAATTTAAAACTTAATATCGTTCCATATGCAATAACACAAGAGGAATATTATACTATATTTGGGACTAAACAATAAAAGAAGTCACATATGCTGGAGTATGTGGTATAAACTAACAAGGTCAGTGGAGTTGTCTTTATTGCTTCATGTGTGTATAAACACTGGGTCCAGGGATGATAGAAGTGTTGGTGACCCTCCAGAAGAGCTTCAGTGATCAGTTCATATACATTCCAAGTCTATGAACTCTACTGGAAGGATGGGCATTCAAGTCTTCAATACAGCATGATGGTCATTGTCCATTTAGAGTCAAATAGACAATAAACATGGCTTTAGGGCGGGCTTACTGTGATTGACAGGTTGCTGCCAATACCAGATCCGTGTACGACGTCACTACGTCGCTGCGCATTCCAAATATGGTTACTTCCGTTTATCGTTTGTTTGTAGTACCAGTTCCAATTATTGTCTATTATGTCTCACTTAAGTGCGTTAGCAACTGTTGTATATTTCAAGCGACAGTGATGTTGGAGTGATGATGAAGGAATCTCCCAAAAAAAACAGTAATTGTGATAATTCAGGAGAACTCAGATTTAGCAGACATGTCCTGCTTCATCATCCCTCCATCCATCTCTCCTGGTCGTCTTAGTCAAGGCCAGATCTTAACGGCTTCCGCGCTCCAGACGAAACCAATAGATTAGCTGAGATGGCGAGCAGGAAGATAAGGCAGACTCTTATCTAGATCCCTGCTGGGCTGATACGGCTAGAGAGGGGAGGGGGGGGGCAAAACAAATCAAACATAAAGCGTGAGAATGGTCATCCGTTTATGTACGTGCGATGCTATGTGTTCCTCAATATTCAGTAAGTAGATGCATTTCCAACACGGTGTCCTATGTATTTATTTGAACCTCTTCAAGCTGGTTCATATCCCGACACTTAGTTTCTGCCTCTTCCCTCCACCTCCATCCGACGTGCTTATACAGACGGTTTGCCATGTGTGTGTGTGTGTGTGTGTGTGTGTGTGTCTGTGTGTCAGGGTGATTAAGTGCCAGTGAATGTCCTTGTATGTATGCATCAGAATGGGAGTGTCTCTGAGTGTGTGAGTGTGTTTTCTGACGCAGCTAAAACCTGAGATCAAAGAACGATTAGATCTCAGTCCGATCTAATCGCTCGGCAACTCCAAGCATGTAGAGTAGAGCCAAGATAACAGAGAGAGAGAGCGTGTGTGTGTGTGTGTGTGTGTGTGTGTGTGTGTGTGTGTGTGTGTGTGTGTGTTGGGCTCCAGTGTCGCAAGAGACATATTTGCATTGTGCAGTATATAACGGAGAAACTGTGTGTGTGTGTGTGCGCCGACAAAAAACACATACAGAGCTGTGTTTTCTACTGAGACACATACACGCACACGGACACACACACACACACACACACACACACACACACACACACACACACACAGGCCAGTCCCCCTTTTCTACCTGCACATTACTTCTTATTTTGCATTAAAGTTCCTCTGAAGTTGAGCATGTTGTTAGTTTCTTTTCTCCACGCAGACACACGTCGACGCACTTGGTTGGCTGTGATCTATGATCTGTGATCTGTGATCTGTGATCTATGATCTGTGATCTGTGATCTGTGATCTGTGATCTGTGATCTGGGATCTGGGATCTGTGATCTATGATCTGTGATCTGTGATCTGTGATCTGTGATCTATGATCTGTGATCTGTGATCTGTGATCTGTGATCTGTGATCTATGATCTGTGATCTGTGATCTGTGATCTGGGATCTGCACAATGAGCATGACTCTACAAATCTCAAATTACTTAGTGTACATTAAGAAGAATCGTAAAAAAAAGTACAGGAGGATGTGCAAAAGCCCAAAATAGCATCCTGCACCGGAGATCCACGATGACTTTGTCCTCTATTTTAAATGTTTGAGGAGCGATGTGAGATTCTTTGCCATCACTGTTGGTGTTGCTCAAAGTACCGAGGGCAAAGAGGCAGATTACTAATTCACCATGGTGGAGAATGCAGACGGTGACAGAGGCCTCGGGGAAACAGAGAAGGGGGAGGGAGGTATTCAACATTTATGAGCTCTTATTGTACTACAGCAGCTGGAGAGAGAGACGGGGAGACACCCGGGATGCCGAACGGTGCAGGTAGGTGATGTAACAACATGGCAGAGTTGCAACAAATAAGTTCCGTTGCGATGTGTTTTTTTCCGTTTTTTTATCGGCGAGGCAGTTTTTCAGCTGTTTCCAGAGAAACTTCTTTTCAACTCGACCGAAGTTTTGGACTGTCACTGGAACTCATTAGTCTTTTACATTTTAAAAGTCCAGATCTTTAGTGTGTTTGCAGAGCAATCCACTGCACACATTTCATTGTGATTAAAAGCAGACAAAGTCACAGCCTGACCGTCTGCTCACCCCGAGACACTAATGAGCATAATAAATGGACGGTAGCCGTTGACTTTGGCTGTGATCCGGCATGAAGGCCGGGCGTCGTCTGGATGTGACGTAACACGTGGACTTTTTTACTCGTTGTCCAATTCTTCCAAACTCGCCACATGACGTTTGAGACGGGGATCTTTTTCCTGTGACAGCGGCAGACATTAGCCCACCAAAAATATGAACACGTAACCTCTGTTGATTGAGAAGGCGTGGCATGAAGTGTTTATCTGATCCCCTGACCCCCCCCCCCCCTCCCATCCCACAGCACCCCCCTTCTTGTATCTAAGAAAGGCTGAGCTTTTTTTCTGACCGCATTACAAAATCCTCATTTTAATTAAAGTGATTCGGCCTATTAAATGAGCTATTCTTTTTTTTGTCTCTTTAGTTTTGTCACCATAGATAAAGTGACAGCGCTCTGGAGTTATTGGAAATGTTTGGATCGGAAACAATCCTGCGCAGCCAAAACTGGAATCTAACTCCACAAAATGTGTCATACTAATAATATTAGAGCAGCCCGATCTTTATCATTGAGGTTACCATACCAGGTGCTCATCAATTTACACTCACGGCATTCTGAGGTTCAGCATCTCGCCCGCGGACACTTTGACATGTAGTCTGGAGGGCCAGGGATCAAACCACCGCTCTTCTGATTAGTGGAGGACCACTCTACATCCTGAGGTGTGTAATAGTTCTTTAGTGCTTAATATGTTCCTCACCCTGAAAACTGCATGTGCCCCCCCCCACCCCCCTCTCATTTGAAATGGTCTAGAGCCCTCACCCTCACTTGTGTGTCCCCATCATGACATTCAGCGTGAAAGCTAGTTTCTGTGTTTACAGCACTCCCATCTAACATCTCTCCCCGGCACCACTAATTACCACAAGTGGCTTTGTCAGCCACTTGACTTGTTTTCCACTTTGCATTCAGCTGTGTGTGTATGTGTGTATGTGTGTGTGTGTGTGTGTGTGTGTGTGTGTGTGTGTGTGTGTTTTCCTCTCACACACCAATTACAATACACTGTCTCCCTCCCTGTTGCCCCTTCGTTGCCCCTCTTACACTGAGGACAACAGGCTGTGTGCGTCAGCTTGCTCAAATTGAACTATGAGTGTAACTTCGGCGACATTAGCAAAGACCAGCTTGCTAAACGCTACAGATAGCTGCTGCGTTTATTTTTTATTTTTTGCGTTGCTCTGCACTAAGCAGTGATCAGTCAGTTAAGAAGGTACTTTTCGGCGGAATGCTTTGTATTTGAATCGAACAGCGTTGCATTTAAATCTCATCATTCAGGAACTTGTTCCCAAGAAAGCAGGAAGGGCTTGGTTCTGACTCCCTCTCCCCACCGGGGCCCAAAGGCTTCATCTCCCCCGTGTTGCTCCTCCTGAACAAGGACATCGGTTTTCTCCCGGGAGAAGCTTTAGTGGCAGAGCGTCTCTGTCTGTGAGCCCTGTGGCGAGGGGGGGGGGATGAGAGCGTCTCTCACGTTCGTACGCCGAGGTCTTGAGCTGTGTCCAGAGCCGCTACCTCATTGACTCCCTGAGACTCACACTCAATAGCGAGCCGCAAATTGGGGCCGATTATGAATCATTTTGTTTTATTGCTGACATGTAAAGTGTTGCGCAATGATATTTTTTCCATCAAATTAATGCCGATCTTCTGATTGAGGGACGACCCGCTCTACCTGCTGAGCCACAGTCGCATGCTGCATGTAATAACGCATGGAAAACGCCGGCCATGTCTCTTTCATCCTTTTATCCAAGGTGTCGATAGGAGGTACCAAAACCTGCGCACTGATGCAGACTGAGACCAAGTTGTGGTAATTTAGCATTAAGCCTCACTAACAAAAAGTAAAAGAAAGATGAATGGATTTTAAACACTGTTAATCCCTGAAAGTAGCTTCACTTCTGGTTTTGTCTGAGTGGATTTGGCTGACATTTCAACCAAATGGAAAAGGGTGAAGCAAGTAAAACAATGAGTGGGAGCAGAAAAATGTGAACGGCCCATATGAATGAAAAACTCAAAAGGGCAAAGGGCAAGTAGAGTGAACTATAGAAGGAGTGACTTTATACAATATCCTGATAGTAAACCTCAATAGAGGGTGATTCACCTCAAAACTAAACGCTGTACTTCTTTAGATTATGAATGTGCTGAGTTGAACTCTCTCATTACTCATTCAACGGGAAAAAAGAACTGAATCAAGACTTTTATTCTACACTGAATGATTTGAGGAGCAGATTTTTGCTACAGTGTCAAAAAAAGAAGAAGTATGCCCTCTCCTACTCTACAAATATTCTTCATCTTCATCTTTGACATCCAATTTATACTGCATGTGTCTCTTTTTCCTCACACTTCTCCTCTACTTCCATTCCCACTCTCGCACTTTGTCTCTCTGGTTTCTGAGTCCTTCTGTCCTCTATGTCTCTCTTATTCCACATTCTCTCTCTCTCTCTGTCTAATCGGCTTTCAGGGGGTTCTAAGTCGGTAGCAACCCGGAAATAATGTCAGTGAGGTTGATTGTTCTGAAATGAAAGTAAAGTAGAAAGACATAAAGATGGTCCCATAGTCCTTCAGTCGTGGCGTGTACAGTACCCGCATCACATTTAGAGTTCAGTTTAGAACATTTACCATTTGGGCTAATTGAGTTGCCTCCATCAAAATCAAAACAGCGCCCCCTCCACCTCCCCCACACTCATCTCTCCCTCTCTCTCTTGTCCGCCATGTCTCCACTTCTGTGTTGTGCTCCAAGGTCATATTAAAGATTCATCCATTCTCTGGTTCTGCAGTCAAATATTGATAAAGGCTGACACCACTTTGACTCGGTACACCTAGGGCTTCCATTCTGCACGCACACACACACACGCACACGCACACACACACACACGCACGCACACACGCACACACACACGCACACACACACGCACACAACCTTGAATACCCATACACTTTTATAGTCGCGCGCACAAATACCAATATGACCGTTGTACACGTATACAGGCAAAACCAAACACAGGTGTTCAAACACAAGTTTACACTGTAAAAAAAATCTAAACACACACACCTCTGTTTTATTGCAGTTCCGTTATTGTACCGTGATGATTTTGTTTTCTTGGAAACAAGAGACCTTTAAAAAAAAAACATATTCTCATGAAAAAGTAATGTGTTGGAAGTCCCTAAGCAGCAGGGAAGGGGACTTGTTTACACCTCATCCACAGTGGCTGGGTCATGTGTTCAACATGAACTGATGTCACCGCATCAATGCAGATGGTGAAAAAGAACTATTTTTGAGTGTTAACCCTGTGGAAGGGCTTAATTGAGAGATTGGCATAAGTACTGCATTTGGCCATCCATAAAACAACCCAATAAATAAAATACAAAACTTCCAAGCAAAAAGGGGAACAATAGGTGCAGGGGAAAAAACCTCTCACCTTGCCCAGTTAATTTAAAAATTCTGGATTTTACGATCACATATTAGTGCTCTTTTGATGTCAGAATTGTATTTACTTTAAAAGACCAATACCCTAACCCTAAACACATCTTATTGTTATGGTATACCCCAAAAATTATTTTCTGTGCTTCCCTGAAATTTGAGGCTTACACCAACGAGCATGCTGTCACAGTTATGGCAAGCCAACCATGAACCTGTACGTGAACTATGCAAGCTTGATGTGTGAACTTGTAACCTCTAGAAAACAAACACTGAGAACAGATGTGTCCACTGGTTGAACTGAACATATTTGCATATTCCTAATTTCTGGAACTTTAAATGAAGGGAAAATAAGTCGATTCACTTTCAAGACGCCTTTTTCTGCAGTTCATTAAAAATGTTTTGGAGAAACAAAGTTGTATTATGTCCTAAAATATATCTGTTAGACATCTCTACTTTAAAGCAACGTACCGTTATGTCAGAACCCAAGCTGCGACATCTGTGTTGGTTTCACATGTGTGTGTATGTTCACACCGGGAGGATGTGTAGTCTCTCGGATAACAACTGGTTGGCTGATTATAGCCTGATTATTGCCTGATTATAGCCTGACATCGTGATCGTGATATTACAGTCCATCACTGTCCTCTGTGGGTTTGTGTCTGTGTAAAACTCCCATAAAGTATATTTGAGTAAAGACTTGTCCAGTTGCATGTCTGCTGAGGTTTGTGTGTGTGTGTGTGTGTGTGTGTGTGTGTGTGTGTGTGTGTGTGTGTGCATGACAGTAATGAATTTGGACAGGGGACCCAGGGGAAAAAGACTATATGCAACCCTCTATTAATTACCCCCTTAACACATGCACACGCCCAGAATGTGCAGAGAGATGCAAGCATGCACAAATACACTTCATCAGTGTCACACCAGTTGTAAACCTGCTTCCCAAATCTTTTCCTCCTCTTCTCCTCACTTCTGATTATTGATGTCTTTGTTTCCTTCTCTGTCGCCTGCAATTCATGCTTTTGAATATTCTTACTTCATACCTCTCTATTTTATATACACACACACACGTAGTGTCAGAGTTTTTTTTTTCTTTTACCTCAATCTCTTTTGCAAGCATGAATATATTATAGCGTGATACATTATGAAAACACCACTTCCCAGCTGGACTCACACACTCATCGTATACTGTACACACAGACGGGTATGTACATTCAGCCGTTCACACAGTGGAGGAGTGTGAAAAACGGTGTGTGTGAGTGGGTCGTTGAAATCCCTTCTCCAGCCAGCGGGAACAGTGCTGAGCATGGGCTTAAACACTTACACTTCTTCAAGTCCCCACTCGGCTAAAATTAAAAACAAAATTCAACAGAGGGTTTCCACATGATTTAAGATTGATTTAAAAAACGGAACAGGAGACCTACAAAACGTCCCCTGTTGGCTAAGGCGTCCCCAGTTGGAATGTGTAACGATGCTTAAGTCCACCGTTAGATAGTAAACACACACACACACACACACACACACACACACACACACACACACACACACACACACACACATATACATATACACACACCTACACAGACACTCAAGCACAATTGCACTGGCAGCACTAACACATAAACAGATTTGCGGTGGACAAATAAGCCTGAGAACAAATTAATGTTAGAACACCTGCCTTTTCCAAAGAACTAACATATGCAGAGTTTACTTTAAGTAGAACCTGAAAACAGACAATGACCTACAACATTTACCACACACACACACACACACACACACACACACACACACACACGGAGATACTTAAATGTATTCGAAGAAGAAAGAAACAGAACTACAAATTCACAAGATTAGGAGACATGACAGTCTGGCTACGTTCGGCAAATCCTATTTGTTTCTCAAATCAGATATTTAAGACAAAGTAGCATCCAGACGTGATACCAGGTGAGCCAGCTAAATCTAAACAGCTTCTTTTTGTTTGTTTGCTGGGTTTTCATGCGTTTGTTGAACAAACATAATGATACCAACAAGCACAAACACTGTGATCCATGTTGATCACCCAGACTAACTCAATGCTGTGTCAACTGATTAGGTTTGTACTTTTACATGTGCAAAAGCAGAAAAAACTGCATATTATGTATGAAGCATTAACAATAGAATATGTGAACAGTAACACTAAAAGGCTTCTTTTTTTTCACCAAATTTAGTAGCACAGAGGTAGCGCAGAGGGTCCTTCAATCAGAGGATCAGCAGTTCAATCCCTGGCTCCGCTAGTCCACATCAATGTGTCCTTGGGAAAGACACCTTGCATGGTAGGCCCTGTCATCACTGTATGATGAATGCACTCATTGTAAGTCACTTTGGATGAAATGTAATGTAACTAAGCAGTAGTCTAATATCAATGTGCATTTTGGTCTTCAAAACAGTGATAATATTTATTTAGATGCATTCTAGGATGGCTTAATATACAACCTGAATATCTGCTACCTACCTATCAGACATTTTTAACCTCAACTTTATTTCTTGGTTTTTGGAGCCAGAAGTGACACGAGAGGGGAATGCTAAGTAAAACTGCACGCTGACTGAGACAGTCTTGGGCGACCACAATGTTACAAATAACTTTCACGAACTGTAAACACACTGTGAAAGGGTTAAGTTCAAAGACAAAAACACAGACATCTCCCAGACCGGACTACGCCGTGGTATCTACCTGTCAATCACAGGAGCTCCGCCCTAAAGCATTCTTTGCTTTATTGTCTATTTGACTCTAAATGGACCTAATTTACTAAATGAACATCATGCTGTATTGAAGAAGACTTAAAACTAGAGATTGAGACATAAACTCATGTTCACGTTTGTTAAACTCTTTTTTGCAACCAGAGGAGTCGCCCCCTGCTGGTCAGTAGAAATAATGCAGGTTCAAGACACTTCCTCATTGGCTTCATTTCTCAGACCCGGAGGTTGCCACCTGGTTACAATGAAACCCGCCACCCTTCCACCTGCAGGCGTCTAGCCCACCACGAACCACCCAATAATAAGCAGCACATAACAAGCCATTAAATAGAGGGAGAGAGACAAAGACAAAAGTTGAAGGAGAGCAAAAAGTGAGGAAATGAAAGGGAACCAGAAGAAAGAGAGAGAGAGAAAAACGATGAGGGAGAAGGGGGAGGCGAAGAGCAGAAAGCAGAGAGAGGAAAAACGAGACAAAGGGAACATCTAACACCAAGTCCTTGCTGTCAGCCGGTGTGTAATTAAGTTCTGCACTCTGTCACCATCGCTCTGTAGAACTGGTAATTTAACTGGGCCGGAGCCAGGAGAGCAGATCAGAGGAGGGGGAGAGCAGCGACGGGAGAGAGAGAGAGAGGAGGAAAAGAAGAAGGAGAGGCGTTGAGAGGCGCTGGGAGAAGGTGAATCGACATGAAATAATCAAGAAGAGTGCAGAAGAGATGGAGCGAAATGAAGGGTGGAGCAGGTGGGTAAAAGGGGAGTGAATGGGATGCAGAGGCAGAAAGAAAAGTGAGGGGA
The DNA here is from genome assembly GCA_016806645.1 of Ophiodon elongatus. Classification (NCBI taxonomy): domain Eukaryota; kingdom Metazoa; phylum Chordata; class Actinopteri; order Perciformes; family Hexagrammidae; genus Ophiodon; species Ophiodon elongatus. The sequence continues at coordinate 165,879 of JACSYO010000018.1, read as the reverse complement.
GAAGGCGGGAGGAAAAGAGGGAGGGGAGGGGAGGAGGTGGCAATGGGGAGAAGAGGAGAGGAGCGAGGAGCACAAAGCAGCAGATAATTGAATAGAAAAGTAGATTTTCCATCTGGCTCATGCGGAGCTACGAGTGTCTCAAGGCTGCCAATCGGCTGTGCTCATTCATTTAGCACTCAGAGCGTGGGGTCAGACTACTTAGTGGCTTAAGCCCGGGAAATTAACAGATCCCATCATTTAAGTGGACAAAAAAAATAATATCTAAAGACGACCCTTGGTTCACCCACTCGGCTGATTAGGGCTCAGTGGGCGTTATTACATCTCTCTCTCTCTCTCTCTCTCTCTCTCTCTCTCTCTCTATCTCTCTTGTTTCTTGCTGTCTTTACGCACTCGCATCTTTACGTTTCTTATAATGAATTTCTCAATTCCCTGCCGACCTGTTCTCACTCCCAATCCGTCAACGTCAACCACGCTCTTCTTCTAAACCTTGGTGGATTTGTTGCCTCAACCTAACTTCCTGTGAAAACGGAAGCTTATTTTGAAAAAAAAACATAAAAACGTACACTGATGCGCCGTCACCGGCGTTATTCGACACATTGGTGTGACAACGGGTTGCCCCCAAACAGATCTCCACTTCACTTCAACCTGAGGTCTGATTATCTCTTTGTGTGTGTGTGTGTGTGTGTGTGTGTGTGTGTGTGTGTGTGTGTGTGTGAACAGATTTCTGTGACAGCGATGGAGTCAGGAAACGAGGTTTGGGTGTGGTTGGATCAAGAGGGGAAGGGTAGTTTTGTCTTATGTCCGTAACTTATATATATCGTAACAAACCAACTGTAACACTCAACGTGACCAAAGGGATTTTGTTGTCTTTCATTTTGTTTTGGCTTTGTTTCAATTTACTTATTTAATTTACTGAGTTAATCACGTGTTGAACCCTGCGACTGCGTACGGGGACATTAAAGACGCCGGGTGCGGCGACTGTGCTTTCTCCTAATTAGGACAACCGAAAAAAGACCTCAGCGCTCCGGGGGAAGAAAATCACTGTATGGACATTCAGACTTAAACCATTGGAGATCAGCAGAAAGCGATCTTCACATTTTGTTGTGAAGAGGGGGGTCTTTGAAGTAAAGTTCTGTTTGAACAAAGTTGGGCTGCACAGCAGGAGTTTGTAGCCCAGGTGAAAAACGTTTAAACTGATCAGCCGCGTATGCTTCCCTGTGTGACCCCAGAATCAAAAAGACTTCAGTCGAAGCAGAAAATAATGAAAGGATATTTAAAAAAAAGAGAGACGCAGGAAGAAAAGACACTTTGTACGGATGCAAAGAGGAGAAACAGAGAGAAACGCAAAAGGTGAAAGGCGGCGAAATGAGAAATAACAAAAAAAGATGAAGAAAAAGTGGAGGCAGTGAGATAAAAAACGGAGAGAAGGGAGAGCAAAGCACACCAGAAAAAGGAAGGATGAGAGGAAGACGGCGAGAGATCTGTAGTTAAGCTACAGCAAGTAAATGGCTTTTCAATGTGCGAGTCTCCGGGGAAAGGACGGAGAGAGAGAAGACAAGCGAGGGAGGGTGAAGTTAAAAAAAGAGCGTGACGTGACACTGATGAACCTGCTGCCGAAGTCTTCGTCCTTTGCGTGCGAGCGTCTCTGTGCATGTGTGTGTGTTTGTGTGTGAGCGTCTCTGTGCATGTGTGTGTGTTTGTGTGTGAGCGTCTCTGTGCATGTGTGTGTGTTTGTGTGTGAGCGTCTCTGTGCATGTGTGTGTGTTTGTGTGTGAGCGTCTCTGTGCATGTGTGTGTGTTTGTGTGCGAGTGTGCGTAAAAAAAAGAAAAAGAAAAAAACCTGTAGGGGGTGTTAAGAGTGTGGCAGATTCACTCCATGGGGAGTCTGAATGGACCAATGCACAAGTGGGACTGTGTGTGTGTGTGTGTGTGTGTGTGTGTGTGTGTGTGTGTGTGTAGAAATAAGCGCTAAAGCATTTGACTGAAGGGCAATTAAAGGAGAGTGTGTGTGTCTATGCGTCTAAATGTTGGACAGTGTGAGGGCCACACTGCTGTGTAGCTGCTTATTGACGTCGTAATTACCAGTGAATAATGCGGGGCCACACGTGTGTGTGTGTGTGTGTGTGTGTGTGTGTGTGTGTGTGTGTGTGTGTGTGTTTCAAGTGTATTCGCTTCGGGGGGGCTCACTATTGGCATTCTAATTAGACAGAATGATATAGTCTCCCGTTCAGACCGAAGCACATGGTGGTGTCGTTGTGGACCGCGCTGCAGCGTTAACACACCACCATGTGGGGTCCCCTGCCTTGCTGTTGGCTGTTGCTAAGTAACTGAGGGAGGATTAGAGAATTGCCCAATGTATCCAATGTATCCCTACAAAAAAAACGTTTTCCAACCTAAGTCCAGCAACTCGTGTTCATGTTCCATCCGTTACAAAGCATACGTGGTCAACATAAACTTCCGTCTTCACAGGAAACACCTGAGTTATGTTTAGGAAACAAAACTGCTTCATTAGAGTTTGGAAAATATCATGGTTTCGATTAAAATATCTATGGAAGTGGTATTACTTAAGTACGGAAGTTACGTGTCGATAGATCAAGGTCGACTCGCCGCTTCACACGGGGTCAACAGGGGTCACCTGGATGAAAGAACGGCCGTCATACTTCCTGGTTCACGATTATGTGGATACCAGTTACAACACATTCATTTTTTATGATATAGCTAAAAACGCTGTATGCAGCGGGATTTATCACAGATGAGCCTACTGCCGTATTTATTACTCCCATAAATAAATGTAAATAGAGATGAACCTATTTAAATAAATGTGTCTTTCTGGGAACATCCTAACTCTAAATTAAGCTATAGGCTAATCATTTCCAGTTATATCTTCATACTGTACATAACCATATACAGTACATTACTGTATTATTGATCATTTTATTCAAAGATGCAAAAAAGGAAATAATGTAGGGACTCTTCTTGGACATGAGGACATCATTCAGCAAGACTAGTGGTGTAGCGGGAAGTGAACGGGTTAGGACTCACAGGGATATTGATATGATGGCTTACGATAGGAGTGACATGGTCCCTTCAAGAGCACTATTGTAACCATGGTAACGCAATGTCGTTTTGGGAATAAAGGTGAAGGGATGTCAGTGTTTTGGATGTCATGTTGGAGAGAGAGGTGTGCAGTCAAAAAGAGAAGCTTGTTGACTGCATTATTCCCTGCTCTCCTACAATAAGCTCATTTACCAAAATGCCAAACTAGTCCTTTAAATAATGTTATTTTGCTGTTAAAAATAAAAATGTGTTTGGCCACTTGGGAAATGGGCATTTCATGAGGTAGCCCAAGAGGGTAGGCTAAATGTAGTGAGTATCTAAT
>JACSYO010000018.1:155000-157500 GCA_016806645.1 Ophiodon elongatus | reverse complement strand
CGGACCGATATCTTATATATCTCTAATGTCCACAACAGAAAAAGTATAAGTGCTGCAGGAGATGAGTGTGGTGAATGTGTTTTTGTTCTCGAGTGCCATTTAAAGGGGGCCCTACTTTATTTGATGCAGTTCAGAAAATAAATGTGAATTTTGACTTTTCTTTTCCGGCATTCTCAACCAGTCAAAGCTCAGAGGGATAGAAATCAAAAGTGGAGCGTGTTTTGATTCCCTGAGTTTCTCTCTTTTGTCATAAGGAGTACTTCACTTCAGAGTGTGTATTAAACCTCAGCTTCCCTTTCACCAAATGACTGTGTAAAATATCATGTACTTTTAATACTGCTTCCTCGCCCTTGTTGCAGTTGGTGCAACATTTATTAAACGGCCTCATTTTAAGTGTGTATCCGGGTAATCTATGTGTTTATTCTCTCTTCTGACCATTTTTCAATTAAAAAACACTAATATCCCCAAGACTGCTTTGCCCTAGTTATTAGACACACACACACACACACACACACACACTCACACACACTCACACACAGAGTTTATCTGAGTACTGTTCTGCCTTCAGCCTCGTCTCCTACTCATGCCTTAATACACACACTGCTTGATTGAATAAGAACACTAAATAGTGTGTGTGTGTGTGTGTGTGTGTGTGTGTGTGTTTGTGTGCTTTCCAGTGCACAACGTCCTTTGTCCTTACATATGTGTGTGTTTATTTATTTGCACCTGTGTGTGTGTGTGTGTTTATAACGTGTGTGTGTGTGTGTGTTTATGAGAGTATGTGTGTGTCTGTGTCTTCTGGCGTGTTCTCTCTCAGTTCGTCTCATGTTGGATGATGATGCTATTTACTGTCAGAGGAAAGAGAGAGAAAGAGAGAGAGAGAGTCATGTGGGAGCTATGTGTGTGTGTATGTGTGTGTGTGTGTGCGTGTGTGTGTGTGTGTGTGTGTATGTGTGTGTTTTTGCGATGGCCACTGTGGACCAGGTCAGCTCAGGTTGGTGGTATTATGTTATTGTTTACTAGCTGTGTATATATATATATATATATATATATATATATATATATATAAATAATGCATTAATATTATTCTAAAATAATACATATATTCATAATACTATGCTAATTGAGACAAAAAGCAGAAGTTAATTTGACCGACTTACAGCCCGTAGTGTCTCTAATTGTGTTTCCAGCTGTGCTTCCTGCTGCTGCCACCAAGTACAACACCAAGTACAACACCAAGTACAGCACCAAGTACAACACCAAGTACAGCACCAAGTACAACACCAAGTATAGCACCAAGTACAACACCAAGTACAGCAGCAAGTACAACACCAAGTACAGCACCAAGTACAACACCAAGTACAACACCAAGTACAGCACCAAGTACAACACCAAGTACAGCACCAAGTACAGCACCAAGTACAACACCAAGTACAGCACCAAGTACAGCACCAAGTACAGCACCAAGTACAACACCAAGTACAGCACCAAGTACAGCACCAAGTACAACACCAAGTACAACACCAAGTACAGCACCAAGTACAGCACCAAGTACAACACCAAGTACAACACCAAGTACAGCACCAAGTACAACACCAAGTATAGCACCAAGTACAACACCAAGTACAGCAGCAAGTACAACACCAAGTACAGCACCAAGTACAACACCAAGTACAACACCAAGTACAGCACCAAGTACAACACCAAGTACAGCACCAAGTACAGCACCAAGTACAACACCAAGTACAGCACCAAGTACAGCACCAAGTACAGCACCAAGTACAACACCAAGTACAGCACCAAGTACAGCACCAAGTACAACACCAAGTACAACACCAAGTACAGCACCAAGTACAGCACCAAGTACAACACCAAGTACAACACCAAGTACAGCACCAAGTACAACACCACGTACAGCCTCCTCCGTAAAGGACAGGGTGAATAACGTCCATCAGCCAACCATACACCGCCTCAGTCATCCAGCGAATGCAAACACAATTTGTCTGGATGAGAACGTATGTTTAATAGTTGATGCAAAACTTACAAATACAAACCGAACAGCAACAAAGAGTCCTTTGTTTCACCATCAGACACTGATACGCTGAAAGTCAGAGTGAAAGGAAACAAACTGCTTTCAACAGTCAGACATGTCTTTTCATCTCAGAGCTGCTGTCTGGCAGACGGGACAGAGAGACACTTTGGAGAAAGACTGATTGACTGGGAAGAGGGATTATTACAGCCGATATTTTCAAGTACCAAACCAGATTCGTAACAGTACGTATTTTCTGCCAAACGATCTCCTCAAATCTAATTGGCATCATAAAACCCCTTTTTTTCCTTTTTCTTTTGCTTTCAAAGTGTTTACTTGAAATAAACTGATGGTTTTCTGTCCGGATGAGTGATAAAGTAGAGAGTAGAAAACAGTTTATTTCTCCATCTCCCCATCGCTCTCCCCTGTCTTCCTCTGTAATGAGGTTCTCCTTAATTACATTTTAATGGG
>JACSYO010000018.1:130000-150000 GCA_016806645.1 Ophiodon elongatus | reverse complement strand
GATTTATTCCCTCAGTAAACATTGTAAACATGAGTTTATGTCTCAATCTCTAGTTTCAAGTCTTCTTCAATACAGCATGATGTTCATTTAGATCATCTAAAGTGAAAAAGACATATACAATAAAACAGGGTATGCTTTAGGGGCGCAGCTACCTTGTAATTGACCGGTTTCTACCACGCCGTAGTCCGGTCTGGGAGTTATCCGTGTTATAGTCTTAGAACTTTAACTCTTTCAGTGTGTTTTCAATGACAGTTAAATTTACCATTTTAGTCACCTAAAAATGTCTTATTCAGCGTATTGTTGTACTTAGCTCCACCCCTCTCGTGTCACTGCTGATTGAAAAAAAAATGGTGGCGGGCAAAATGTCAAATTCGAGGACTTGGACCACAAACCAATGGGTTTGTGGTCCAAGTCCCTGTGACTACGTAAACATATTCCATACAGTCCATGACTTTACAGTGACTCTAGATCAGTGATTCTCAACTGGTGGGTCGCGACCCACTGGTGGGTCCCATAAAGGCCCGTTTTCACAAATTTTTTTTATCATGTGGTTTTATTTTGAAGGGGATTTTTTATGCAGCGGAGTGTCGTCTATTCACACTTTTTTGTTTTGCTCTGGTCCTCCATGTTTTCAGCAGCATTGCTGCTACGCTTCAGCCACACTTTGTTTGAGTTTTTCAAGGCGTCAGTGATTGACAGGTGATGACAGGGGGCGTGTGCCAGGTTGGGTCAAACCATCCTGATATGGGGGAGACTCTGGGTTTTTAGGATAATGAAATTGAATAGCCTACTGAATATAAAATTCAGCTTATGAACTTACACTTATATTTTATTGAAAATGTATTAAATCATTTTTTTAAAGGATTTTTGAATCGATGCTAATGTTAAATACATATTTTTTTAATTCTTCACGTACCACCGCCATTTTACAGCATAGAAGAACACGTGACCCGCGAAATTAGTTTTCTAATCAAACATGGCGAAACGTAAGTACGAAAATGTTCCTCGATTTGGGTCGCAGCTTGTCATTAAGGGGTGCTGGTGGGTGATGGTGGGTGATGGTGGGTGATGGTGGGTCCCCCAGCCAGACCAGTTGAGAACCACTTCTCTAGATGGAGCAATAAACAAAGATGTACCGGTTAAGTAACCTGGCACATGAAAGTTTTAGAGATGGGGAATCTATTTTTCTCAAAAATATTTAGGGTGGACCTATTGACAGAGAAGTTGGCCTTTGGTTAACCGTACAACAGATCTACAGCTGTTGGAAAACTGAGAATATTCACGTCATCGGAGAATTACTTTTATTGCATTGTGATCTCTTGACCTGTTTTTAAGTGCATCCTGTGCAGAAATAAATTTATTATATATATTTCAAAGGTATTCCAAACATCGAGATTAACATAAACACACCTACACATTTCTACTCAAAGGATACACACACACACACACACACACACACACACACACACACACACACACACAAACAAAGAAAGAGCACTGCTAAGATACAATTGAATATAAATTGCACATCCCCAGTTTCTCTTCTCATGTACATTAACTAATTGCTAATTAAAAGTGATAATATAAATAAAAACAAAACTATTTGCATTCCTGTCAGACTTGGAAAGGCATATATTCACATATGCCGGTCTCCGAGGAATTCAATATAATTTGCCACAGCAAATTCGTTTTTGAAAGAAACATAATGACACCTGGATAACTGACATATTTAGGAAATGTTGCTAATTAACATAATCTGCCAAGCCATAAAATGTTGATACCGGACATATCTGCACAATATAATTATTTATTTATTTCCCCCAGATATTTCTTCGTAGTAACCAAAGCGTGACAAAACTTTATGACGATCGTGTTCAGGTACTCATTTGAGAAAGTCAAAAGTTACTCGTAAAACACAATTATTTTTAAACAAATTTGTAGTACATAAATGGAACTTCCAGGAGAAAGTATCGCATACAAACAGAATCAGAGACAAAGGATCCTCGAACGAACCGAGACCATTTCAAGAGATTATCATTGAATCACTTTTCTCGCTGAGAGAAGCGAGCCAGATGCAATCTGAAGGACTCCATGTGTGTGTGTGTGTGTGTTTGTGTGTGTGTGTGTTGAGAGGGTTGTGTTACATCAAAAGCATCCACTCACACACACAAACACAAACAGCGTAATTAGGTACATGCCAGAGCACAAGCTTTTTCGTCTGGAACCTCGGAGTCCATTTAACACTGGAAATAGCTGCAGGTCAGGAAGCTAAAAACACTGGCTTGTGTGAGTGTGTGTGAGTGAGTGAGTGTGTGAGTGTGTGTGTGTGTGTGTGAGTGTGTGTGTGTGTGTGTGTGTAAATGTAAGTGCCACCGTGTACGTTTTTGTAGGCTTTGCCCCCCCAGTCTAATTGAGTTTTCAAGGAGCTCTTATCCTTTCAGAGAATGGTGCGGTGTGTGTGTGTGTGTGTGTGTGTGTGTGTGTGAGAGGAAGGGTTGGAGGTTACATGCATGCATCAATTGCATTCTTTTTTTTGCTTGCATTTTTTGTCGGTATTTTCTTTTCTACTTCTGCACATATTTCATTTCCAAATATTAAAAAAAAATCCCATAGTAATAATACTGACAGAAATGGATGCTGTCGAAATAATAAGAAAAATATTTCCTAAATATTACAGTCATAAATGTCAAGACGCACCAACATTTTATTTCCTTGAATAACTATGGTTACCGTCTTCCTCCCTTCATTTATCTGCGTATTTATCTCTCCAGGGGTCCGCTTGGCTCGAGAGCCGCTGAAGGGTTCAGAAGTCTCGTTGTGCTCATACACTGTATAAGTATTCATGTGTGGCGTACGGTAGCAGTCGCAATTCAAATGATGCAGCATCCTTATGTAATCTGCCTGTAATTTGTTGCATTTGTTTTAAAGATCTAAGTGTTGAGTGTTTGCCGAGCGAGAATGTGGTTCTATGACCTGGCCTCAGGCACCTGCCACCCTGGAGACCATGTGACCAAGTGTGTCTGTGTTATGTCAGTGTGTAGGGGGAGTGTGTGTGTGCGTCAGCTGTTCGTACCACTGCTCTGTTACTGTTGGTGTCTGTGAAGCTCTGTCACTATCTTTAACTTCATGGTGGTTGGAGACCGGTGGCACATCTACATGAGGTCACCTATTGGTTTGTGGACTGTGGTTTCAAAGCCTCGAGTTTGGCATTTTGGCCGTCGCCATCTTAGTTTTTTGCAACCAGTGAACAGAAGTGACCATCTGTGGACCGCGGATGAGTAATGTAGAGACGCTGTCAATCACTGTAGCTCCGCCCTAAAGCATCCCCTGCTTTATGGTCTGTTTGACTCTAAATGGACCATAATTTACTAAATGAACATCATGCTGTATTGAAGAAGACTTGAAACTAGAGATTGAGACATAAACTCATGTTTACAATGTTTACTGAGGGAATAAATCGAGAGGTAGGGTCATCGTCTGCAGCCTTCTATATAATCAGACTTAATTTGAAAATAGCTCCCATTTTGTAAAAGCCTTGCGTTAACAGTACGACTGGTGTAACCAGTCATCTCGACAACGCTGTCATTTATTTATGATCATATGTATTATGATTAACATACCTACGCCATAATGATGTATATCACAGTTTTAAAATTATAATTAGACGATGCATACTTAAAGCAAGTACACTGACAAGAGCTACTGGTCAGGTGAAGAAATATCTGTCCCTTTCTTTCACCTTCCACCTTTTATCTTGAGGGAGAGAAAGGCAGAGCTAACATTTTCTAGGCTGATTCATTGCCATGCAGTTAGATTATTATTTCATCAAATCAAAGTCCCTTCTAATCTCCCTTTAATTTAACCACTATTGGCTGACATTAAAGTACACACTTCTACACACACACACTTACACACACATCCTTGCTGCTACTACAGTGGATGATAAATATATATATATATATATATATATATATATATATATTAACTATAATGTATACACCACGTTGGCTATTGATCAACAGTATTCAATTAATCTGATTAATTAGCCCACCATGGCAACACGGAGGAACGGTCAGCAAGTCTCTATAGCTGTTCAGAGGTTTATTTTAACACACACACACACACACACACACACACACACACACACACACACACACACACACACACACACACACACACACACGGATAATTGGAGTTGGTTTAGATATTGCTCAGCACGCAAAACACACACACAGTTCCATATTAAGACCCAGAGACAAATACACGAAAGAAACGTGTCGAGCCCTCGGAGAGAGTTTCTATTAGTTAATTAATGAATGAATTGCTGAATGATTACTTTCAGCGCAGGCCTTTTTTCTGGTTTGTTATCATTGATTAAAACAACGCGTTACAATTAACAAGATGTGGATAAGCTGCTAAGAGTTTGGGTGGAATTAACAAGCTGCAGGGTTTGACTTTGTAATGGCTAAGCCCAGGGATACTAATGCTAATGTTATGCTGCTGTAGCCATATATATATATATATATACTGTATATATATGTATGCTTTGGGGGATTTTTTACCTCTGAAACTTATACTGAGCACTCACTAAAAGTATTGTGAAGTATTATTAAAGTGTCAGGATAATTTGATAAAAAATAAAAATAAAAACGTTTTACAGAGCTGTCAAATGGCTCTCAGAGTTGATCAGTGATCAAATAACTGAATAAGTAAATTAACAATAAAATGAAATAAATAATTGTGCCAACTCCATTAACCAGGGAAGTTGGTGAGATGCAGTATAAAGCCCCAGAAGAAATTCAGTAAAAAGGAATAGTTTAACAATTTGGAACGGCTACTTTCCAACACAGAGCAATGCAAATAAATGCATTAGAATGACATTCAAAAGCACGGTTGGTAATCTTGAGAAACTGGCAAAAGTACGAGAAATTAATCCTTCTTCTTTACCTTTTGCCCAGAGAAGTCTCCTTCTGTAATCTCACGTCGCATTCCACATTGTAGAAATCAAGTAAATATTCAGCCATGACACTGAAGTTCTTTTAGAAACCACTAAGTTATCTAAACGCGTTGTGTAGACAGACATTTTTCGTTATGGCCTTTTCCATAACGTTGTCAGACACGTCACAATCTGAGCCTGTCATTGGCAAAATCAAGCGTCTTTATTGAATGATCACTGACGGTGAGGAGTTGCCCGGAGGGATTTCATTTCAGCCTGTTTAGCGTCTGCCTCTCACTCAATACTGGACCAATTTTTAAAAATTTATTGGCCCATTAGTCTTTTAGATACAAAAAACATGGGAAATGATGGTCCATGTTGAAAATACCAAAGTTACCCTTCAATAACTACCAACAGCAAGCACACAAATAGCCACAAACACAGACTCAACAAACCAAAAATGGCAACAATATAAAAAATAAAAAACACCGTAATGAACAACACACAATCAACAGAAGGTTGGAAAGTAACCACAACAACACAACAGAGGAGCAGATACAGCAACGAGACTAACCTCAACATCAACCACTACACACATCTATAGGACACAACATGAAGGCCTTCTACCACAACAACCACACAAATAACCAACAGACATGACATTAAACCATACCATCAATGAGATCAACAGCAAAAAAACACAGCATAGACTTTTAATCTGCAAATCTCTATTCAAAATAGCGTCAGAAAGAACAATTAGCATCAGAGTGTGAACTGAGCTGCAGAATATTATCATCAGACCGGGAAACGCTGTCCTTGTTACACACTGCTGGAGTTGTGTTGGGTTAAATGAGCCTGGATGAAAGGATAATTCAAATAGGGGCTGACATGAAGACAGAAGAAGGAATAAAAACGACAGACAATATCACACAAAGTGACTTCATTCACGTAGCCGTTACATACAGATATGGACAGTAAGAAATGCACTACAGTACATTTCACTGACATTGGAACAAAAAGAGCAACAGTGAAAAGAAGAGTGGAACTGAAAGAAACATCTATGAAATAAAGAACAAAAGAAACGTTGAGTATGTGACAAACTGATTAAATAGTTGAGCCACAATAGAGAGACAGTGCTGCACATGTGCATTACTGCACATTTATCTGGTTTCTCTTTTAATTACATGTTATTCCACGTTGTATACAATTAAATAATTCTTTTAATTGAGTCTAAGAGAATTGTGCGTGTGCTTGTGTGTATACTGTACCTGTGCAAAAAACAACAACTTAAACTCCAATTTACATTTGTATACTGTACATGTGCATAAGAATATATTCATGTTGAACAGTGTATTACTCAAGGAGAATTCTTTTCTGCAAACCAGGAAAAACCTTTAGCAGCACAAAAGCTTGCTGTCGCACTCTTCTTCACTCCTCTGTGTGACCTTTATCTACTGTAATGCTGAAGGCTAGATTCTATAAATGTATCCTGAAAATTGATCTAGTTTTTATTTGTTGTCTTTTGTTTTGTTTCATGCACAATCACATGGTGTCTGTCAGCAAGAATCGAAAAGTCACTGCATCCGGACTCCAGGATGATGACTTCGACCGAGATTAGAGAAAGACAGAGGTTTAATAGGTTTGGATCAATGTCAGACCGAGACAAAGATCCTTCCCAATGCTTAATTAAGTCCTGTGAGTTCCTAAACACGACCATAAACAACATAAATCATGCTTTTGTTGCTACGAGCACTTCCTCAAAGTTTTGCAGGTATGTTCGGTTTCAACAATTTTGGGTCATGGCAAATTTGTTAATGAACAACTAAATAGTAATAATGTTATTGAGGTGCCAGTACATCTTGTTGCCAATCAGTACCACATAATTATATCTTCTAGGAGACAAAATTCACATTCAAATCACACAAATCTTTGACTAATCACCTTTGAGCATTTCTGGGTGAAGACCAAGCAGAAGCTGTCAAGGCTTGAATATAGTAAAACTGTTAATAGATTAAATGTTAATAGGCTTCATCTTGGTGTCTGGGAAGTGATTAAAAAAGAGAATTGATCCATTGAAGTCCGAGTTAAACAGAAGTTAGAGTGTCTTCACTTTAGAATTTTTTTAGAAGGTGTACAGTTACGAACAGGATTCAAATCAAATCTTTCACATTTGATTGGATCGCTAAAAAGTGGGTGGGCTTAGAATGTAGCGGAACACGGAGCTACCGAGGACTATGGCTCCGCACACACCTCCCATGTAGCTAAAACTTGCAGATAGATTGATGGATGGATGGATGTCATGATAGTACTGGTTGAAATTGGTTGGTGCTAGTTTACATAAACACAATTAAAATGTAGTTTTACAGGAAGAAAAGGATGGATTTTGGTAAACGAAAAAATACAAAGATGTTTTTTTGTAAAATAAATTGCATAAACATGTGATCTAAAAGACTTGGGGAGGAGGGGTGGAGGGGTAGAAAGTATTTTTAATTTAATCTTGACTTAAAGTAGATGTTTATACTTGAAGAGAAGGTAGGTAACATTAGACTAATCACCAAGAAGTGGTTAGTCCAATGTTGGTGATTGACTGAGGGCATTTGATTGATTTCTGTCGGGATGTAAAGAGAATTTAAACAAATATAACAAACAATGCATATCAATTACATTGAAGATAACTATCTTTAAAGTAAAGTCTGTTTTAGTGTGTGTGCACCAGGCGGCAACCTCCGGTTCTGACGAGTGAAGTCAATAAGGAAGTATCTTAAAACTTGCATTCCCTCTACTGACCAGCAGGGGGCGACTTCTCCAGTTGCAAAAAGAAGTCTGGTTGTATAGAAGTCTATAGAAAATGACTCTACTTCTCTCTTGATTTATTCCCTCAGTAAACATTGTAAACATGAGTTTATGTCTCAATCTCTAGTTTCAAGTCTTCTTCAATACAGCATGATGTTCATTTAGTAAATTATGGTCCATTTAGAGTCAAACAGACCATAAAGTAGGGGATGCTTTAGGGCGGGCTTACTGTGATTGACAGCGTCTCTACATTACTCATCCGCGGTCCACAGATGGTCACTTCTGTTCACTGGTTGCAAAAAACCAAGATGGCGATGGCCAAAATGCTTTGTTCCATTCAAAGAGATCTTAATCTGATCATTTTGGCTGCTTTCACAGCCCCCGTTTCTTAAATTTTCCTATTTCCCTCCCAGTGGCGCTCTACATTAGTATAACACTGCAGCACAGTTTCGTCAGAGGGATAACAACGCTGCACAGGTATACCTTTTATGGGTTTAAAACTTTTTTCTTTTTTTTTTACCTTCATGATCTCATTTTCAGGCAACAGAGGCAACAGAGCGCAGCAATATTGCTTGTTGCTCTAAAGTGAAATGTCATGCCGGGGCATCAAAAAAGAGGTTTTCGACGTTGAAACCATCCGCGTGAGTTCACAAATCTGACGGAAAATACCACGAGCTGTGCGACAGTTGGCAACACAGGTACAAGGAGTCATTAAAAAGAGCAATCTTGTTCCGTGTCGAAAAAGTGCAACGCGAGAATGAGTACATGAGAACGCATGCTTGACTGGGAAATAAGAAAAAACAAACCTACGAACTAACAAAGTAGCTCAGACATGAACACACTAACAATTTAGATACAGCTACGCAATATGACTCAAAGGACTATGCACATATCATTCATATGAGTGTTTCGAGATGCAGCCTCCAGCCAGGAGAGTCAGACTTCACACAAAACTGTGAATTGAGCTTAACGCCCTACTGGTAATTGACAGAGAGTCCCAAAAAAATTTTATAAATAGAAAGCAGTGACTATTATCCAGCTGAGAGAGACGGGAGATTGAGAACGGGACAAAAAGACAACGTTTTGTCGGACGGAAAGCAGTGCAGAACCAGAGAACGTGAAAAGGAAAAGGAAATGAAAAGTGTGAAGACATTGATTGAGAGAAAGAAAGGGAGGGAGTGACAGAAAGAAAAAAGAAAGAAAAAAAAGCCTTAGGTGGTAAGTGTTCCTCTGGTGTCTCTCTCTCTCTCTCTCTCACTCACACACAAACACACACACACACACACACACACACACACACACACACACACACACACACACACATACACACACACACACACACACACACACACACACACGCACACGCATGCACACATGCCAAACCACTTAAAGACACATTCTTTGCAAAAACCTGAGGTCATTTTGACACCCGGCGAGGTGTTATTTTGGCACATAACTCTCGGGCAGAGGAAAGAGATGAAAAAAAAGGTCACGTTTGTTCCTCCCTCAGGTGTCTGACAGGGAGAGAGATAAAGACAGAGAAAGCGATGAAGCCAGACCTATACATCAGGTTAATGGAGATCAGGGAGAGCAGAGAAGGAGAAGATGACTAAAAAAAAAAAAACATCCGTGCATGAGGTCTGTATTCATTTGCCAACTAAAATCCCAATCACCTGTTTTTATGCCACCTTGAGTGGAAACGCAGGCTGGAATTGGGGGAATAAGTCGTAGTATGACCTTTGACGTGAAGTAGTGGGGTGACATTTTTTTAATGGATAAAAGCAAAACAAAGAGCAAAGGAGAAAGACTTGAAGGAATCATGACTTACGTGACTCATGGAACTTAAACGTCCGCCTAACTCTTGAGTTGCTATTTGTTTAATGTCTTGTCATTCATTTCTGATTTTAAGCCCACAGGTTCATGTTGTTGATTGGCAGTGTCTTGGACAGTGATGGTGACTGACTGCAGCTCGTTGACAGTGTACATTTATTTTGAGCCCAAGTTCAGCTGTGGTTGTTTCCAGCAGCTTGTCCGGTATCTGTTGGTGGGTATGTGAGAGGAGTGCCATGTCAGCAGCTCAGTCTCGGTCCTCAAGATGATCTGTCCAAGCCCCACTAGGTGCCCATCTGTTTATGGTTGGTGGTCCGGTTCATGATACAGTTCATATATTAGAGGAAGAGGAATGTTTTTTGTATACTTTCTTTTAATCTTTAGACTAAATTATATGACTGTACTGTGGTGAAATACATCAATGCTGGTGTTATACATTTCCATAATATTGGCATTAATACATAGTTGTCTTATTGTCGACATTATGTCAAGGCTTTTGCGATATGGAAGAGGGTGTGGTCTCATACCTCATCTCACTTTTTTGCATTTCTCTAAAATTAGGCATTGGTTGGACTTCCACTTTAAGTGGTTTAGCTTAATTGGAAAGGGTGGAAGAATATCCATGTAGGTCCATATAGTCACAAAGATGGACCCATCACTTTGAGTGAAGTGTTTTCCTTTTGTGCCTGTGGAACACACATAATGTCCCAGCTTGAGGACATTAACTTCCACAACCCAGTCAGATTTGAACAAATTAAGCAAATTGTTTTTCTCTCAAACCGGAGAAAATATAAAATCACCATTTACTCCCACAGCTACTTACATGCATTGCCACCACAATCATAAGTCAACACAAGATTTATGTTGATAAGAAAATGTCATTACTAAGGGAAACATTCAAAAGGGCAGCCTCGCCGCCCACTACGTCGGTTTAGCTTCTGTCCCTGAGGCCAAATGAGCCTGTCAAACTAAAAAACAGACTGCGGCCACATATTGTGGGAGTTAAGAGGCCAGCCGACAGAGACGATAAGGGAGGTGGTGTGTAGCAGTAAGTGAAGGAGGAGAAATCGGAGCCAAAAGGCTGAAAAAGCAATATTTGTAACAGCATTGGCAGCCTTTTTACATTTTAAGCAGCTCAGTTTTGCTGTCAGTGCTCTGTTAAACAAATTAATGTATGTTTTCCTGATGGCCATCACAGAATTTCAAAAGCAGTGTTATTAAAGCATTTTTCCACACAAGATTTTTGACTGAAAACAGCTGCCTGATGAGAGTGGTGAGACTCAACCAAAACATCAGGCTTTTTAAAAACCCAAAACACATCCCCCCTCACATACACACATATTCCTTAATTCCATTGCTGATGCATTAATATCGATATCGGGCGTCTTTAAGATTTTTTTAAACTGTCAATAAAAGCCTCTTCAGAAAACCTACTTTTTTATTAAGTTGTCTTTTAAACACAGATAAAGAGAGTAGCAAACTGTATATGCCTATCAGGCACATGAAAACTCACACTTTTTGGAAAAATATACGCTTTTTGGAAATATATAAATAAAAAATAATGACATGATACAAAATGTGCCGATTGTATACCGAATATGTGTATGCATAATACTTAAGGCTCCAAAAAATATTACAAAGTTATTAATTGTTTAAAAGTACTCCCCCTTCGTTTCATTTCAACTTTAATCAATGTACTTTGTTTATTTAGCCTTGACTGTGCAGGTGTGTGTTTGACAGAGAGAGAGATGTTGTATGTCAAGCCTTATCAGTACTTCTAGCAAAGAGTCAGAGACAACCTGGCAGACGCAGAGTTAAAAATGGAAGCTGTTTACACCAGTGTGATCTCCACTGTCTGTGTGTGAGTGTGAGTGTGTGTGTGTGTGCGTGTGTGTGTGTGCGTGTGTGTGTGTGTGCATATATGCATGTATCCCTCTCTGGTATCAGTGTGAAGTGCTCTCTGAGCCGTTTCCACCTCTACAGATCCATTAGAGCAGTGAGGAGGATATTTTAAACCTCTCTTATGCATAGTATAATGTATAGTACACATTGAGTGTGTAACTGAGTGTACACTCATATAGGTCCACAGTGGATTGAGCTAACTGCAATCCAGAGCTACTGAATGCGTTAAAGTTAACACGCCAAACCAGGAAAGGAAGAACAGTGGAATCTTTGGATCAAAATAGCAAGGTGTCATCTGCATAGAAATTTATAGCTGCCTGCAGTCACAGTCGGACAGTAAACGACCAGTAAAGACAGGTAATTTCTGCTTGCCGCCATTCTGCGTATGAGGCCAGGCTGGACCAATCTCAGGCACAAAATATAGTAATAGCAACTAAGAAGAACATTTCAATAACAGTATTCATGGCAGGTCATGAAATAGTCCCAAAATGCAATCTATTCGTTTCTAAATGGATAAATGGACACAAATTGTCTGTTCTTTTTGTGTCTCTTAGGATGAAAGTAATGCCAATGGAAAGTCAATTGGGATCCTTTTTTCGTGGTGGACACACACATTAAATGCATCCACGAGACTAAGCAACAGTCTGAGCGAGTGACATCGTATTTAATATGCAAAAAGCCCACTTATGTATGACGGGAGAGAAGGTGGACGGATCCAACAAACACAGGACTTTTAACCATGAGACCAGTATTCGACACCGAGTTGTGGTTTCCTGGTTGTGGTTTTGTTGTCTAAATCTAGCATGAGTGATTGTGTTCCTAAACATAATTATGTGGTTTTGTTAAACCTAACTGTTCGTGTCCCTGTACACAAAACCCAAACTCAACCTGTGAATCAGTGAGATGTGTGGTCAAAGTGCACGTCCCAACTTCGTTTCACTTAGGGAGGCAAAATGGTCCATGTGGAGGTAAGCTAATTCATCTGCAGTTTAACATATCCTGCTGGCACGCACACACACACACACACACACACACACACACACACACACACACACACACACACACACAATTACAAAAGCACCAACACACACAGCTCCATATATGATAAATTGGCTGAATATAAATTTACGGGGGAGACAATACATCTTTGTTTCACAATATTCTGGCGTGGATCTCACACACACACACACACACACACACACACACACACACACACACACACACACACACAGAGACAGAATGATTTGTCTAATGCCAGATTCAAACTCGATGTTAATTTGTTACAGGAGGGATCGTAATCCTTCAAACTTTTGAAAGTGTGCATGTGTGTTTGTGTTTGTTAAGAGTGTATGCATGCAAGTGTGTGTTTGTGTGCATGTTGGAGGGATTAAAGCGATTTGATAAACATGTAGCACGGCAACCTTTGGCCCTGAACCTTTCCACCCATACAACCCATGAGCAAATCAAAAGGTGTATCTCCATGTGTTTACGCACTTGTATTTCTCCTTAAGAATAATTAGACATCAAATTTAATGCTGTGTTAATCAGTCATGTTGTCCGTGTTGTGGTCTAATTTAATCCGTACTGTCATGGTAATTTTCACCGCGATGCAGAAGCACATGTAAGTAACAAGATTATTCCTAGTATGGAAAGAAATCATCCTGTGTTCCACAAGTCATACTCATAGAAAGAGGATGAGGACGTGCAGCTGAAAGAAGTTAACATGCTTTACCAGAGACATGCTGCTAATCATTTCTGAGGCATAAACCAACCAACAGTTGCATTCACACAAACATTAACACATTGTCATGACAGGCATGAGCAGCGTAACATGCTAAATACATGCTTCAATTTTGGGTGAGTCGAAGAAGAAACAACTGCACTGGGGGGATTTTGGTGCAGGGCGGTTGCACACAGCTACCACTGTTTAAATATGCAGGAGCTATATAATTAGCCCTGCTAGCGGCGTGGCTTTAGGGACGCCAATGTCGGTTGGTTCACCACTTTGGTCCAGACTGAAAAATCCCAACAGATATGGTAAATGGACCTGTACTTGTATAGCACTTTTCTAGTCTTCTGACCACTCAAAGCTCTTTAACACTACATGACATCATTCACACATGGACATGGGCTAGAGGAGCCGGGGATCGAACCACCAATCCTCTAATTGAAGGGCGACCCTGCTCACCACTAAGCCACAGTCACCCTATGCGAAGCTGTGCTTTCTATAGCAGCAGTATTTTCACTTATACAGTGAAATACCTCAACATCTACTAGATGGATTGCATGAAAGAAATTAAGTCATTCATGGTCCCCAGATGAGGAATCTGTTATGACCGGTGAACACAGGATAAGGTGTAGGTAATACAGTCTTTACTGGTAAGCAGGTGTTCAGCACACAGGTGTAGGCAGAGGTCAGGATAAACCAGGAACGCTTGACACAGAGCACGAAGACGAACTGGCACACAATGGCAGGAAGTGAAGTGACCTGAAACAAGAGGAGAGGTAGGTAACACATTTATACAGGTTATATGGAAAAGTGATGAAGTAAGAAAAAAAAACACATAACTTAGGAGACAGGCCGAGACATAACAGAAACCTTATGACTTTGGTGATTCCTGACTTTTCCCCTCGCGCCACTATGAGGTTGACATGTTTGGTTTGGAACTATTTGATGGATTGCCATGTCATGTCTTCTAACACTAACTTTGGTGATCCCTTAACGTTTCATCAGGTCAAAATTTGTATACATCCTATACTTACCAATACTATAATTTTCCGTGTGCTGCCAAGTAAAAGCAGGACTCTATGCATGACTTTATTTTCCATGTACATATAGCATCTACTTTCAAGTCTCAAGGTGTAAACTTCACAGGCCACCTGTTAAAAACAAGAACCTTTGTTACAAAAGAAAAACCCAACAACCTTATCCAATTTACCAAAGTGCCAAGAAGGAATGTTCTAAAAAAGCCTTTTCAAAAGTTACTAATTTCTTAAAGAAAATGTTTCAAAAGTCGCTGCTTAGTTTAAAGCCGAAGTTACAAAAGTGACAAAATGATCCTTTCCAAGTTTGCTAAGCCAAGAATGAAAGGCTGCAGAGTTTGTCGGCACAATAGCAGCCAACTGCGCCACTGACGTTCTATACGTTTTCAGCAGCCAACTTTTGAAAATATATACACAAAGACACTTTTGAATCTGTATATGTGCGTGTGTGTGTGTGTGTGTGCGTGCGTGTGTGCGTGCGTGTGTGCGTGCGTGCGTGCGTGCGTGCGTGCGTGCGTGCGTGTGTGTGTGTGTGTGTGTGTGAGTGAGTGTGTGTGTGTGTGTGTGCGTGTGTGTGTGTGTGTGTGAGTGAGTGTGTGTGTGTGTGTGTGTGTGCCTGGATACCTAATCAAAGCCTTCTGCATATTTTAGATGAATGTGAGTGCTTGGGTGTACAGCGAATGTGTGTGTTTGCTTGGACGTTGAACAATCAGCGGCATGTGAGCCCACTCACTTCTGCACAAGTTCAAAATTCTACGCGATGGCACCCTCACACGCACACACTCGCATGCACACATACACACACACACGCGCGCATGCACGTGGATTTAACACGCAATGTTTGGAGGCAATAGCGCCGGCCGACAGGTGTTTTGTTCACACACACGAACACACACATGCATGGACAACGCATGCTCGGTCACGCTCGGGCACATTTGGTCAGAGCAGAGCACTACTAACAAGGCAATAGTAGATTCCTATGAGGAGTGTGGGTGTGTGTGTGTTTTGTTGTGACTGGTGTTAACACACAATGCTTGGCACGCAGCCCGGCAGATTTCAGCAGAAGCCCTGAATCCGGATCACACTCACACCCACGCACCCACACCCACACACCCACACAAGTACACGTGCAGTACACACATGCACACATGCACATATAACTGTGTGGGAGGAGAACTCTGTCTTCGTCTTACCATGTTTCTCCTCTCTTGGCACATCCACGTCTTTCCTTTTATTCTATTGTACGTCCTCAGACTACATGGAAGACCTGGAAATGATCTTCGGGTGAAACTTGTCTCCTTCTGGAGGGAGTTCTCTTTGATTTCAAGATATTTAAAGGAGGACAGCAGAGGGGCTGCTGGTAGAATCATAGTACAAAGGACGTTCCCATTTAAATCTACAGAGCAGGATGGTTAGAGCGGTGGCCATTTTTATGTGTAGGCTAAAGGCAGCCACCTCCGGTTCTGCCGAATGAAGCCAATGCGGAAGTGTTTTACTACCTGCATTCTCTCTACTGACCAGCAGTGGGCGACTCCTCTGGTTGTATAGAAGTCTATAGAAAATGACTCTACTTCTCTCTTGATTTATTCCCTCAGCAAACATTGTAAACATGAGTTTATGTCTCAATCTCTAGTTTCAAGTCTTCTTCAATACAGCATGATGTTCATTTAGTAAATTATGGTCCATTTAGAGTCAAACAGACCATAAAGCAGGGGATGCTTTAGGGCGGGCTTACTGTGATTGACAGCGTCTCTACATTACTCATCCGCGGTCCACAGATGGTCACTTCTGTTCACTGGTTGTCACGACGACTACGTCCACAGTCTATGGGAGGCTACCGTTGCAACTAGTTGAAATGGGCTAACTTCTGCATTTAACAGACTTGTGGCAAGTTGCTGACTCACTCTTACGTGATGCGTAACACAACAGCCTCTGCATCGTGTGTGTGTGTGTGTGTGTGTGTGTGTGTGTGTGCGTGTGTTTGTTTGTTTGTGTGTGTGTGTGTGTGTGTGTGTGTGTGTGTGTTTATGTCCGTTAGCCGGCTGTCCCTTTAAGAAAGTATGAAATAGCCTTAGAGGACATCACTTTGGCTCTGTGACTTTCTCCGCTCTTAGCCGAGGGCAACAACACTTCACAGCCCCACTTCCGTGTGTTGTCACCATAACAACTAACAACAATCGGCATTTCCTGAGTCTTTGAAATCGTCCATGTCATCTATTTATGATGCCACGTGAATGAAAGCCATCAGCATCTTAGATAGTGTATTCTGAAGAAGTAGGATAATCACTAAGCACATTCATCCAGCACCTTTAGTCATGCTGACATCCTGGAAGCTGAAATCATTAAAGTAGATTAAGGCTCCTGAGGTTGTTGTTTTTTTTAAATAATGGTGAAAGTCAAGGAGTTCATGTTGTCCGTGCCAGAGAGACCTCAGGGATCTTAGGCATTTGTGTCCGTCTGAACAATGTTTTACAATCCACACTCCACCAATGCAATCAACTGTCACAGCGTGCACCACAATACTTCATTCCACCAAAGCTTATAAAGTTGTTGCTGCACAGATTGGTCCTCTAAAGTCCACCTTGTAATTTTCACGATGAAGCCAGTGGAATGAAATGGTTTCTGTCTATTTCATAAAATGACACGTTATAGCTTATAAACCTTCTTCACGCTCCATGTTGTTATGTAACAAGTCCATTGCCTTCTTTTATTTCATCTATTTCATCTGACAGTCCTAAAGAGTTTCCAAATGTAGGGATATAAAATGGAAAAAGGATGCATATCTAGTGATCTTATAGTTAAGTTAGACCTGTCATTGTGAGCATGTTGGCATCTGACATCAGCCATTGCTTTGTGGACTGCGGTTTTGAAGCTTTAAATTCAGAGTTTTGTTGCCGCTATCTTGGCTTTTTGCAACCAGAAATGATGGGAGAGGATGGAGCGGAGTACAGCCGAACGATGAATAAAGACATTTTTAGACGACCACAATTGTTGCACTTTTCTTCAAATGAACTATGAAAGGTTCTAAGATGAAAACATTGAAGAAGACTTGAAACTAGAGATTGAGACATAAACTCATGTTTACAATGTTTACTGAGGGAATAAATCAAGAGAGAAGTAGAGTCATTTTCTATAGACTTCTATACAACCAGAGGAGTCGCCCCCTGGTGGTCAGGAGAGAGAATGCAGCTTTAACACATGAAGCTTTGACTTCTATACAACCAGAGGAGTCGCCCCCTGGTGGTCAGGAGAGAGAATGCAGGTGTAATGCACTTTTCAGAATGGGAGGTTTCCGCCTGCTGAGAACATCCTCACAGAGCTCTTAGTCTTGTTCATGATGACATGGTCATTGTTCAGTTTACTTTGGACAGTGTCTTTTTACACCTCTGCAGAGAACCCTTACTGTATTCAATTATGTAAATTGTCTTCAATACTATCAACAACCACATGAATAATTCCAGGCTTTGCAGTATATAGGATACCATCCTGCAGCTACATCTTACAATTTAAGGATGCCCAACATTGTGTGAAATACACACACATTATACTTTTCATCCAGATTTCCAACTATTAAAGATCACATCCTTTTACATTTGGTACCCTCCAAAGGTCCAGAAGGCTTTTTCTCCCCCAACCACAGTTTTCTACTCTTCAGATGATCAACTGATTTAGAAGTGTACTTAATCTAGACTTACAGTGTTACCAAACTAAATCGCAGTCAACCAAGTTCATTGCATATTTTGCTGGCCAAAGAAAAAAAATATATTTTGAAAATACCTAAATCTGGCTTTCAGCTGTCACATTTGGCTGCCAAGCTGTGAACTATTCAATACAGGTGCTGGGGGCATTTTTTTCTCTCTCTCTCTCTCTCTCTCTCCCTCTCACACACACACACACACACACACACACACACACACACACACACACACACACACACACACACACACACACACAATTGCGTCACTGTGTGTTGAGTTTTTTGGTGTCTGTCCGTGCCAGCCTGCCAGTGTCTCTGTCTACATGTGTCCCTGTGTGTGTGTGTGTGTGTGTGTGTGTGTGTGTGTGTGTGTGTGTGTGTGTGGATAAAGCTGTCTTTTCCCCTGCAGACAGGTGCACCAATTACCCCCCTCTCTCTTTCTCTCTCTCTCTCTCTCTCTCTCTCTCTCTCTCTATCTGGCTACCTTTTCCTGCCTGCTGCCCTCTATTCACACCTGCTAATTATCCCTGTGTGCATACGTGTGACACCTTGTCTTCTATAGTGAAGCGACCTCATTGCCTCCAACAGCAGCAGTTTTTCCTCCGGTCTCACGCACGCACGCACGTATGCACGCACGTACGCACGCACGCACGCACGCACGCACGCACGCACGCACGCACGCACGCACGCACACTGGACACATTTATTCTTCTGGTGTCGCTGCAGGATCGATGATGGATGCTAATTAAGAAATCACCGGTAGCTTATAGATCATACGCTCCTGATTGCAGCACACTTATATTTAGTAATGTATTCATCCATCACCAACATTTTAATAGAATTCTTTTTAGCATTACGGTGCAAAAGATCCAGAATTCTAAAGCGTGTTCTACTGTGAGGTGAACACCGAAAAAAAACGGCGTCTGATGTTGTTTACTTTGTTATGAACAGAGCAGATGGACAAACAGAACAGTCAACTAGTGCTGGTTAGACACGAGAAATAAAAAGGCTCACAGAAGGGCGACAGATTAAAGGATAACCCTGAAGGAGTGAGTGGGGAAACATTAGAATGCGGATGGTTTCATACAGGACACAAAAGCTGAGAGTATGGTGTGATGAGTGTCAAAATGATTTGTGACCACTGTCAACATTTGAGAGATTTTCGATCAACATGTTGAGGTGCGTTCAGAGAAGAAGCAAATATTTGCCGTGCATGATCTGTGCCAAAGTAACTGATAGTTGAATCATCCAGAAAGCCGATGTACAGCCTGAGACCATGCATGCGTCATCTTAGCTGCTGGCACATCTGGAATTCCTGGAAGGGGGAGATAAATGTAGTTATGATCTCTGTGGACGGATTCTGCATTCATATTACTTTGATACTGGAAGCTTCAGTTTCTAGTACGAGAAGTATTGACAAATCACGTTCCAGCGTTTTAGTCATAACTCGTGATGCACACGTTGACTGTGACTTATGCTTTCCAAGCATGTTATTCACAATGTCCATCAAGCGTCCATAAATCTGCTTAGAGGTCATAGAAGGAAACAGAGAACCAGAACGTTTTCTTCAATATCTAAAGTAAACCATTGGCTGGAGTACCAACGGGAACTTCTAATAGATAATTCAGTGGATGTTTTATCGTGCTAATTTGTCAAAAATCTAAACAAAAAATAATTGTAGACCTCAGCCTAAATCTGTGAGAACATTCCAACATTATGCTTCCCCTTGCGTTCAGCGCATTATGGAAACTGCGGTTCAGACACTTAAAGCATCATTATGAACCAACAAAGTAGACAAAGATTTAAACATTTTTAATAAGGCTTTTTTATTTGATTGGACACACAGACAACTGCACACCGCTAGAAAGTGACTAGTCCGTCAGACAGTTGAGCAACAGGCAGCATGTCAGTCCGGGACATGGACCTCACAGCCGGACACAACGGAGCTGTGACTAACTGGTCCTTTTGCAACTCACAACCAAGTCCCAAGTCTTTGCACTCAAGTCTCAAGTCAAGAGTGACAAGTCATAAAATCATGGCGTGACGCGCCCCTCAACACATGTAACGCCATTTGTGTCT
>JACSYO010000018.1:12500-127500 GCA_016806645.1 Ophiodon elongatus | reverse complement strand
TGGTGAATTTCATTCATGCCATTGAGCAATAGCAAGCAGTTGTCTGTGCTCTCCTTTGAGGTAACCGTAGATGTATTTTAAGAATTGGATAACTTGTTTAAAGATGGCGCCCCATTCACTTGAATGGAAATTGCTCGCCCAGCACATGAGTCAAAGATGTTTTCTCTCTTCTGGGTTGGCCACAGCGTTCGGTGGCCCACTGCACATTAGTGGTTGCCCCTACTCGGCCCATTGACTTCCCACTGTGATGATGGCACGCACATAGAATGTGCCTCTCTGGGAACAACACTGTGGCATTCAGCTGCAGCTCCAGGTCTCTTCCGTGGGGGAAGGGCTTTTTAAGGATTTCTTTTCTTTGCAAGACTGTGAGTGGCCACCGGGACAAGCTGGCATCAGGGCTGAGTGGTGGCCCCGTATCCACCGTGGAGAGGGGCCACAGGGGCAGAGAGGCCAAAGAGAGGAAAGCTATTGTAGCTTATTAGCTATATTCACAGTGACACGGCCTGACAACCCAAACGTGGTGAGGTGAGTGAGAAGAAACATTCGAGAGTCCAGTTTGAGTTATGAATATGAAGACTCATCGTATGCCAAAATACTACATCAATGTTTTTTTTATCTTCTATCCGCTGTCCTCCGTCCGAGATGGCGGACATAAAACACCCCCGAAAAAAGTTGCCATCACACAATTTCAAGTTCAACGTTGCGCAACATTTGGTCAGGTGGAGGCAACAAAACGACTTGGTTGAAGTTAGAAACAAACCACTGGTTTGTCTTCAAATAATTCACAAAATAACTTAACAACGTAATGTAACAACTGTAGCAACATGAACACCATAAATACCAACAGTTGCCATTAGTGGAGTTTTTTTCTGCAACACTATGTGACAACGTTACATAATGAAAAGTCAACAGTTGCTTTTGGTTTCACACGGGACTTTCAGCCAGGAGATCGCTGTCCGTGTCCCGTGTTTGTTTGAGCCGACGCACAATGCCGACATCCTTCCCTGGACTGAGAGGAGTAAACGGTACCACCACTCAGTTTGTGCTATAAAAGGTGATCTGCTCACAATGTGCTGAATGCAGTAAATTGCACTGTGGAAAAAGTGGAGCCAAGTCCAGTGTATTTGTGCTTTCTGGGAGCTTACATTATCTCAATCTGTGTGTGTGTGTGTGTGTGTGTGTGTGTGTGTGTGTGTGTGTGTGTGTGTGTGTGTGTGTGTGTGTGTGTGTGTGTGTGTGTGTGTGTGTTGGTGTGACAAATCCCCTGTCACGTTATCAGATCAATACACCACGTAATCAAGACAAATCACATCAATATAGCAGATTAAATACATGAATTACCGCATGATTGACCCTAATACTACTAAACCTTTTTTTTCCGCTGTTTGTGACCCAAATGAGATTTTCCCTGCTTCGCCCTCTTGATTATGTAATATTTGCTTTCTTTGAACACATGAAATAGTTTTTCAAAGCTCGATGCAGCTGAGATCAGAAGCTCATATGAGCGGCAGCAGGGGTTTAGTGTCGATGGATTCAGTTTACACATCTATTTAAGAGTTTACTCATCACTTTTGGGCCAAATCCAGCTTATTACTATAACTTCACAGTAAATATGTAGATCTCATGTAAGTTGAATGAGCATGGGCTCTTGATGATCACCCACTTTTGATTTATTGCCAAGCCAAATTTGTAGCAGAACTTAATGTTACTCTCTCTCAAAAAAATAAATAAACCTACAACTCGGGATAAAAAAAAATAAAAAATCCATCCCTTTCCAAATTTCTGTATCAACGAATGTTCAGGAATGAAAAAAAAATTAAACTACTTGATAAACTTTTTCTCAGGGGTTCTTTGATAAACTTCAAAGACAAGATTCATTTATCTTCAAGCTGCTGCTTAATGTATGATCCAGCGCATTGGAGAGCGGTGCAACTTTGCATTTCTTGGAATTAATCTGACACTTCATGTATCCTAGCCCACCGAAATAAATGAACAAATAAATAAATAATTGAAAAGATATTAATGGCGATACCCACACTCTGGAAGTAAACTGTCTCTCTTTAAGATGATTTCTTGAAGGTGATTTTGGGGGCGTGTAAGGAGCCGAACCAGACCTCAGAAGAAACACAGTCACTTCTCCTTTCAGCAGGAGATATCATGCTGTCCACACACAGCCGGATCTCACAGACATGTGTGAAACAACCACTTAACAGCACTTTACGTGGTGTGGCACTCCATGGAAACATTGCCAATTTGGAAAGCCAATTAAGATCTTTTGTTGTGGTAAACACATTAATTAAACACATTCACAAGAATATGCAACGCTCAGAGATATGTGCTCGTATAAACTGTGGTGAGGTGGAGGGGTCAAACAAACACAGGATTTTCAATTGTTTTTCCTAAACTTGACTGAGTGGTTTTGTTGCCTAAACCTGAAGTTAAATTGTTTAGTAACTGAACACATTCCGTGCCACCACCAACGCTGTTCACCCTCTGAACCCCAAAACCCTAGTCTCCAAATATACTTTATTATAGCCTGAAGCTGTAAAAACAGAGATCATCGTCGGATATTCAACTTCCTGACGGTCCTTGAACACATCATGTGTGACGCACGCTTCTGTTATGAACAGCAATCAAATTACAGTTTGCGCTCCACGGTGCAAAGGGAAGCCGTGATTGACTCGCCCGAGACCAACAGTCACGGGACAAAACACTCTGTGAACTGCAGACCGTTTACAGAGCAGAGCGATCGAGGAGAGGTCGTAAGCAAATACAAATAGTTAAATATCTACATAACACACGGGGCAACTGTGGCTAGACAGTGGTAGAACAGGGTCGTCCTTCAATTAGAGGATCGGTGGTTCGATCCCCGGCTCCGCTAGCCTATGTTGATGTATCCTTGGGCAAGACACTAAACCCCAAAATGCTCCCGTAACTGTTCCTATGTTGTTTGAATGTTAGAGAGTCCTGATGGGCAGGTAGCCCCTCCCATCAGTGTATGAATGGGTGTGGATGAGTGAATGATGACAAGTAGTGTTAGAGAGCTTTGATTGGTCGGAAGAGTAGAAAAGCGCTACACAGGTTCAGTCCATTTGGTTTTGGTAACACTTGTGGGCACTTGGCAGAAAAGTTTAACATTTTAGGAAACACATTCATTTGCGTTCTTGTGTCGAGTTAGATCAGAGGATTAATATTACTCTCATGTTTGCGTATGATTTCACTTAGCATAAAGCAGGCTTCCGTCCAAAGGTCACACATACGCTCACCAACACCTCTCAAGCTGACGAATCAATACATATCTCCATTGCCTACCGTCTCGTTTACCCTACCGGGCAAATTAAAGTTAGGACAGTTATAGTTTAAGGATAATGAGTATTTTATGAATGTATTTATTCATGAAGTTATGCGAACTGGTATTCCTTTCTTTTGGTGATATTCATTAACGTCATATTGTAAGCCTTTGTTGGGCATAATCGATTGCAGCACACCATTAGTAAAAAGTTCATCTAATTTCATCCTATTAAAAGAGACAAACTACCTGTCCCTCGTACATTGTTGGCTTTTAGGGAAACTTAACAAACTGGAAGGAAGTGACAAATAATAAATGTGTCGTAATTGTTGGTGTAAGATGACTGGCACAACATAAATGTGCTCATTATTCTTCGAGACACACTTGTGATGGATTTGAATTAGCATGCTCGCCTCGTCCGTCCGCCTGTGCTTCATCTTCCTCTTCCTGTCCCTGTCTGTCTTTGTGTGGCTCTACCTTCATCTCTTTCAATCCAGTGCCTCTCCCCCGTCTCCTTCCCCCGGCTCCGCTCTCTGTCTCTCTCTCTCTCTCTCTCCCTCTCTCTCTCTCTCCTCCCCACCGTTTGGTAAAGATGACTGAGTGTGAAGATATGATGGAATATTTCCTGTCATCATTATGAATTAGCCTCCGCGCCGAACCCTCACGCACACGCTGGTTTGCATCAGTGTGTGTGTGTGTGTGTGTGTGTGTGTGTGTGTGTGTGTGTGTGTGTATGCACACACACACACCGAGAGGCCCATGCATCATATCAAGGTCTCTCGACTCGGTGTAATGAGTGACGTCGCCGATCTCAGTCGACTTTCAATGTAGAGGCTGCAACGAGAGCACGGTCGGGACATTTCAGTGAGAGGACAATAGGAGGCACATCCAACCCGGTGATCCAAAAAAAGGAAAAAAGGTGATTAGTATGGATCTGGTGTGGTCACTCAGACACAGTACAGTTTGGTGTTTTAACTCCCAACACAGGTCAGGTTTGGGACCTGTCAGAGACAGCGTGTCAATTTCCACTCACTTCATGCAAAGTGTCTTTTCAAAATGAACTTTTGTCTTCACAGGAAGTTATGGTTTAGGAGCAAAACCACTTGGTTAGGTTTTTGAAAAGATTGTGCTTGATGTTAACTTGACTGACTAACTCAAGTAACTGGCAAGAACCTAGCGAGTCACGTGACATAGTGATTCAGCATTGACTTTTTGTTTTACACGGGATACAACCAGCAGTCTCCTGGGTGAAAGTCCTGTGCTTGTTTGACCCCTCCCACCGGCCCTATATGGATTATACGTTATACTACATCAGTTGCTCTGTGTGCCTATTGATGGCAGGTGGGTTTACATTGGCGTTAGCTGAAAGCCTGGTGCGTTGCAGACAGTTGGTAAAGGGTACCACGGTGCGTCGGTATCAGACGCCGGGGCTTTTGACGAATGGGGAGTGGGACCAGGTTGGTGCTGTTGGTAAGGAGAGTGAGAAAAGAAATGCAGGTAATCCATTTTTCATTTTTCATAGTCTGATCATATATTTCTTCTCCCCTGTGTTGTGACAGAATTTTTACCAGGGTCGTTCTACGTTCTTTAATTTAAAAAATAAATAAATAAAAAAAATTGTTTTGCAGGATTATAAATTACTTTTTTTTTTATCTCCACAGACTGGTGGAAGAAATGTGTTTGTAATACTGAATTTGGCAACAAGAGTCTGAAGTGCAGCGCTTCCTCCATCTTTCTGATTGAGGAAATGAATATGTCAATGTTTGCCACGTTTTATGTTTTTTCAACAACAAAAAAAACACCAGGTAAAATTGATAGAAAACCCCCCACAGCAGCCTTAAAATGGAGCCGTTAACGTCAAAAGCCAATATTTCACACACAAATGACAAGCTGCCCTCATTTACATGACAAATGCGTTCATCGCTACGCGTCACACTGACAATAAATACACACCTGGATAGAAATTCCTCTTCGGACGCTGCGGCAAAAAAAAACTGAACAACTCCTAGGATTCAGGACAACCTCAGCTTAAAGAGCCTGCTGTTAAAGCCCGGCTCTAAAAGCCACAACACAACTGCTTCACTCACTCATGCATAGCCCGTTAGCGACAACATGCAATGTCGTTGGCATGCGACGGCCGCTGCGATGTAACACACACACATCTCTGAGGTCTGAGTCTGAAACAGGAAAGTGGGGTTTGGTCACATTTAGGCATTCCCGGAGAAGGAGCCGGTGCCGAGTTAAGGGTGGACATGGAGGAGTTGGAACATGTTGTTTTTAAAATGATGAGGAGAGCTTTGTGCTAGTGCACCACTGCATTTTGAATGAGATTATTTGACTACTGTATAACATTGTCCTTGTAGCTGATTTGTGTGCAGTCCTCTTGGTGCTACTTTTCTTATCCATGTTGCTGTGGGAAAATAGCTATCTCAGCTCTGTGACTCATGATATATTCATTCTTTTATTTTTGTTCATTTTCAATATGAGTGGATTATGTGGTGGAGAAATAACTATTACTAAGTGTGAGGTGTTTTGACACAAAATACGACTGAATTAACTGTAATTTCTTGCTCAGCCGGTCTGTTGTGAAAACAGGCGAATGTACTGTTCCCACACCCGACTCGTCACATACCGAAGCTTGGACTGCGTCCTTCGGCGTCCGATACCGACCCACCGAGGCACCATGAGCGTCGGTATTAGACGCATCAATGCCAAAACCCATCCGCAGCATTGCTAGATGTCCAGAGCAACTGTAGTATAAAGAGTGAGAAAGCTGGCGCCGGGCGGCTGGGAGGGGAGATTGGATGTTAATCATACACGGGACTTTCACCCAGGGGACCGCTGTTCGTGTCCCTTGTGAAACCAAGTCAATGTTGACTTGAAATAAGTGACTTCCATACATAACTAACACCAGTTTATGTCACAAATGTACTTTTTTTACTCAAACCGCAAACTTTTCTTTTACCTAACCGAGTAGTTTCGTTGGGCAAGTAAACCAAAAAACTAAAGAGCTATGTTGGAAGTTTTATTTTGAAAAGACAACGTATGCTAGTAACGAGTTGAAACTAACGAGCCATCCCTGACATGTCTAGAGCGTCACAGTTTGAAGTTCAGGGTCGCCGATAGTATTTGACGAGTTGGGAGTGAGAATGTTTTGTGGAGAAAAAAAAGCATATTTTTACCATAGAAAGGCCGCGTCACATCAGCTTTTATAATTAAGGATGAAACCCACATCATCACAACCATCACAGCATAATGTTAAGATGACAGTCACATGTCACGGCGATGAAAACAAACAGGGATGATGTGGTGTTGCCCAAAACAACCCCCTCCATTATTTTCCTGCTGGTGCTAAAGTGTGCTATTTTCAGCATCATCTGGCAACTGGCTCTTTTCACACATCTCGGTCCTTGCATCACAATACGCTGAGTTTCATGGTGTCAGGAACGCTCACAGGATTTACTCTGCAGTGTTTCATTGAGTGGGTTTGCTGACTCATGCATGGACTATTAGCCTGCGGACAGAAGGCCTGCTGGAGCCTCTGACCCTTTGGCGTGCAATCCAATAGCCACCGGCTAGCATTTAAAAAAAACACACATACAGCAGATGAACTTTACTGGCCTGCAGTTTACTTACAGAGCTTCGATACACGAATGTTAAGAGTGAATTATCCCTGTTTTTGCTCCTGCATCTTATGTTGTTGGAGTTTCTCATACAGTTGACAGCATATTAAATATTAACGACCGTACCGTGCATTGCGTGCTTTATGGACAATCGGCATCTCGAAAGACAAACTTTTCTGAAAAGCAGCAGCACACCGCTCTGCAAAACACGGCTTAGATTTACGATTATTTGACTGTCAATAGATGATTCAGAACCATGCTTGTGATGGAAACACAAACAAACATCCCAACCAATATAAAAGTAAAACTAGCAAATTTTGCTACGCTTTGATCCATTGCATTGGCGGCTGGGTGTTAATTGGTTTTGAGATCCACATTTTTTTTCTCCTCCAATATTGGATCCCTTTTGGGTCCAGTCTGGTGTCTAGCAATAACTTGTATTCATTAGTGGAATGAATTGTCATGCAGCATATGACTGAAAAATATCTTATTTCACCTTTCGAGGGGGCAGATGAGTTTGAACTGAATCTCTTGAGCACAACAGAGAGCATAAACAAAATATCCTCACAATGCGTTTTTTCCACATCAGTTGGTTACAAAACAGATTTTAAAAGTCGGCTCCACTGATGGACTGATGAGACGGAGAATAGAGAGACAGATCAGACAACAGAAATGCATGAAAGGTAGAAAACTCTCGGGATCAGTGGCTGTGTTAATTTCAGCTGTCAGCACAGATCCATACACCTGTTTGATAAACAGCATGCTTGATGGAGGATCTGTGCGTTACGTGCCCGGACGGCAGAAATGAGTAAACGGCCTTCATCCGAGGTGTTTGGGAGTTTGCATGAGTACGGCCAACACTTTTTTATGTATTTTGAGAGTGGTTAAGTTGTAATTGCCTCCCACCTTGGCAGCTGGAGGAGACAAATGTGTGAGGTGGACAAAAACACAAATCACAGGTCCAGGTTCACAGACTCGAGAACCAAAGGGGTGTTTCTACAACTCCTCGCTACATGATTTAAAATGTCCTCAGCTACCAGGGACAAATTCAGTTTAAGTTAAGGTCATTTTAAAAGTTACATGATCGAGGCTGTTATGTGGTACGTGGTCGTCTCACTGATGAAAACATCGCGAATCACGATGAAGATGATTGTATGTATGTATGCACTTCAGACACTTTCTGCACACTTCACTGTGTAAGGCACGAAGTAAAAAGTAGTAAAAAAGTTTAAACGTTAGTTAAATGTAGCGGGCAACACGTCGCCACAGGGGAGGGCCATTGGTGTTTAAATAAAAAGCCACAAATTAATGGCAAGCAATTTCCCCTCCTCATGAGTTAAGCACATTGTGGCTCGGAGTTTGTTTCCATGGGAACGGGTACGTCAAGCCATGCTTTCAAATAAAGGCTCTGGTTATGTGAGGTTTGGTTTATTTTACCGCAGGGTCGTGGAGGAAAGGCAGGTTTTTGAGGGAGAAAAAATAAAAGAGTAATATGGTGTTTAAAGGAAAAAACACCCCCCCACTTCATCCAACATATTGGGTTCATCAAACGGCTCTTTATGTTTAAATATCAAGACGAGCTTTTAGGAACGATCGTTGTGTGGAAGATGCTTGTGTTGTCGAGGTGCTGTGGACATCCCAATAGATCACGGCAGGGGAAAGAGCCACATCTTCACAAGTCATAGAGGCTAGGTTCGTTGTAATCTTGTAGTCAAATGTAAATTCTTCATAGAAGTGATGCAATCTTTCCTATTCTGGCTTGTTTTTAGTTTTTGAACCTGTTCTGAGAAAAGTACAGGTGAACAGAGACTAAATACCTTGAATTATATTCTATTTTTCTTTTTAGCAAGAGGAAAAAGAAACGGAAAGAAAAGTATCCCTGGAGTGGGGGGGGGGGGGGCTCGACGGAGGGTCACAGAGGGATTTCATGATTTCTCTGAGTTGAATCAAAACAATAGCGTCTCAGAGAAGAGTGAGATGAGTGGATGGGGGAAACGGACAGGAATGGAGGATGACCTGAACTCACCTGAAGCTCTCGGCCTTTAGATTGTTGCAACGGAGCAGAAAAAAAAATCACAAATATGCTTCAAAAGCTAAGATGTCGGCGTCGGGAGGAGATTAGGGTGGATGGGGTCAGGAGGCCGCTGCTCATTTACCGCGTGGAAACAAAACTCAACGTTTACTAATCACTTTACAGCCATATCTAAAATAACATAACAAACCTACTAATTTTAAGCTGAACCATGATGAACCGTGAAGCTAGCCAATAAGTTTTGTTGCGTGTTAGTTTTGTTTCAATTTACAGCGTGTTTAAAACTATAACCGTAGTCCATGTGAAAGTGCGTTTCCCTGGAGATTTTACGAGGATTCATTTTAGTTGTATGGGGACGTCATTTCGAAGGAGACAGGGTTGATATATCATAATTCAGAAGGACAACACTGACATAGGAAGTGAAGCAAACAATATCCTTTCAGTAGCTTGTTAGCTAAAAGTCACCCTCCTGAGGGACGGGATACAATGTTATCTAATATATCTCTGCCAGTGTTTGCTGCTCTTTTTCACATTCATTATTTCCAGCGTTTTTGAGTCAGTGTTTGACATCAAAATAAAAAAATGAAAACACTCCATGTATTATTATATGAGAACAAATCTTTGAAGTAAAAATGTTAAATTGCGCCTGAATCAAATCACATCAAATCGTCTTTGAATCGTGACATTTGATTAACAATGGTGATTGTAATCATGGGGAGACGCCATTGACTTCTGTTGCACTGAACGGAGGTCACGACATAGATGAGGCACATCTCTCTCTCTCTCTCTCTCTCTCTCTCTCTCTCTCTCTCTCTCTCTCTCTCTCATGACTGCAGACTGCCGGTTTTCCACCAAAAGTTTGAAAGACTTCCCAAACAACACATACATCAGGGCTCCTCTGTAATTGGGGTAAAAAAGACGCTCCGTTGAACCGTGTAATTCTTCAAGCATTGTGTGACAGTCGCAGAGGGCATGTTGAGAGCTGCCTTCCTTCTCCTCTGCCACCTATGTATCATTTAATATTCACGACCAGAGAGAGAGAGAGAGGGAGGGAGAGTTTGAGGAACTGAAGTCGTGATGTTTCAGAGAGGGGAGCATCTTAAATGGCAGCCAGCACCTGTTGTGTGTTGAGTCACGATTTGACTAAGAATATAGACGAGGCTTTCACACAACAGTGTGACGTAAAAGCACTTCTTTACCTCCCAGACAGCAGCTTCACAGCGGTGTAGGCAGGCAGCGGTGTAGGCAGGCAGCGGTGTAGGCAGCGGTGTAGGCAGGTAGGAAGCGGTGTAGGCAGGCAGCGGTGTAGGCAGGCAGCGGTGTAGGAAGCGGTGTAGGAAGCGGTGTAGGAAGCGGTGTAGGCAGGCAGCGGTGTAGGCAGGCAGCGGTGTAGGAAGCGGTGTAGGAAGCGGTGTAGGAAGCGGTGTAGGCAGGCAGCGGTGTAGGCAGGCAGCGGTGTAGGCAGCGGTGTAGGCAGCGGTGTAGGTAGCGGTGTAGGCAGGCAGCGGTGTAGGAAGCGGTGTAGGCAGACAGCGGTGGGCTTAGCGGTGTAGGCAGTGGTGTAGGCAGTGGTGTAGGCAGCGGTGTAGGCAGCGGTGGGCGCAGCGGTGACGTGGAGCTGACGTGGAGCTGGCGTGGAGGTGGCGTGGAGGTGGCGTGGAGCTGGCGTGTGCTGAGTGCGCCGCAGAAGCTTTGCTTTAGGGTTTCGCCGTGTGTCCTTTGCTTGTGTGTAAAAAAACCCCGAAGGAAACGTTTCCTGCCGCGTGTTTTCGTGCCAGCTGAGTAATCATCTGAGTTTGATGTTTATGAATGAACTGCTCATTGTTGTTGTTTTTTCTCTGCAAAGTGACATTTTGCATTCTGCTTTAGTAATGTTGGCCAGCTCTTAGATATGTAGAGACACACTCTCTGACTCGCACAAATACACTCAACACAATGTCTTGTCACTTATGTATGTCACTTTATATATTAAAAAAATAGATTCCTTGTTCTACGGTATTACAATTATTATCTTTATAATTAGAATACACGTTATTGGAATTTTTACAACTTGATGAATTTGGGGTTGTGAACTCACTAATGACATTATTTATGAAAAACATTTATACCAATTATACCAACACATTAAAGTCCAAGTAAAGCAAAAATAAATAACTGTTTGGCATGCCACAGAAAATAAAATTGTTATTTACCACACAGCCAAATTTGAATGATTAAAACAAATCTGCAGGTATATGAAATTATGTTTTAAAATCGGGAAAGAAAGCTAAATATTCTTCTCTGCTCTGTCCACTCAAGGCTCTTAAACCACGCCCAGTCACGGGTGAGGGTTGATTACATATGTACAATAACAGTACACACGCCATGTTGGACATATTACTGCTGTTTACTTTTACAGAACGTTAACGAGCGAGCGAGCATCGGTTGAGCTTGAATGTGAATAAAAGTTCACATTCTGATGAATAAATACAGAGAGTCGCCATCTTAAATAGCCAAAATGCATATACAAGCACACATGACATACCACACCTGTTGAACATAGTATATATAAATATTAAGAAAATTCATTGCATATTAAATATATGCATCAATAGTTAAATCAAGGCTATATTAAAAGTACAGTGAGGTTAATAAATGTAATGTAATGTAAAGGAACATACCATTAAAAAACTAACCCTATATTAAAGTATACGATTTCGATAATATGAATATAATCTAAAATGTAAAACATCTTCAAAGAATTTTTTTTTCTCTCATGCTCATGGTCTCCCAAGTAACTCCATCTCTGGTTTTAAAAGATACATCGGGTGAACGTTTTTCTGTTTTGTCTGAGCCTGTACAAAGAAAGAAAACGTCCTGTTTTGACCCTTTCAGACAAAATATGAATATATGAAGATATATGAGATTGAGAACTTCAGCGGTTACTTTGTCCCAGATGCTTTTGTTGAGTCCCTCCTGGTTCCGAGAAGGCCACGGAGGTCATAGTCCAGCCCGGCTCTCTCTTACACAACTTCCTCCACACACATGCGCGTATGAGTACTCCCATCAGAAGCAGGCTCACGTGGAGACACGGTGTCGACGCAGAAAGCATTTGTACAGCAGCTGTCACAACAGGAGAAATATCTGATCTCTCTTCTTCTCTTTAAAGGCTTCTCCTTCTTTTGTCTCATGTCTTTTGTTATTTCCAAGAGTCTTTATATAAATGCTTTTTCTCTGTCAAACAACAACAAAAAAAGAAAATATATATTTTTTTACTTTCTACTATCATGTAAGAAAGAAAACCTGACTCTTTCATCTCCTCTCCTCCCAAACCCTGAGACAACACTGCGTTTGTCGTGATGTTTTTACATCAACGTGATGAATTGTCACGGCATGAAAAGGAAATTCCTTACCGGACACTTTTCTCTTCTTTCTTCTGCTGCTTCCTGAAAGCTTGTTTCAAAAGTTACAGCAGGTGTTTATGTGGGAACGATATGCCTCTAATACCTCTCCGTGTGTGGAGGGGGGGGGGTGGGCTCTAACCCCCGGTCTGATGTCATCCTCTTTCTCAGTTCATGCGATTCCTCTCTGGAGTGATGACTTGTGTCGAAGTCCCGTCTGCGTTTGTTTGTTTGTTTGTTTGTTTGTTTGTTTGTTTGTTTGTTTGTTTGTTTGGCCACGTATCACGATCACCGGCGCTGACTGCTGTGTGTCGGGGGGCGAGGGGGGTCAACTCTCGTGCAGACCTCGTGACCTCCTCACTAATGGATCCCCCTTCAACTCCGGTCACATCACGGCACTGAGCCTTGTCTCAGCTCCCCCGCTGGTGCATTCAGACTGTGAACACAGAATCATATCAAAGAAGTGCTACTATAACCTCCTATACTAATAAAGAGTCTAAAGCATTATTACAACATGCTCCCACCTGTTGCTGTGTTGCAGAGCAAAACAAGGCAGTGAGTTTTAGACCAAATTATAATTTATTTTCACTGATTTAGTGTTGCACCCCTGTGACATTATCAGACTCCCGATGGGCGGTACCAAAAACAAGAAGCCACAATATCCAGGGCGTCCTCGCTCCCAACTCATCAAACGCAGGTAAGTGGCCCTTTGCTCTCAGACTGTGACGCTCCTCGAACCCTTCCAGCGCCAGTTTTGGACGCGCAGGGCGCCCTCTAGTGGCCGTAGTAATTAGAACTGGAGTACAAAGTTGGGTGGCGTGGTATGAAGAACAACAAAGTCCACATGGGAGCAGGTCGTGGACGGGTCAAACGTTTGCGGGACTTTCAGCCTGGAGACCGCTGTTAGTTTCCTGTTTCCTGTCTAACCAACTCACTGCCTTGTCTTACGTAACGAACTTAACTCACGCCACCTATGTAACATAAATAACTTAATGTAATGTTAACCACAGAGTGTTGTTGCCCAAAGAAGTTCTTAAGTCACGTCCGTAATGTCATGTTGAACCTGTTGAAGTCTATCAGACGACCCAGCGCGTTAAAAAGTGACGGCGTCCCTCCGTGACCAGTTGGGAGTGAGAACGCGTCGCAATATATCGATGCAGCGGAACCAGAGATAATGTTTTTATTATTTTTTTTCATTCCACGCCTTCATCTTCCTCGTCAAAACATGGCGCCCTACTTTTCCCACAATGCCATTGGCCCCGGACAGCTCGCTCAGAGATTCGGGTGTGTTGTGCTTGTAGCGGCTTATGTAGCCCTGAGCTGCTAGCCTCAAACAGAGATGGAGCTACTACAGTCTGTTAACCACACCTCTAGCCACACACACCTTTTTTTCCTTCTTTTTCTCAGTTCATCCCGTTGAGCAGATCTCCCTTTGGAGCCACAAAAGGCTTTATGCAACTTTTGTTTTGATATATGCAGAAGGGCTCCCCTACACCTAAAATCACTGGAGTTCCCCGTTCATGATCAGGCAAACAAAGACTGTGAACTGTGCGCTCTTCAAAGTAGGAAGTTAATAACTCAACGAAGACCAGCTGTGGCTCAGAGTCAGGTGACCGGGAGGAGCTCTGGACAGGGCCGACTGGTTCACAGGTGGGTAGAAGGAGAAGGTGTCACCGTTACACCCAAAGACTCTACAGACTCTTCTCATCTTGGACATTGTGACTCGTCACATGCAGGTGTAACTTATGACATTCATTTCATGAACATAGTGATCCATTTCCAATGGTCTGAGAATACTTTACTTTTACTTTTCCAGTTTGTAGTTGTGTATTAAAATGATGCTACTTTGCTTTCGTCATTTGAAGACCAGAATCTCTCCGTCGTGATGCGCCCACAGAGCAGGTATGGAGGGGCCTACTTCTACTTCTACTCCCACAGTGCATTAGAGCTCC
This sequence comes from Ophiodon elongatus, assembly GCA_016806645.1. Lineage (NCBI taxonomy): Eukaryota > Metazoa > Chordata > Actinopteri > Perciformes > Hexagrammidae > Ophiodon > Ophiodon elongatus. The sequence goes on along the minus strand of JACSYO010000018.1, from coordinate 113,224 downwards.
GACGACCTCATTTGTTACCTGGCCTTTTTCTAACGTGTCTGTAAGAGCTAAGGATGGCTGTTTAGTGATTAGTTTTGACATTTCTATTGCAACCTCAAACCATTTAGTCATAACTTCCTGCCACCCACGCTCTAAGCTCCTCCCTCATCTCCTTCAGAACGGTTGTGACCATCTCATGAGACAAGACAACTGGGTGTCTTGTCTTTTCAGATCCCTTTTGCAGCACCTCCTCACCCTGAGTCTGGGACATCATGGTTGTTTCCCAATTAGCTGTAATGGAATATTATTCCCAAATGTTCATTTGGATATGTATTTTAGCCTCAGATGATTATCTTCTACTTTTACACAGTTTTTCTGTTTGTTTTTATAATTTCTCTTATTTTCCTGTATTTATTTTCTTCTTTTTCTTTTAGGTGTGGGACTGATGCTTAGTTTCATAGTTACTTCTAACATTGTACTCTATCAATACTGCAAAGGATTTCTTGCAAATTAAATAAAAACATATCCATTTGACTTCTGAGTACTAATTCAAAGAAATAAATGCTTCTGACATTCACGTCAGTCACTGGTTATCTTCCGTCTATTCGGTTCCGCCATGTCTGAATAGTTCCGCCTCATCAACTGAGGAGTGGAACAATCAATGTAGGTCACGTTTTTCATAACGGCATCATTCAAACTAAGAAGTTCTTGAAGAGCATTCTGTAAATGTGAAAGGCAAACAGGGACTTGCATCCTGAAGCAAATTTCTTTGCTCGCCTTTTGGTTCGGCTTTCTTACTTTAGCAAGCGCCTAATAGAGGCCAAGAGCTTGGAGTATACCAGACCTCGTCTTCAGCAGTAACGTTAGGCGTGAATCACATGTTCATGAACAATATATGTATCACAATTTCAAAAGTATTTCATATTCATTTTCTTCCATCTTCTTCCTCACTGGAATGTTTGGTAATCCCACCGTGCAGGCTGCAGCATCGGCCGCTGGATTCAAACGCTGTACTTTTGTGCTGGATTAACAGGGCAAGGAAGAGATTGAAGGGAGGGAAGGATGGAAGGAAGGAAGGAGGATGGAGTGACGAGGGAAGAATTGGAAAAAGGAGAGAAGTGTATGTGAAAGAAAAGTGGGAGGAGGACTTATGGAAGAGGATAAAGATGGAGGAGGAGAAGATGGAGAGAGTAAATTAAAGGAGGGAGTGATGGGTATGAAAGAAAAATAAATGGAGGGATGAAGAAGAGGATCGGAGGATAAAGAGAGCGGGGGTGAATGTAAGAAAGGGAGAGCGAGCGAGCGAGAGAACACTTTTATAGTCTCCTTCAGCCTGTTTGAATAACAATATTGATCTGCTGAGACCACACAGCTTCTGTATTAGCTTTCTATGAACCAACCTTGACACACACACACACACACACACACACGCACACACACACGCACACACGCACGCGCACACGCACACGCACACGCGCACGCACACGCACACGCACACACAAACATTTACACATGGAGTTTCATCAGTGTAGTAACTTTTGTGTCTCTGTGTCAAACCAATGAGAGGAGTGTATGTGTGTGTGTGTGTGTGTGTTTGTGTGTGTGTGTGTGTGTGTGTGTGGCCCCAGAGGATGTGTTAGATCTGAAAAAAAAACAGATCAAACCTGGAGGTCAAACTGATCTCCATCCAGTGAATAATGCAGTCCTGTGTCAGCCTTTATACACACACACACACACACACACACACACACACACACACACACACACACACACACACACAGGCACATGTAGCTGTTTCACATGTCAGACAATATCAGGTGTGTGCAACGTCTCAATATGGATGTTTAACGACTTCCAAAAAGAGAGTGCTTCGATTAACCGGCCACAAATCTCCGTAGGACAGTTTTCGTTGCGATGATGTAATCACTAGTCTCCATGGCAACCCATCAGAAGAGCCCATCAGATGACACATTCGTTTTTTAAGCGAAACATTTTTCAATGCGTATTTTTCTGCTTCCTCAGCTTCAGCGTCGGTCCAAGCTGCCCGACAGCTATCACTGCTGTTTGAATGACCTACTCATTTCACACAGAGGTCAGTTGTGTCTAAACAAAGCGCGACACACAAAGAGCAGAGGAGCGCAATTGGTTGTTGACCGGCTCTGAGAAATAGCTTGAGATAGACTTCGTGATCGACGATTGGACCGGGCCGGTACTCATCAGCCCCAATAAACCATGATTGGAGCACCCTTAATGGATTGCCATTCAAATTTGTACTGGCATTCATGGTCCCCAGAGGATGAATCACAATGACTGTAGTGATCCCTTGACTTTTCATCCAGAGCCACCAGTGGGTCAAACTTTTTATTTATTGAGTGAAATATCTCAACATCTGCTCCATGTCATTGGCGCACAGTTCTGTACAGACATGCATTGTTTCCAGAGGATGAATCCCAACGACCTTGGGGATCCCCATGACTGCTGTCCTAGTGCCACCGTGAGGTAGACATGTGTGGTTATTTGTGGAACTTCTCAACAACTATTGAATGGGTTGCCACGCTATTTTGGTTCATATATATTCATGTTCCTCAGAGGATGAACTGATGTTTCAGGATGGTGATGCCCTAACTTTTCACCTGGAAATTCTGGATTTTTTATCTCGTTTGGAACCAATTATATAATTGCTTTAATTGCTTGTTAATATATAAATCTTCTCTTTCCTTCTTGAAAAACAAAGTGGCTCATCTCACGGTATCCTTGAACTAAAAAAAAAAAAAAAATGTAATGAATTCTCAAATTACATGTGATGGTGCCTTTATGTAATTACTATGGGATGATTGGTGTTTTGCTAAATTAAGACATTTTCCATAAGCCTACTGTACTCGCCTCCAGTCAGCCCACCCCCTCTCCTGTCATCTTTGGCTTTGACACGCTGGAAGCGATTCTCCCAGCAGCCTCCTCGGTGGTCGCTCCTCGTCGAGTGGTCTAATCATGCTCACGTTTCAAAGTGAACACGCCTATGACCTCATTATCACGTGGAAATGCAAAAAAGGTGAGACTTTTAACTGAAGAGTCCTACATATCGCGGTTTAGAAGCGCCTCAAAGAGACACGATTCACAGTCCAGAGCCGATATCTGGGGAGGCTGTTCTTTTCCGACGGAGAGAGAGGCGCGGTGTAAATCCTGAGGGGAGATGGGGTCTCGCTAAAAGATTGACACGATCTCTTGTCCGAATATATCTGCCTCTCCTCCACGTCACTTTTGCTTTATCTCCCAAATACACATTGCTGTGCATACAAACACGCATACATAAAGAGATACATGTCATCCATGTTTTGTCAGTTTTACCCTTTTTTGCTATGATCTGCCCAGGACACGCTGAACTGCACACACGCACTTACACACACACACACACACACACACACACACACACACACACACACACACACACACACACACACACACACACACACACACACACACACACACACACACGCGCGGATATGCACAGCTACAGAAAGACACATGCATTCACGCTGAACCACAATCTGTCTTTGGCTTTGACATGCGCACACACACACACACACACACACACACACACACACACACACACACACACACACACACACACACACACACACACACACACACACACACACACACACACACACACACACAGAGGGTCTAGTGGGAGGCTGGTTGACTGGTAGAGATTATGTCAGGGCTGTCTTTGTCAATCAGGATCAAACTCCGCCCCCAAACCTCTGACCTCATCATATTCGTGACAACCAAAGGCTGACAGAGAACTGTGCTGAGACGGCAACTTCACTAAGGCACATATATTGTGTGTGTGTGTGTGTGTGTGTGTGTGTGTGTGTGTGTGTGTGTGTGTGTGTGTGTGTGTGTGTCGTCCTGCATTGCTAGTTAAACAGTTTTTGTACCTGGTTGGTTGCAGTGATTTTAATTTTTAATAAATGATGATTCATTAGGACTTGCTGCCTGCAGTTTTTATTTATTCCCCCTGGAATCTTTTTATTATTGACTCCCACTGAGGCTGATAATATGTATCAAGAGTAAACCTACCAACACGGTGGCACTAAAACGGTCTCGAGCTTAAAGGCCCAGAGGAGACTGAGATTCTTTAAATCTGCGTAACCAGCAGAGGCTAAAGCAAAAACATGACCCATTCATGTTTAACAAAATCACCAGGTTGAGTTTATATGAAAAAGATTTTGCAAATCAATTTGAGATTGCATTTGAGGTGCAAATTGACCTTTGGCAGAGTCCTGCCCCTTGAATGAAAACTGGCCAATCATAGTGTAGCGTTAGCCAGCTGTGACCGTCAAGCTGTGCTCCATTGATTTTCATAAAGTCGTTTCAGATTTTCTTCTTTTCCAGGCTGGTTTTAATGGATTTGGAGCTCATGTTCGTCATGGTTAAACGTTGTGCCCATTGTATGGGGCATGTGTGTAATGGTGTGTTCAAACCAAACGCAAAGTGAGCTTTTACGCGGACCAATTAGATACAAAGTTAATGGAAAGATGTAAGTGAATAACGGTTTCACACTGGGCAACGTGAATGGGGTAAATGTCGCAACACGAATCAAGCGAATATCCGTCATCTGCATGTTTATGCAAATTAATGCTTTCAACTCGAGCAAGATATTTGTTTGACGCTGCGTCGAGAAACCCTGTCAGTGGTGAGATTCTCCTGTCCTCACTGACATCCTGACATTGTTCAATCACAATTTCGTAGTCTGTGGGCACCCAGAGCTCCACGATACCTGATGAAACTATGTGTATAAATGTATGTGTTTAAACCATAAACTGTCTTAATGGTACAAACTACAATGTTTAGCATAGTCCAAAAACTCCATTCAGAAAACAAGCATTTTAAAAGTTATTGCCTGTAGTCTTGTGGAAAGACAAAGCATAAAATAGAAGTTTTTAAAGATGAAGTCCACGGGGCTAACTTTAACTCAGAGGCACCTGCCTTATTGCACACATTTGTTTGCTGGCTGTTTGGAACTGGTCCCTTGGCAATTCAACACTTTTCAATACATCATCTTCAGAGCGGGACCCAGGCTTTCAGTGACCTTAGAATTGGCCCCAAATATTGAAACCACAACCGCCAACTCATTCACATTAACAATAATGAATTCAATGAATGGAAAAGTAATTGGCAGCCATGGCCCGTCTAACATGATAATGTTTCTGATGTATTCTGATTCCTGCTATGGAAAGACCGACATACATTTTCTCGTTTTTGATTTCAACGCATCCTGAATCTGTTTCTGCGTCCCTCTGACCACGCGTCGCCTGTACATGACCGCGCTGGATCCCGATGTCCTCTCATCTTCGTGGGCTCTGAACCACCTCGGGCCATGGAGCAGTGTTTTAACCGCCATCTGACCTATTTTTAGCAGCATAACGTCTCCAGATAGGAAGCGCTAATGGGCACGTTCCTCTCGGTGGCTGGTCGCCTGATGCTGGCGTGCTAGCATGCTAGCATGCTAGCATGCTATCTATTTCTCTGTGTGTGGTAGGAGGAGACAAGCTGTGCTTTTAATGCTAGCATGAACCAGAGACACAAAACTAGGCCTGGTGTGTTCTTTTGTTTCCCCCCAAGGCAAAACTCTGACTCAGTGTGAGACCTTTTTTTCTTCTTTTTTTTCTTCCCCCAATCTTGGCACCAAACACCATGCTACTCTGGCCCAAAAAAAGAAAACACACATTTCACATAACGAGCATGTCGATGTCTCATTCAGGCCGACGATGTTGAATCAAATGAGCTCATGGAGCTTCTTCCACTGTGGTTTGTCTGGCGACAGGTTAAATGAGCTACCTCATTTCATAATTCAGTGCTCCGAAGGCCAAATTATGAGCAACTCTCTCAACCTAGTTTCTAAAAGCATCACAGCCCTGAAGGCCTTGTTACACCGGCCGGTTGATGCTGCTGCAATGGAACTGCTCGGCGGCCAACAGCAGAGAAGTGAGACTCTGCTCGGCGGCTTTGATTCGCACTATAAAGAGTACATCTCGCTAGATACTGGGTGGCTCCTGCAGACGAATAAGCATTACGGACTGAGAGGCTTAGAAATGTATAAAATCACTTCGGTGACACAGCTGCGTGTGAAATGTACATTTTATCACTTTTCAATCCTTTTACTGCACTACAATTCAGTTTTTTTTGGGAGGGGGGGCAAGCCATGAGCTCTTCTTCCAATTAAAGATATTATACGCCAATGTTTAGCCATTTTTTCGAAAAACATGTCCCTGCAGTTTAATTCAATTTAATGAACACAAGTTGCCATTTGCCTACCTACACTGTATTAACTGTAACTTTGATTCAACACCACAAAAAAGAAAACCTGAGGGAACATTTTCCAATCATTTCTAAGTGATACTTTAAGTGAACTTCTTGGTATTTTGAGTAAAACTCAATTTACAGGTTGCAGGTTGAAATCAACAGACCTGGGGGTAGGTAGTATTCCATCCCAGGAATTGTGGTTGCTTTCTGAGGCTGTGGGCAAAATATGATTAAGCTGCCACGTGCAGTTTGCAGTGTGCACCCTACTTACTGGGCACTTGAAGGTGAAAGGGTACATACACAATATCCAGAGAGTTGGAGGGGGGGGGGGGGGGGGTGGGGGTTTAACAGGGCCCCGAAGCTCATGGCCCGCAGAGGCCTGTTGGCTTGATTCGTCCATGTGCACCAGAGAAGGTCTGGGCTGATAGATACTGTCTGCCTCAGAAGCAGAAAGCCCGGGAGACACCGCACATTGTGACCGCACACTCATTACATGATTAGAATGTGTGAGTAAGTAATCCAATTTTACCATAATATCAAAATCAATACATATCCTAACAAAGCACCTTCCCACCATTCGTCTTAATAGCTACTAAATGCAATTAAGGTGATTGATGCGTTTGGTCCCGCATGTAATGAGGGTCAAGGATTTTGAAGCAAATCTCGATTGAACACTTTTCCCACCATTATTATAACGGACTTACAGGACGTGAGCTGGCCTGCTAAGAACACACACACACACACACACACACACACACACACACACACACACACACACACACACACACACCGTAAGGCGCTGTGGGAACTAAATGCATCGCATCTGTTTGCTAATCTGAGCAGATTTATGCCTTTTATTATTGATCACCTGTGATATGATGGAGGTCCCTCTCTCTGCAGAGCAGCAGAAAAAACACTCAAACTGCAATGAAATTATTTTTTTATTTTGTTTGTGATTCTATACTTTTTTTTCAAAAATATTTACCCTCGCTGTTGAACAGGTGCAATGGGTCTTCTGTGCTTTTAAAAAAGAAAAAAATACAAAAAGCAAAGGAAGAATATTAAAATGTATTTTATTTTATTTTTACAATTTTTTTATTAGTTCCATTTTTAAATTCTATATATTTTATGAGCCGCTGTGCTCATTCATTGAGTGACTTCAGGTGTAGTGAGGGTGCCCGATTCATTCTCACCTGCTTTATTGTAGCTTGTACTAAATGCACTCGTCAATGCACGCCGTTGTTTGACCTTGAGGAGGAAGACCAGTGTGCTGTCGATAAAAGGTCTAGTTTCTAATCAATTAGCCATGTGTTACTGGTACTGTTGAGACTTCCTACGCTACTTGTACTCTTTAACGACCTCTCGCTCCACATGACCGATCTTACTTCTTAACTTTTAAAACTCCTGTGTGTGCGATTGAGCTGCGAGTTCTCTGGGGTTTCCCCATGCGTATACATTCTCACACACACACACGCACACACACACACACACACACACACACACACACACACACACACACACACACACACACACACACACACACACTCACTAACACATTCCCCTATATAGTCCTGTGCACGACCTCTCATCCCTATGTGTATTTCCCAAAAGACAGAGTTGAGTAAAACTGTCAAATCCCAGAGACGCACTGGTGGGATGGGCCTGTTGGTGGAGAGATGTATAGACACACACACTCACACACGCACACACACACATCGGCCCAGAGTGCCGAGGTAAGCGGGTCTTTGACAGCAGACCTTCAGGGAGACAGAAGAGCTTTTGCTGTCTGGAGGGGGGATGGAGGGGGGGAGGAGGGGGGTGGGGGAGGGGGGGAGAGAGGGAGGAAATGACAGGAGCAGGAAGTGAAGGGATGAAGGTTGTATTGCGTACATCCCATCTGTACGATAAAGGAGAAGCAGGATGGTAGTGACAGAGATTCATGTTGGAAACAGTTACTGAAATATATGTCAATAAAAATAAAAATAAAAATAATGATGATAATTACTCTTTTTAATGCCTGGAGTCTGACACTTCCAGTATTTACTGGGTCGATTGTCCAAATACTCTTGGGCTTGAAGGCAAATCTAACAAAAGTGAAATAGTTGTAAAATATATTGAAAAGATCCAACTGATGTTCAAGGTTTCACTCTCAACACTATCATCTCCACGTGTCCATTGTAGACGATTTTACAGTTCCATACTAAACCAAAGGCAAAAATCTTTTTTTCCATGATAGTCATCTTACCAAACTTACATAGTATACCCATTCCGGGATCTGTGATGGACAAAATTGCTCTCAAGGTGTCAGTTTGTTTGAAAAGTGTTGTAGTCTCTCATCTAAAGGCAAAAGTATTTTTATCTGATAAGAATGCAGATATTGCTGCCATTGACAACCTTTTTGCAACATACCATTACACAAATGTCCAGTACACCCGACCTACATGTCCCTGGGCTGTGAAGACGAAAGCAGGCCACTCAGCGGACCCAGTCAGGTGTATATTGCTGGACAATGTAGAAAGAAATACTTAAAATCTGCCTCTGTTAATATAATACCTTATTTTAGTCATCTAACCAGAAAGCCATTTTAAAAAAAACATTGACTTTGAGCTGAGGGAACCAGAAGTGCAAAATTGCTGACTCATTTCCAGGTTTGAGGACTCATTCTTGTATCAGTTTACAGAAAGACAAATGTAAACATTTGTTTAGAATTATGTAATTTTACTTTGTTTTGAAGGTTTTGAACATGAATAATATCCTCTGACATACCCCTGAAGTGCATTTGTTTATTCTTAGCTCAGAGTTTTAATGCAAAGAGAGAGAGAGCTTCAGTAGTAGACTAGCTTAGTATAAAGTAGAGAGACTGGAAAACAATGAGTTGCTGCTCTGGTGTTTTGATGGAAGCAGGACTTAGAACGGGGGGTTCAAGGAGAGAGAGAGGGTGTGTGTGTGTGTGTGTGTGTGTGTGTGTGTGTGTGTGTGTGTGTGTGTGTGTGTGTGTGTGTGTGTTACACCCCCACAGTGCCAGGCTGCTGTCCTCCACCTGCGCCCTGAATATTAATGAAAAGCTGAATGCTGGCTCTGTCTGGCTTGTTGTCGGTTTCGGTGCTAATAACGTTGTCAGCCGGTTGTTGTTTTTTAGCAAAATTAACTGAATCAGAAGACAGGGACTTGATTATAAATGACCAATTATTGAAATTGGCAGTTGTGTTGAATTTAAAGAGGAGCAGGCTATTGTTCATTATGTCTCATCTCTTTCCCTTGTGTTTCATTTATTTCTCTTTTTTTTTGGTCTTTCCTTCTTAGTTTTGTACAAAGTCATGTTTGCAGTTTGAGCACTGTGTTCTTCAGCACTGGAGGAACAGAAAAGCAAAGAGGCCCCTGGGAGAGAGGGTTTTGCGCTCAAAACATGCTTTAAAAACCTAATTCAAGCTACTTTGTCGAGGATGATCAAACACAGGAGGAGGAAAGGATTCTTCAAGTGTTCTTCGGGTAGATTTTTTTAATGAGCTTTAATGTTTGAAAGGGTCCTTTGATTCTTCAAAATTTAATATAAAAGTAAAAAAAAAAAAAGTCATTATAAGGAGCCCAGGACGGTATGTAAAAAAGAGCTGCTGCAGTCACAGTGTTTCTGGTATGAAGCAATAACACCCTGTTATATTATCAGATTTTCTTGTATTTTGTGCTCGTAAATTCATAATTGGGCCGTGAGAACCAGCTGGGATGAGTCAAGCTTTAAACTGAAGTCTATTTGGTGATTGCATGAAGTGTAATGGCTAGTGGCCGTGGTAGTTGTGACGGGCTCAAAGGAAGAAGTTGGGTGACGTAGTATGAAGAGTACAGGCAGGACATTGGAGGAGTTGGACGGGTCAAACAAACACAGGACTTTCACTTTGGAGAGTCATGTTTGTGTCCCGTGTGAAACTTAAAGTCAACATTGACTTTATAACGTACTTAAGTAACACTACATACGTGAGTTATGTTACAGACTTACTTAATTAAACCAAAAAAAAAACTTTCCCTAAAACTCACCAAGTATTGTTGTTGCCTTAACCTCAAGTTGTTTTATTTCCATTCAAAACGTGTTTTGAACATATGGTTACATGAATATATGGTCCTGTAAATTGACTGAAATACTAGAAAAATAAGCTGGTTATGAAAGTTACTTTAATAAATATATTGGGAGGTTTGCTATAACCCAGTCCAATACGAAGTCTCCATGAACAGAAGTCTGTATATACATGAAGAATCTGCGGCCAACCGGACAAGATTTTGGAATCGGAAGTGTTCTGGTTTCCATTTGTAGTCTGTTAGTAGTCAATTCGTAGTCCGAGTATTACTGGCCAATCACCTTTGAGCCCACCTCGTTCGAATGCAGATAAACGGCTGTGGAGGCGGAACCCATTGGCTCGGAGGATTTAGCTTTTTGTTAGCTGAAAAGTAAACTATTAGCTTATTGGAAAACTGGCTAATTGTGAAAAACAATCCTCTCTCTCCGTCTCCAAAACTCCAACTCCATCCTGGACTCTGTTCACTGTCCAATCAGCAACTTCAATCACCGGTTCACTGAAAAGAGAAGTCTCGGGCCTGGACATCTGCTGGCGACGATACCAGAAACATTGTCCGCTGCGATGGGTCTTGAGATTACATATGCACACAATGAAGAGTGACCAGACACAGAGCCTAGACACAGATGCCAAACATACTCATACGTTCACAAACACACTCCTGTATCTGTCTGTACACACAAGCACGAATGGCTTACACACACACACACACACACACACACACACACACACACACACATACTGGAAAAATACTGCCTGCACTGAAAAATAAATCGCAGTGAGCAAAATCGCATGCATGAAAATACATGAGCACACGCTCACACACACACACACACACACACACACACACACACACACACACACACACACACGCACACACACGTGCGCGCGCACACAGTAGATGGGGCTTACATAAGGATTTTTAGGCAGAGGATGGAGGAACATGCTTTTAACCAGAGTAGAAACGTCTACAGAGAGAGAGAGAGAGAGAGAGAGAGAGAGAGAGAGAGAGAGAAAGAGAGAGAGATAGAGACACTTCATCTCATTCTGTCATCTGTCTTTTAAATGAACCTCATAGCTCTTCTTTCTCTCTTTCTTTCTATTTGCCGTTTAACCTCGCGGTGTTGTGCGAGACGTTTATCCCTGAAGACTTTATGGGTTCATAAACTCAGTCCCATCACATCGAACACACACACACACACACACACACACACACACACACACACACACACACACACACACACACACACACACAGAGGTCCCGGCTACAAATCCCTCCGTCTTTATGGAGCCATCTATTGCTCCATCCAATACCGAGACTCTCCGTCTCTCATCTCTCCGTGAGGATTGCGGGCGAAGTTAACTTGAGGGAGGTCAGCCCAACGGCTGTGTTGTTACGGTTCTCTACTTCAGCCAGCGTTCGACTTCGCTGGCGGACGTGTACAGGCCCGCTCCGGTTTTTATTTCAGGGAGCGGCGGGGGGGAAGAGCGGTGAGCCGAGCACATGCGTTAAGAAGTTGCCCTGTGTGTCCGGAGAACTGAGAGAGTGAGCGCTGTCCATACGGCCTCCACATACGCCGCATCACATGTCACATCTCATTTACCACAGCAAGGACAATAGTTGGTTTGTCGTGCTCAAAACACAGAAATGACGAGATGAATGAAAAACTATTTTGTTAAACTTATGACTTATGAGTTGTTTGTCACCACGAAGCAAACCACCAGAAATATGTGCACAACATACACAGGTTTAAAGGGTCGAATAACCCTTTTACTTGGCAATTATATCTATTTAATCTATTTATTGATTTATTCTCATGCCTCCAGTGGCATCCAGACATGCGCATTTGGGTTTTATTTTCCAACATTTCAACAGCATTGTCTCTTTTCTGGTCTCACGGTCAACATTGAACACCAGTCCATTCTACCTGAGGAAGTTGTCCCTTTTTATGTTTTAATTTGGGGTGGGCCACCCCTTTAAGAATACGTGTGATGTAGTTACACATTTACAATCATGTCAGGGCACAAAATGTGTTTCCCCATTATATTCAGCCACGACGACAGTGTTTAGTGTTTGTCTCCGCTTGATTTGTAACAGCAATATCTCCAACAGCGCTTAAATGCAGCACAAGATGCATGTGAGTTGTCTGGTCCAGAGTGTCTCTGTGTGTGTGTGTGTGTGTGTGTGTGTGTGTGTGTGTGTGTGTGTGTGTGTGTTTTGTGGCAGCCATTAAACCTCTCCAAAACAAGGAGAACGAGAACAGGCCAGAGGCTCTCCCTCTATCTTCCTCTTTCTCTCCGTCTCCCCGTCTCTTTGTTTCTATCCTGTTCTCTCTCTCTTCTGTGTCTCATGTGCTCGCTCTGTCTCCGTTTGTGCTCTCTCGTCATTCGTCCATCCGTCCCCTCAGTACATCAACCCGCCAAACCCCCACCCCACCCCTTCAAGCTATTTCCAGGAGACTGACACAAGACAAAAGTGTCTCGCTGAGTTCATGTATTTTTAGCACACACACACACACACACACACACACGCACACACACGCACATGCACACACATGCACACACACACATTCAATAACAGGGCTGTAGTGTTTCTTACGCCAAGACTTTCAGTGAGCTTGACATGACTTCACCTACAAACTCTGAGGCTCTAACACACATACTGTCTTCAAGTGCTGTGGGAAATATCAATAAGTAAACAGTGAAACAACATGTGACGCTACTTAAATAAAACTCTCATGATGAAATGCGATGATCAACATCAGTCGTCGTCATTGCTAACACACACACACACACACACATCAGAACCTTCGCGGCGCATTTGGATTTTGGAGTGGATCTTCTCGCCTTATTCCACTCGACAGACCCGCAGCGACTCACGCAGTCCACACGGCAATTAAAAACCAATGTCCATCACCGGAGAGAGGAGCGGTGTTACGAGCGGTCGGGACCTTCAGATGGGATTATGTCGTGAAGCTTCACAAATTATATTTTATTCAGTGGAGGTGTTTTTAGCTGTCAAGGAAAAACCACGCACACGACGAACGCCTGCCCTATTTTAATACCCCGTACAAAGTTTAAGTCCACCGTGATTGACCTCGCCGACTGCACACTGGCTCCTGGAGTCAGGATAGATTATTTCCAACCCCAAAAACAAAGCTGCATCTCGTGGCGCCTCCACCCATCCCGTAATAATAACATTCATAGCAAAGTTATGACAAACCTGGATAAGATAGATGGAAAGTAGTTATTTTAATACCAAGGCATGTTTACACCTCGTCCCATTTACTGTTTGTTCCCACCCGCTGCTTAAGCCTTGTTTGCATGGTAATACTATTTGGTGATTTATGTATAACTGGGATATGAACATTCAAATGTAAACAGATTAACAAAAGCAAGTCTTCTGTGGAATATGAGATTTTCTGTGGGGAACTGAGTGCACATAAACACACCTCACAAGACTGCTGTTCTAGAGAACTCTGTTGCTCGTGTAAACTTCAACCCTTGATGACTAAAAGCAGGCTCTGGTTGCATGTCAGCAGCTTTTACAGACGTCACACGTGTTCCCTTTGTCATGGTTCCCTTTGGTATGTTGTCCTTCACAGCAGCGGTCCTCAACCTTTTTTGCGCCACGGAGCGGTTTCGTGTAAGACAATATTTTCACGGACCGGCCTTCATGGTGTGGGCGATGAATATGACGTAATAAATATGACGTAATAAAATGATACGACCGACATAAAAACACATAAAGTACATAAAAAATACAACTCACCATTACGCCGAATTAGTGGCAGCCCTGAGCTTGTTTGACGTGACCTCTGGACGCAAGAGGCTCAGACGGATGTATCCGGTCATTTTTCTAAATAAAACGTATTTCAGAATAAATAAATCTAATATAAATCAAATATTTTTTTCATTCATTCTTTCTGTGCGACCTGGTACCAAGGGACCCACGGACCGGTACCGGATCGCGACACGGTGGTTGGGGACCACTGCTTAACAGTCCATCGTGTGCAATTTGAGCTTTACGTTCTCCAATGGCACATACGCAGTTCATATAACAGTCCACTCACAATTTATAGCCATTTATGACACAGTCGTTTCCAGAAAGTGGCAAAAGCAGGCTTCTCATTTCTAGCTAGAGTTAATTTTGACGGCTGAAATGAGAACTGTAACTAGCAGATTGAATCAGCTGTAGCTAGCTTAATTAAGCTAACATTACCTCCATGAGTAAGTGTAAAACGTGATTGGCTACTAATGCTAAAAGCTACATGTTCCTGGCAAAACACTACTATTATTGTATTGCAGCATCAAGCTAGCTAATGTGAGGTCACTGTTCCATGCTAACAAAGCCCTGTTTGTCTGCTCAGCTTAAATACTTGGACAAGCAAGATAAATTTATGCATTATTGGTCGTACTTTCATATGTAATGTCTCACTATCAATGCTACATAACTGAAGTATTTGGTGAACGTGGTGCTATCCCAGATAACAACTTTGACTGAGGTTGCTGGAGCATAAATGTCCCCCAAACCCCAACACCTTCTCACTCCGAACTCGCCCAATACTGCTGCTTGGCCAGTGGCCCTCAGCTTCAAACCATGACGCTCTAGTTACCCCTCTAGCAACAACTTTGGACATGTCTAGGACAGCGTGTCAGTTTCCGCTTTACATGCATATGGGCTTTTCAAACTACCATTTTCACTGGAAAACTACTTGGTTAGGCTTAGTGAAAGATCATGGTTTGTAACTGGCACTAGTAAAGTCCTGTGTTTGTTTGACCAATCCAACCCCCCAGTCCCACCCGCCCCAGGCTGACTTTCTCGCTCTACGTTACATCAGTCGCTTTGAATTTCTAGACACAAACGGATTTACATTGGAGTTGCAGACGCTAAAGGCTGCTACTTCATTATCAGACGTCGGTATTTAAAGAGTTGGGAGTGAGAGCGGGTTGCCCACACAGTGGGGGAACACTATATGGTGAAAATGCTATCATGAAAAGGGCTTTTTTACACACTTAAACTGTAACCCCACAAAATGGCGCTAGCTCATGACATTGACGCTGGAATATGTTACTGTAGGTAGCAAGTGGTTAGCTTGGCATGCTAATGTATGTTATTACAAACCCAGTGTTTATTGAAGCCCTCGTAGGTTTTTGGAAAGGTTGAAGAAAGACCCCACCCACCAAATTATTTAAATATTGTAGTGTTTAGTATTTAGAAATCCAAATTTTGCCAAGTTATGATTGAACAACTGCTGTGTAGGGAAGGGGTTTTAATCAACGGTCAATTAGTGATTGAAAAATCTAAAAATATAAGCCTTCACAACTCTATCAGCAGCCATTTGAAGCTCAACCGTTACTGACTGTTGGGGCCGTCAGATTGGATTATATACTGAGGCTTTATACCTGATGTTTTATTCACGAAAGGTGTTTTTGGCTGTCAGGAAAAAAACAGCTGGAGAGGAGGGCACACACATCTGCGTGCCTGCTCTTAGAACCACAAAAGGTAGACGAGATGTTCTTACCCTTATCAAATTATTAGCGCCCACGCAGAGAGAGCACAAGCTGCCCTTTCACTTTTAAGATGATTTAAAATGCAAGCGAGAGAGTGGACCCCTCTTCTAAATGGAGCGAGTGGAAAAGTTGCAGACGCCAGACGGTAGTTGAAAGAAGCAAAACACTCACATGCGGACTGTGAAAGCGACTGCAACATGGAAACTACTTCACGGAAACAACTTCACGGTCAAGTGCAATACAAGATGTTTTCTGAATACCAACAAACAAAGTGTTTCATGTCGCTGAGTCGGTATGTCAGAGTAGGAATATCCCAACCTGACCCAAGACTCGTCACAGCGACCGAATGTTGGTCCTAGTTTTAGAGCTGGGAATAAAAGTTTTAGCAACTTTCTTAACAAAGTACATACAGCAGCCAAAACTACAATACATCAACATCTACTGTACAGTTACAACCATCTCTTCCCTCGGAGTAATCCTTCTCTTTGCTGAAAGTCAGTGGAGCAAACATCTGTGAAAGTCTGCTCTTAGGAAGGAGGATTAGTCCTAATATTCGAACTAGGAGTGATTGTGAGAAGCTTGATACATTCTGGCCCATTTGAAGAGATTAGTAGAAGTGTAAAGTAGCATAAAGTGGATAAAAGTGAAGAACAAGTAACTTTATTGCATTACATAGACAAATATTGCACTTTTTACTCCATGACATTTACATAATATTTTAAAGAGTTAAAGTTTCCCCCAAATTATATGGTGTCATCAGCTTCTAACATATGATGCATTGTAAATAAAAACTACTAAACAGTATATCAAGTTATTCAAAAAGTCCACTGTGACAACATCAATGCAATAAAAAGCTAATAATAGAATAATGTGTCAGTAATTCTATTTTAATCATAACACTATGAAATGGGGCCCTTACTTGGGGCATTACTTTGAGGTATATTTTTCTGATAGTACTTTTTTAATTTGACTTAAGTAAACATTTTTAATGCTGAAGTATTTTCATATGGTCGTACTCGTGCTTGTACAACGTATTCTCATACAACACCGGTTCGTATGATATCTTACAAAACATTTTATCACATCTTTCGTGTGTTTTTTTTTTTTTAATGAATGTTCAGCAACACGTGTCAATTTCCGCTCGTTACATGCATACGGCCTTTTCAAAATAAACTTCAGTCTTCACCGAAAACGACTTAGGCAACAAAACAAGTTAGTTAGGTTAAGGCAACAAAACGACTTAGTTAGGTTAAGGCAACAAAACGACTTAGTTAGGTTAAGGCAACAAAACGACTTAGTTAGGTTAAGGCAACAAAACGACTTAGTTAGGTTAAGGCAACAAAACGACTTAGTTAGGTTAAGGCAACAAAACAACTTAGTTAGGTTAAGGCAACAAGTTAAAGTTAGGAAAAAGTTAAAGTTAGGAGAAGATCGTGGATTGGGTTACTATGGAAGTGCCGTATTCTTAAATACAAAAGTTACGTGACACGTAAATCAACATTGACTTGTCGTTTCTCACCAACACTGGTCTCCTGGCTGAAAGAAAGGGTTTTGATCGACTCATCCACTTCAACTGCGACCCGCCCGGTGTGGATTATTGTGGTCTTTATACTTCCTGGTTCATGATCACGTGGATTACCTACAAATTGATTTTGTGGGATATCTACGAATTACAGCGCTTTCATTTTCACAGGTACAAACACTGGGTGAGAAAAGCCTGACTTGCGAAAGATTCCAATTATTCTTCCACTAACTGCCTGTCCCAGCAGCATTCTCCTAAAATCATCACCTTATACAAGTACACAAACACACACATACACACACACACACACACACACACACGCACTTTACTTTGTGAATATTTTAGGGTTTTCTCCATCAAAGCCACACTTGACTCGGCAGCCCTGGGCTAATGGATAAGGTTTAGAAAGTGTGTGTTTCTGTCAAGCGGTGCCTCTGGACATGCTGACCAGTGCAACGTGATGCATGTATTCAAATATGCCCTCCGGGCTGGTTTGTGTGCATTAGAGAAAGCATATATGGAGATGAGCTCAAAGCCAAATAAAAGACAGAGTAGCAAATGTGTAAATTTAGAACATGTATGTTTGCAGATAGAGCTCAGGGTCTATGAGCAGACCCCCCACTTCCTTCCCCCCTTTGAGTCGTGTCAGGCTGCTCATAATTTATTAGCCTTTTTTTTTTTTTTTGCCATGATTGAAATCATGGTTGCTTTTACATAAACCCTCATGGTGTGTTTGAATTCTCAGAGCATTATGGGAGTTTTAGTCCGGGGCTTTTGCTTGGATTGGCAGCCTCCAGTCTCGCCCAAAGGCGTGCCTCTGAACCAGTGTGATACTGAGGAAATGGCATGTTGAGTGTCTTCATTCATGTGTTTAATTGTGTGTGTGTGTGTGTGTGTGTGTGTGTGTGGTCCTGAGTATCTCGGCCATATTCCGCTTGAACCGCATTAAAGAAGATTATTTTCCGATGATTGCAGTGGCGTGCCGACCTCGCCTGTGATGATTAGCATTGCAAATCTCTGAGCTTGTTTAGGACCAGCGTTTTGAGTCGGCTGTTTCTAATCTAATGACTCGTGCTTCCTTCTGTCTCTCTCCACCTCTCCTCCACGTCTCCCTTTGAATTCACCGGTGTCCAAACCTCTAAATTGCTCGGTTTGTGCAGATAATCGGATCATTTAGCCGTTTTAATTTCAAACCCTCCAAATGAATTTTTACCCACTTGTTTCTCTTCTGTTCTTCTATCCACGGCGCTCTCCTTCCCTCTGGCCCTTCATGTCCTCCCTCTCTGTCTCTGTTTTTCCTCTCTATTTTCTGAGCTTATTTATATAATCAACTCATTTAGCTGGTTTTATTTTAACAGCCTTTGGAGGCTCTTTCTCCCTCTCTCCCACTCTGGATTTTTCCTCTGTCTCTCTTTTATGACTCACAGCTTTGTATGTGTTTTGTGTTCCACTATTTCGGTCCTATCAGCTTTCTTTTTTCTTCCTGCCTCTCTCTTTCCATCGCTGTGTCTCTCTGTCATGTGGAACGACCCGCTAAATGATCTACATCTTTTACGACGGTCTGTTTAGCCTCGATAGCGTCTAATTACGCACATTACATCCGTAACACTCATCTCTGATGTCGCTTTTAAGATGTGTTTTTGCTGCATCTGGGGGCGGTAAGAAATGAAATAAAAATGCTATTCAAGGTTAGGATTACTCTATATTCATGGAAGAGAGGCTGCATTAAACAAACCCAGTTAAACCCAGTGGACAGAAGGAAAGGTTGGCATCGTACGTTTCTTCAAAACAGATACATTGAATGTCAGCGTTTCTGAATGTAAAATACGTTTCACACATATGTTACGTGTCAGCCACGTGTCAACAATTGGTTAGGTTTGTGTTACATAAATAATAACGTAACATGACAATTATAACAACTTAATAAATAACAACCGCCCTTAGCCGACTTTCTTACCTGAAGTTATGTAACAGGCAGAAGAAAGTTACATAACAAGCGTGAAGTCAATGTTGACTTTTGGTTTCACAGAGTCCTGTGTTTGTTTGACTCATCCAACACAACCTCACACCTTAGTGGACTTCCATCGCTTGTTATGCTCTCTTAGGCTTTTACCACATAACTTTCAATAACGGTTGCTCGATATACTGCAGGACTAGCTTTGACTGAAAATGCCACATTCAGGAGAGGACTGGTGAAAATGGTAAATGGACTGTACTTGTGTCGTGCTTTTCTCATCTTTCTACCATTTAAAGCTCTTTAACACTACATGTCATCATTCACCCATTCACACCCATTCATACACTGATGGGAGGGGCTACCATGCAAGGAGCCACATGCCCATCAGGACTATCAAACCATTCATATCCAAACATACACCAAAGGCAATTTGGTGTATGTTCTGGAACAATTTGGGGTTAAGTGTATTTCCCAAGGACACATGGACTAGCGGAGCAGGGGATCAAACCACCGATCCTCTGATTGAAGGGACGACCCTGCTCTACCTCTAAACCACAGTCGCCCCAAGTGATGCCAACATTTTCTTTTTGCTGACTATTTTGTCTGACAAAGAGACACTTTTGAATTGCAATATAGGAAGTGTAGGATTTGGGACTTTTTTTTTACCTTTTATATTAAGTACTTATAATTAGCATATGCAAGCCTCGCCATCAATTTTGACCATTGCTGTATCAATCTGTCTCCTCTGCACTCTGTAACTTTATGGAAGATCAATAATGAATCACAGGGGTATTCTTTCTAAGATTAAAAAAAGTGCAAGATTTGCAAATCAAGCTATTGCTCCTGCCTTTGCACGCATCGTTCCACTACAGAAGCTTGTGCTTTTGTTACAGATGTGATCCATCAGTGTCTTTCAGTCTAATCAACACATTGGTTACATTCAAACCAGCACATAGGTAATAATAATAACTGTGATACTACGGTTCTGTTCGGGTTGAGTCTCATCACTGTTAACAACAGGAATTCTGCCCCCACCAGTGCACTGAGAAAAGTAAGTACCCCGGACAGCTCCTGTGATGCAGAGCCATAATCAGCACCTTGGACAGCGGCTGTAATTCATTTTGGCACAGAATGTTCTGAGCAGGAAGGAGAGGATTCGGTTTCGTTAGCGTTGTGCAGATTTACATCTTTTTCGCTGGCCAACACTTTGTGCCGGCATTTCAGCACAAATATTGAACCAATTTTATAATATCACGTACAGAGGGAGGGAGGGACGGCGCCGGCTACTCTACGAATGAATGTTTGCTCACTTCAGCATTACGTTGAAAGGTGTTGCAAGAAAACATCTCGAAGATATCCGCACACTCAGCTCGATGCAGTGAACACTTTGTAGCTTCGTTAATTAAGAAATGAGTTAGCACTTTCTATGCACTATGTCTATAATGCATTATTAACATACTTATAATGTAATGTAATCTGCATATTGCACTGTAGAACATTAGTTAGAAGCACTTATAGATATATTTATAATTCCTTATAACAATAATCATTACTCATATTAAAGCTGAGTATCTTAATACTTCATAATTGCTGGTCACTCACTGAGTTTTTTCTGAGTGTTTCATAATTCCCATATTTGTCATATACTAAAAGTAAAGTTAAAAAAAAATATGAAATACATGAAATACTATATATACAAGAACAACACATGAAATGTGATGTTATTTACAATGCTGAAAGCAATCAAAGACAATCACATTGAAATGCATTATAACAGTTATTGTAACTATTGGTTTCATAATACACTATGATCCTTGCAAAGACCAGCAATTATGAAGTATTATGATACTTGACCTTATAAGTCATTATAACATTATGAATACTGTGTTATTAATTTTGTTAAGAATCATTGTGGATAGTTATGACTAAAGTGCTATAAGTAGACACATTATAAGTAGGTTTATCATGAATTATGGTCGACAAAGAAAGGTCTACTGAAAAGGTCTTTGCAAAAACTGAGAGAACTTAAACTTACAAAGTGAATGTAATGTGTAATGTGTAATGAAGCTATGTTTCTCATTTATGTGATACATTTGTGCTTCAGACAGATAAACGTTGCCACCCTGTACGCTGTCAAAGGAGACACTGAGTAAAACAAACCAATGAATCCCTTTCAACCTCAGACTGCCACATAAGAATAAAGAAAGGTATGTTTTCCCAATGGAATTTCATGGTACAAGATGGGATGGACCAATAACCCCATATATTGATCCCACCAATCTGCTATGTAGAACAAAACTATAATTATGTCCAATCTGTGTATCTGAATATTCAGCTCATACAGGCCATGTATGCTGAGTTTTCTTTACTTTACGTCTCACTAACTTTGATCTTAAATCCTGCTGCTTCTGTGCTTCTGCACATTGACATACACACACACACACACACACACACACACACACACACACACGTGATTGCACCATCAGGCCACAGTAGCTACGTACATGCTGAGGTCATGCAAGTAGTTGTGGTCAGGGTCACACATGGCCCTCAGCAATGCAAACACACACACACACACACACTCAGTCTGTCTACATATGGCACATACACACACACTCACACACCTATTGTCTGCATCCATTAGCTTTGCTTTGCTGCTCTGACCTGGCGTGGCCCAGACCTACTTTGTTGTTTATGAGTATGAGTGTGTGTGGGTGTGGGTTTGTGTGTGTGTGTGTGTGTGTGTGTGTGTGTGTGTGTGTGTGTGTGTGTGTGTGTGTGTGTGTGTGTGTTGTTCTGCTCTCCATGTGGATATATGAAGGTATGAGGCACTGTTGCTTCCTGCACGTGCTCGGAGCCGAAGACGTGGGTTATATTACCTCTCATAGTTGGATCGCCTGTTTCGATAAAGAACACACTGCACCTGAAGGGTAGCGTGTGTGTGTGTGTGTGTGTGTGTGTGTGTGTGTGTGTGTGTGTGTGTGTGTGTGTGTGTGTGTGTGTCTCTGCTGGGGGACGTGGCTCTGAGAGTGCAGACGTTTGCTCCAGGGTGAGACTTGTCTTAACCTCTATTAAAACCTCGCCCTGGTCACTTCCCGGGCTGAAGGACTCGACGGGGAGAAGACGGTGTTCTGAGAGCACTGAGACGCCGGCTGATTAAAGGCCGTCTGCGTCCTTGCGCCAAAGGTGGACAGGTTGTCTTCTGCGTTGCCGTTCTTCCTGCCGGTGTGTGGCCACAGTCAGGGGGGTCGTAACGAGCAGCTATTCTTCTGTTATTGCGACAGCTTGGGGAGTCTTTGTGCAGGAGGCAGGGCGATAAATCGGTAAAGAGAAACCTCAATAACACGCACTTGTGTAAACTCAGGTTTAAGGAGGCTTAGTGTCTGGGTGAGCTTAGGACATGCAGTAGATTCTTTTTTTTCCAAGATGCGAAAGGTTTTCCATTGAAGGACACAGCACGGGACATTTTGTTGATGATTTTAGACCCGTGTAATTGTTAAAATCATACAGAGTCGCGTCTCTGAGAAACATAAAGTCTTAACAGTGGAGGTCTGATTCCCAGCGGCTGCTCTGAACACACATGTATTAATCATGTGATCACTTCAGAGCTGCTGCTAAAGGTTACTACTTTACTGTATGTAGGTATGAGCTTGACAAATATATTTATTCTCCACTTTTAGGGAAGAACATTTCACTCTTAATTTTGCTCTACGGAGGATTCTTATCACTTTGGGAAGTACTGGCCCTGGATTGCTGCAGTTAAGGGACTCTTGTGAGAGACGCCCATAAATGTCCAGCTAAACTATAGGTAGCCAGATAATAGTGTCTGTTCTGGGCTGAGCCCCTTTAAAAGAACAGCCGGCCCAGTCTGACCCCGAGTGATTCACACCTTTATTTATTCATCGATGGCCACGGTTAACGCAACACTGCTCCGAGACACTTTCCATCTCCAGCGATCATACCCCAGTTGATTGGAATATTAATGGTATGGATTAACTCATAGCTGAAATCTGAATGCAGTATGGATTCTGAAATAACTTTAATGGGAGCAGCGCTATCGATTGGTTAATAAGTGTGACAGTCCCCGTGGGAGGAGCGCATCGACCGCGCATACGTTGAAAAGAAACACAGCGCGCGGCGGGCCGGTCACCAGACACGGATCAGGAGGAGGGATCTGGTTGGGTAAAGACTCCTCTCTGAAAACTGAGCCTTTTCAACTCCTGAGAGGACTGGTTTCTGCTCCGCTTCTTTATTTAACTCGGGCTGAAGCTGAAGACAAACTGCGCATGGCCCGGTCGACCTGCTTGTTTGGAACTATTCTTTTTGTGGTTTTCTATTGAAAAGAAAAGAGTTGCAGATGGTCATTATCTCTCCGCTGTTGATCACGTCAGTGCTGTCGCACAATTAAGACGAGCCTGAACGCTGCTGGCTGGTAGATCATCCATAGCAAATACAGGCATGGACTTATTTTATGATGAAAACATATCGTGAGCTACTTTATCGAGTTGCCTCTGAGCGAAATGCTCTGAGTGAATTTAAGTTCCCCACTGGTAAACAGTGATGTAGCGTACAACTGCATGTCTTGAGCTTTTATTGTGAAAGGTCCAAAACAGAAGGGGTAAAGGGGTATGCCAATGTGTGGGCGATAAGCATATTTTAATAAAATACAGAGTACTTTGCGGACGTTTGTGTTGCGATGCGCTTCTATGCTGACATTAAATACATTATTTCTTGTCGCTGCTCCTCCTGTCGTCTGTCTGCCATTTCCCCATCAGGGCTATGCATGGTGGTTAGCGACCATCGGTTGTACTTTTCACAGTGCATTGTGGGATACTCTGAGTCCTCTATGTAGGGTACGATCATTCTCGCTTTCAGCACCACGGAATGACAAACTCACCGGTGAGTTCTGTGTTCGTTAAAGACGATGTCAACGCAGTTGAGCTAAGAATCTCCTGTGTCTTATATTTTTCACGTGAGTTAATGCCCCGACTTCCTCACCGACTCTCTTTAAGAGCTCGACTCCGGTGGAGGAGCAGAGAGCCGGACTTAGTGAATGCAATTAAAGCCGCGAAAGTTAAGAGCTGTTCCCCCTTTTCCTCTCCCCTCTGAGAGCCAAACAACAATAACTGGTGAACTGGAAGAGGGAGATAAACACACACACACACATTCAGAGTCCCATAAAACTGTTATTGTTCCTTGCTTTATTGTTACCTTGACATTTATCTCTTCACTTTGTTCACTTTACTTTTACAGTTTTTCTTTTTCATTTTTACCTCGCCCACTGCGAATGTTGATTCTGCGGATTTCATCCCTGCTGTTTTCACATCCGTATCCCTCGGGTACATTACACTTACATTTACTACCGCCTTATGAATGAAGTGTCATCGAATGGGCCTGGACTGGGAGACAAGGAGAAAATAAAGCAAATGAAGGAATAAAAGAGGAAATGGAGGGGGGAAGAATGAGCAATAATAAGTGAAATATGAGACAGCAACAGAGAGCAAGAGATGAGTGAAGAGAGAGGTGAACTGAGAAAGAGAAGATAAAGCGTTAAAGCAGAGGAAAGTAGTGCCGTGAGTCCTTCCAGCCCGGGGAGGATTACCGCGTCACAGATAGGGAGCAGAGCCATAACGGGCCGAGCACATGCACATGGGAGAGGAGCATTTGGCTGCACTTTGTCTATTAACTCGGCAGCACGAGTCAATGTGGTTAAATCGGTTTATGATGATGACAGAAAACTAATTCATATTTTTACAATAAGGCCCGTTGGTCCATCTGTAATACTTGTGTATGTATGGATGTTTAATGTGCAATTCAGTTCCTGTATAATGGTCACAGATGCTCATTGAGGCTGTACAGGAAGAAGATTTAAGTCCTGGTTTATCGCTGACATCCGTCTATATGTGGCGGGAACAGCGAGTAACTGCAGGTCCCAGAATTCTCTGGGCAGCAAACTCTCACTAAGCAGCTATTTTGTCCAACACACGACATTGCGGCGCTGCCGAGCAAACTCATGTTGTTTGAACAAAGAACTCAGGCAGCCTGTCTTTCCATCATGCCACTGCAATTTGTTTTCATGCTGCACACGTTACGAGTAGTTTTCCACACAACATCGGGGCAAGTTGGTCACCAGCTCTTCATCTATCAGCCCGCTGCAGCTGCTCGTCTTCTTCTCGGCAATCAGCAGAAGATGACAGCGGCCGGCGTTAACACTAGTGAGCCGTCACGTTGCGTTTCTTGCTTCACAATGTACGCCGGTTGAGCGCATTTAACGTGAAGCAACAGCAGCAGGCAAATATTTGCAGAGATAAAGAGATATCTGCACAAAACTGCAGAATATATAAGCAACAAGACACGATTTTAGCATTGAAAAGATTGAATTTTGTTTTCAATTTGTAGTCCATTTGCAGTCTAAGTTGTATTGCCCAATCACGTTGAAGCAGGCTTTGGTTGAGTGCAGGTCAGCAGGAGAGAGAAAGAGTCGGAGCGCATCGGCCAAAATGCAACATCCAAACACACCAGCTGTCATCTGACGATGACTTCGCTTTTTTTTTTAAACAATCTGGTCATAGACTTCGCCTCTCAACTCTGCGGATATCCAGATGTCGACTGGCTGCATTGGAAACCCAGAAATATTGGCTATCGCTTCCACAGGCTAAATCAACCTCAGACAGATAGCCGATGGGGTCAGAGATAGCAGTAGCAGTAGCATGGTACTGAATCCACTGTGAAGAGTGGACAATGAGACTGATTAGAATAATAGACAATTACACACTGTAAGATCTGATTACCTGGTGGGTAGCTGGTGGTCATGGTGGTTAGCTGGTGGTCATGTTGGGTAGCTGGTGGTCATGTTGGTTAGCTGGTGGTCGTGGTGGTTAGCTGGTGGTCGTGGTGGGTAGCTGGTGGTCATGTTGGTTAGCTGGTGGTCGTGGTGGGTAGCTGGTGGTCGTGGTGGTTAGCTGGTGGTCATGTTGGGTAGCTGGTGGTCATGTTGGTTAGCTGGTGGTCATGTTGGGTAGCTGGTGGTCGTGGTGGGTAGCTGGTGGTCATGTTGGGTAGCTGGTGGTCGTGGTGGGTAGCTGGTGGTCGTGGTGGGTAGCTGGTGGTCATGTTGGTTAGCTGGTGGTCATGTTGGTTAGCTGGTGGTCGTGGTGGTTAGCTGGTGGTCATGTTGGGTAGCTGGTGGTCGTGGTGGTTAGCTGGTGGTTGTGGTGGTTAGCTGGTGGTTGTGGTGGTTAGCTGGTGGTTGTGGTGGTTAGCTGGTGGTTAGCTGTTTGTCATGGTGGTTAGCTGTTGGTCGTGGTGGTTAGCTGGTGGTTGTGGTGGTTAGCTGTTGGTCTGTGGTAGCGTGGTTGGTGGTTGTGGTGTGTGGTTGTGGTGGTTGTGGTGGTTAGCTGGTGGTGTGGTTCGTGGTGGGTAGCTGGTGGTCATGTTGGGTAGCTGGTGGTCATGTTGGTTAGCTGGTGGTTGTGGTTGTTAGCTGGTGGTCGTGGTGGTTAGCTGGTGGTTGTGGTGGTTAGCTGGTGGTTGTGGTGGTTAGCTGGTGGTTGTGGTGGTTAGCTGGTGGTTGTGATGGTTAGCTGGTGGTTAGCTGTTTGTCATGGTGGTTAGCCGTTGGTCGTGGTGGTTAGCTGGTGGTTGTGGTGGTTAGCTGTTGGTCACGGCTCCCTTTAAGCAAAGTGGAAATGTCCATCACTTCTGGCACTTGGTGCTCTGGGAGACATAAAAAAACAACCTCAGCTCTCACTGCCATTGGGAGCAACATTTCCTTTCTTTCACTGTAAACAATGAGGACAATAAGATGTAAAGAGTGGATCCCAACAGACACAAAGCCGGGATGTAAACAGCACTCCCTCAGTTGAGTGGAGAAAAATAAGCACCTCGTATTTTTCCCTGTGTCTGGCCTGCTTGTATTCAAAGTACTTTATTTTACTCACTGTTCTGGTGTACAGTATACTATACTTCAGTGGTTTCACTTCCACTCTGTATTGTCTTCAAACTCCCTATCCCCCTCTCGTCTGAAGTAGTTTCAGAGCAACAGGAAGTAAGTAACAGTTTAGTGCACACAACTCTGTCCCAATATTTAAGATGGATTGAATAGAACTCAACATGACATGTTCAGGCAGAGCTTGTGTCAGGATTGTCTGTTTGAAAAAATTGCTCATCAGATTTTTCAAACTGAAATATTGCGACCAGAATCAGCTATGCAAACTACAGCTGACATATTTGTCAGTGCATGTTCAAAATCTAAAAAAAAATTGGTTTCAGATTTTGGCCTCAGGGGCCTGTGGCATTTCAAAAGGTCCACAGATCGGATCAGTGGGGGCTATTTGAATTAAGTAATGCTTATAACCGTAATATGAATGTTTACTTCAATTGGCTTGTTTTATTCTCTCTCTCTCTCTCTCTCTCTCTTTCTCTCTCTCTCTCTCAGGCTCATTATCCCTCTCTCTCTTGCTTTGGATAGAAACTGTGTCTTTCCTGTCAATACGGTACCTACCCACGCTCGCCGCTATATATAGGACCTGCTGTCTTCCCACAATCCCCCTCTCCTTTTCCTCCTCCACTTACCCCCCCCTGCACCTCTTCTATTCAGCTCCCCATCAAACGTGCTCATTCCACATCAAAACAAATATAGAGCGCTGGGGAGGGAGAAATGAAGCGAGAGGAAGAGAAGAACGGGAGGAGATGTGAAACAGGAAAAGATGGAATGAAATGGAAAAGAGAGCAAGAAATAGACCCTGAGAGCAAGTAAATGAGATGCTCAGGGAAAGGTTATGAGTGGAGGGGAAAGGTGTGGGTGAGTTAGAATGATAAAAAAATACAAAAGTCTGCATTCTTTCCAGTATTTAGCTTTTTGCATGATCATTCGACGGTCACCTCAGACCTTCTTGCTTTTGGCTGCCTGTAATGCTGCTGATCTGGGACCTGAAAAGCACACATTTATTGGAGCCGTATCTGCATGAGGCTGCCAGCTGAACGACAGCGGAGAAGGACATGGGGGGAGTTAGAGGGAACGGAGCTGGGTAGAACGTAATTAAGGACTTAGTTCAAGCCCCGGTATTGGCAAGATGCCCCCCTGCTGAAGTGTCCTGGAGCAAGTTATTGAATCTCTTCCCATCCGGGCTGCTGTTCTGTAGCTGACCCTGAACTCCCTGTAGAGGGAAGCAAGAGGAGAGAGGGTTTTTTTCTTCTTTTTTTTTCTACACACTGCAATGAAATATGATATCATTAAATGCAAGAAATCGTTGAAAGCAAAGCCTCCCCTGATTTTAATGAGGGTATTTTCCTGGAGCATTATCCAAAGCCAGTGAGAAACTGTGTGTATGAATCAGGTGTGAGAGACCAACCAATCGTGTCTCAGTGGTACAATTAGCCAAAATACTATCGGTGAAAACACCTGGGAGTGGACCATGTGCATGCGTTAAAAACAACTTCTTGCTGTTTTGCACAGTGAAATGATTTTATTTTTTTAAGTTAATCAACTTTTGTAGTCAAGCATGTGCACAGCACACAGTGAAATGTAGCCTCTTCATTCAACCCATCCTAGTGTACAGCACCCAGGGAGCAGTACCATCTCTCCAGCTACCAGTCCACCCAAATCAATAGAACAGTAAAAAACTAAAACAAAACAATAAATCCCATGTACTTGAACATAAACTCCTTTTATTGCAGTTCGTATACTGGTTTAAAATAATTTATTATAAATCCAAACACGAGATTACATTCGAACACATAATGATAGCGTTAAAATTGACCTTTTCCGAGTACTACATATTTTAGCTGAATAGAGCTTGAACGCATCAAAATGTAACTTAATGCAACCTCTGTTGACGTTAGCTGTTTGCTCCGTTAACCGGACCCCGCTAACGGCTCGGACGCTAACAGCTAACGTTGCTGTTGGAATGTAGCATTCCCAGGATGACGGCACACCGCTGGGCTTGAGCCCTGATCCACAGTGCCTACTGTACCGTCACGTTTTCCCAATTATTGCCATCAGCTTGGTACCAAAGCATCGGTTCTTGTGACATCCGTTTGAAACAGTGAAATTTCATGGAAAGTTTTGAATCCTCAGGCGCAGTTTTGCGTGGTGTTCAATAATAACAGAGAGATACACACACACACACACACACACACACACACACACACACACACACACACACACACACACACACACACAGCATTTCTCTCGCTCTCTCTCTCTCTCTCTCTCTCTCTCTCTCTCTCTCTCTCTTCTGTTTACATTCCTAGAAACCGCTAATAGCTTATTCAGCAGATTTGTAAAGGTCCCAAGTTGAGAAAATATAAACAAATATCGGCTAAAGGAATTCCTAGCCCACAACTGACTCATACATACACTCATACTCATACACATTTGCATAATTTGATTTGATCTCACTTCATGATCAGAATATTTCCCGGAATTTGTCATGCATCCCAAAATGAAAAACACAACATTTGAACCAAACATCAAAACCCGACAACAAACACATATCACATCAGACATTACAATGAGTGGAGGGTAAATGTACAATTCAACCGCGAAAAACCACAAGAAAGCGGTCGCGATGCGTCCGTGTGCCGTTTGAGGGGAATATGCCCAAGTGATTTTATTGAACTTCTTCTTTTGCCAGGGCTTTATGCCAAGAGCAATGCAAGAGGAAACGCTGAGTGTGACTTCAATAATTAATGTGAGAACTTAAAGTGAACCTGGAAGTACATTATGTTAACCCCTCTCAATGCTCACCTCAGCCTGTTCCTCATGCATTCTGGGGGCTTTCTGAGTGCGTTTTCCCATTTCCATACACTCGATCTTGAATCTGTGTATTTTTGTATTCCCCGCACCCAAAATGTTGCCGTATCAACTGGTGAGGTAACGGTAATGAGAGCTTTGTCGTATTCCGTAACCTAACTGTGATGCACCAGATGGGTCAGGTGTTCCAGGTGTGATGTATTCTCAAACCCGCCTTAATAAGATGCTCAGATTGCAGCCTCTTATATATTCCATGTGACAGAAACTCACAGGATGTGAAAACAAGCTGCAGCTGCTCATATTTATTGTGTTACATAATGAGAAGGGGAGACGCAGCAGGTGAATAATGTAAAAGGTTTAACTAATATACACCACCATGTAACTTTCCCAGTAGATTACATTTATCGAGGCAATTCTTTTCTTTTTTTTGTAATTATATGTTTCAGTATGCAAATTAGACCTTATCTTTTTTTAAATATGTGCAATTTGCATACATTTTAAGAACAGAAATCTGTACACTGGATGAAGCCAGGTTAAAAATCATTGTTTCATTTTGTTGACATATTATAATTAAAAGTATATTTTGGGAGAGAATTTTGTGTCCCTCCATTCATCCTAAAAAAAGGTTTAGGACTAAAATATTGTATAAATCAGGCTATGAATGACATATGAACAAACCACCCAGTAAAAACCTTCAGAATATAGAGAGGAACGAAAAGCCAACGTTTGACTGATGTAGGGGCTACTGAAGTGGAGATTTATGGCTCCTTTAGAGAAAACAGCCTTTAAATATGGATTCTAACAGGCCATACATTCTAAAGACTAAATATGAATAGGGTAAAACTATTTGACAAATAAATATCACTGTGAAACTTCTGCAGCTGATTACTTACATAAAAAAAACAAACTGAAATGTCTGTCTAAAAATGCAAATGAGGCATTATTATTGTAACTTTCGGTGAATTTAGGACAAATCTACGGAAGCAAACGTATTTAAATGAACAGAGAAAAGCTCTTTCACTAGTCTGCCATGTAACGTAAGGTTGCCTCTTTGATTCACCGACAACATGTTGTATTATGAACATTGTAAGGATCATGGGGCAAAAACAAACCCGGACTAATAAGCACGAGCGCTGACCACCACTTAGTCGTAACGACCTCTGTGAAATGCTCAGCGGGAACACAACTCCCAAAACATACAGAACACCAAACAAGTCACCAAACTAAAAGGCAGGCGAGCGGAGGAGCAGCGATCCCGGCCTCAGAGTTTGAGTCCGGCATCTCGTTGCAGCTACTTGTTTGAACTGAGAAGACGCAGGGTTTCTATTCATCAGACATCAGCACGTCAGCTGTCAAGAGCCCCGGTGGTAAACACTGCATTTCTTTTCTTTAAGTGGCGTAAAAGCAATGAGAGGTGACTCATGGGCTGTTTTAGATAATGTGCCGGTAAGTGCTGCAGTGTGCTCTGTAATTTTCCCCTGAAATGTCAATCATGACAATTTAATGTATGCGCAGCCGGCGTGCGGACGTGCCCAACGTCTAAAAGATGAGCGCTCTGAAAGTATGTTCCCATAATTTGATTTGCGTGTCCTGCGCTGCTGTGGACAGAAACGTATGGACAATGAGTACGGCCATAAATAAATCAGTTCCTCTGTGTGTGTGTGTGTGTGTGTGTGTGTGTGTGTGTGTGTGTGTGTGACCCAGTTTGACATTGAATGTGTGAGGAACTATGAAACATGTATGTATGCAGCGGGCCTGACTGACACGTGAAAAAAGAAAAAGAAAAGAAAGAAGGATGCAGCCACATACTTGATGGAGTGATGCTTAGGTGGTTAAATATGGAGGGGGAACCCTCTCTCCACTGGAACCTCAACAGGCACTTGAGAGAATCTCTCTCTCTCTCGCTCTCTCTCTCTTTACTGATATGTTTGCTTTCACCGGGCGCATCAATCTGCGCGTGACACTCATCCCTAATGACGCGACTCTGCATCCGGTGGAACTTAAGTGACTCTAAATGACACGCCTGTCTTCGCATGCTCCTTTTCAATCAAAGCCCATCCTGAAAAGCACTCGTGGTGAATTCCCCCGATGTCCTCGGGAATCTCAGCCGAGCACACGCCAAAGTGATTATCGTGTTTGTCCCCATGCATAATGCAAAAAACATACTTTTTTCTATATGACGGCCGGAAACTGTCGTGACGCGCCGCGTGTGAAGATCGTACTGGCATGTGATTTATTTCTATACTTAAACTGGTAATTTCATTGGATCAAGAGAAAAAGAAAAAGAAGACTGTTGAGTGTTAATTCACTGACGTGTGAGGAGGCTTACTCCTATTGTCAGGGGAGAGGATCATCAGAGGTACCATGTAACAGAAAGCGTTGATGTCTCGTCACGCTGTGAGAGGATGTGACCAATCATGCTGTGCTGCTGGGTTTGCCTTGAGCTTTTTCTTCCCTTTTTCTGTACGTGTTTTTTTACAGACTGTACATGTTTTGTACTGTCATGTTGCATGATATTTGAGCGAAAAAAAAGAAGAAAAAAAAGTATATATATATATATATATATATATATATATATATGAATGACAGTAAAAAAGCAACCTTAATACTAGAAAAAAAATAGATATAGAAAGTAACTAACAGCCAGTCACACCAAAGCTCACACAGACAATTACAGACTAGTATAAAACAGTAATGAATTTAAAAAATAAAAGTTTTTTTGATTCATAGCATTTTATTGTGTGTTCTGAGATCTGATCTGATGAACGGCAGTTTAAGTTTGGGAATAATCTCATATACTGAGTCACTAATAAATACCATCGTGTGACCGTGTGGACCAGCTTCCTCTCATGATGATGAGTAGGATATGTATCTATATATAATGAACGATGCATTAACTGCATACAAGTTGTTAAACAGCAGTACAGAATGTAAGTCAATTTCAAAATGGTTTCCTTGGTCCTCAAAAAGAGGAACCTCTGTCAGTAACTACGAGAGGCCTAGCTCAAGGACAGCAGTATTACTCATTTTACACAGCAACAGTTAAGTTCATCAAATTGTTGCCTTTTCACGTTGCTTAATGTCGGACATCTGACTTTGTTTAAAAGATAACAACCACCTTTTGTTGTGACAATGTTTGATGCGGTACAACGTTGATAGTTTTGAATAAAAAGGTTATCAATATATTACTGTTGGCTTGGTTGAAGGGTCAATTAACTCAACTTACAGTAGAACCGTGTAAAAAAACAACAACCTGAAATCAAAATGTGCATAGACAGAAGTAACTTTTAATATGGAAAGTGGAATATTTAGCCATGAATCAATATCAGATTTAGTCTACAGTGCAATTAACCCTCACAAATTACTGTATTTTGAATCAAATATATAATCATTGTACTGTTTTGACTCAAAACTATTCTGCAATTTGGTAGAGTTTTGAGTAGGTTTTCTTACGTGCTGAGCACACCACTTGTTTCCTGTCCTTGAGGCAAATACTGTTGTTTTTTATTTCATATCTCTTAGTTAAGTGCACTCAGGTATCAATGTGCCTCTGTCGGTCTCTATTGGACCAAACCTGATAAAAGAACATTTAAAATAATAAGAACACTTTGAGGAACAACAACAGCAACTACTTGAAGCGCGGTGGTTGCATATCTGCGGTGAGGTTGCCCGCTTCAGTACGGAGGACAAAGCAGACGCAACACCACCGTGACCCACCGGCTGCTGCACCACAGCACCGATAACTCCACCAGGCCTTTCAGGTGCAGCTGACCTTTCCACGCGGGCTCCCGTTACAGTACGTCCTGTGGTATTTTTAACAGATCCAGATCCGTGTGCTGCAGCCCGGAGGAGAGCAGACGACCCAGATAACCTGGTGGCTGCGGGTCAGACACATGGTCAGCTCCTCGCACACGCTCGGAGAGAAGAAGAGGAAGGGACCGGAGATTAAGTATAAATAGATGCCCATCACTTTTAAGTCCATGCAGATGAGGTGTATGCTGGATTTTGGAGCACGGATCCATATTTAACTATAAGCTCACAACACAGCCCCCCGGTTATCAGTTCTAATCTCGCCGTCTCCCAATAGTGGGTTATGAACGCATCGTCTTCAGCCCTTTGGCCAAAGACGTTTATCTGGGTCACAGGATAAGAAGATGGAAGATTATAAAAAAGGAAGAAATAATTAAAGATCCAAGTTTCACTTCTACATTTTTAGCTCACCTGTTCAAAATACCTCTCTTTAAATAGCTGTTAAAAACCAGCTGGAAAATATTTTCCCTAACCTAAATAAAAAGGAGCGAAGCACTGCTTTTCAGACTTTATTAATTACAGGCGTTAAAGCTGCAATTATTTTGTCGTTGCTGTTATTGTTGCTTGGGGAAAAGCTGTAAACACAAAATGGGCATATTGTAAATTGTTATGGAAAACATTAACTTAAACAGTTTCTTATTCCCACTGCAGACACACAGGTACTTTAGCAGTGGTTTGAGGTTAGACGTTCCCACTGCCCGACAACATGGCATGTACAGTACAACGGGCTTTTAGCTTTGTTTTGGTCTCCTCCAAATCCTGGGGCCCCATTCCATGAAGCTAGTTTACAAAAATAAACCAGGCTTCTATTTGTGGCGCGCTCTGTCAAAATCTGTCGGTTCTCGCAACGGCTCATTTCCAGAGAAACATGCATTTTTGTCAAAATCCCGTTTTTTTTTCCATTTTGGAAAATTATTAAAGAAGGTCTTGTCTCTTTTTTTTCTTCTTCATATACAGTATATATATATATATATATATATATATATATATATATATATACACACACATATATGTATATATATATAGGTATATATACACACACACATATATGTATATGTATGTATATATATATATATATATATATATATATGTGTGTGTATATATACACATTTGCAGTTTTGAGGTTTAATATCTTATGTACTTTGTATATCTGAGTTATTTAACAACCTCCAGTTCTGTTGTTCTTACTAACTGTTTGAATGCATTGTTTTACCGACTAGTCCAATGGCCATTAGTCTGATGCCTCGATGTACGATGACTGCCCTCTGACTCCTCCCAAATGCAGCCTATTTGGTTGGATTTCTCGCGAGACAGTCACAGTGGTCCACATCATCTGACAGCTGCTCTCGGGTCGCTCAATAATATAATAATAATATGTAGTGTTTGCACACTCACAATCATCTCGGCCACTTGAATCCGTCTCCAATTAGTCGATTGCTGTGAACTTGAAATGACCTTTTCGGACCTTCATTCGGGTCAGGTTTTGGGCGTTTACGCCCCACTTCCTACTGTAGATGCTCCACCACGTTCACGAGCTGATCTCTCACTTGGTCTGTCGTGGTGCTGTGCAGCTGCCCGTCACAGATAAGGAGTCTGAGGACATGTTTGTTGGAGGTTTGTCACAACGAGGGACACTTTTCTGACTACACTCACTCGTTTGAGATAATTGTTCAAATGAAAATACATGAACATTAAATATCACACACAAATACACAGTGTTATTCCATTAGCATATGCTAACAGTGCAGCAATAGCGAATATAGAAAAATAATTTCAGTATTTATGTGAAGCTTACATGAGTGAACATTTGCCACCATAAGCTACTGGTCGGCTAGCAGCAAAACCCCAGAGTGTATGGAATTAGGAATGAATATGTTTGTTTGAGGGGTTTTTTGTCACAAATTCTCGCTTTTACAGAACATGCGCCCGCTAGTAGGTTCTACTTTAAATGTGGTCTTTATTTCAAGAAGCACCCCGTGTCTCAAAGCACCTTGAAATGGACTGAAAAATATATTTTTGTATTTTTGTCTGCTTGGACCTTGCTCGGGGCCCCTGCCAAGCCGACACATGAACACTGAACCCTGCAAACGCAACAACGCCGTTCCTCTTGTTTATTAGCATTCGTCCCCCCGGCTAAAATAATCTACTATACCGTAACTTGCCTTTCTCTGAATATTGGCCACAACAACTCACAACACCCACCTGAATGACCTGAAATCCCACAGCAGCTCAACAGAATGGATCCAGTTTTCTTCTGTGTTTTTTTGTTTTACACCACTCTCAAACTGATAATAATATTAAGGCGCAGAGACATCGTTCGGTTCATTAATATGTGTCCTGCAGCTAAAACGAATTCTACAAGTCACAGTGTGGTGTTGGTGGTGTCTCTGCACATATTTAAAAGCGTGGCACAGCTGCTCCCAAACAGCAGGCTGATGCAGGGCATTGTGGGTGGGGGACGGGGGTATGACACTGGGGATAGTGTTAGTGGGTTTTAAAGAGAATGGTACTCCAGTCGACACCTCATTAATGTGTATGAGTTGCATGTGTAATGGTATTCAAATTTCTCACGGCTTAAAAATTACTACATTTTATTTTTACATTCACATCAAAGCATTTTGTTATATTTAACACGCTGGCTGCATCATTTTTGAAGGCGAGAACCAGTGTCTGCATTGCATCCTCATACAACGCTTCCTATGATATCGTACGAAAAAATGTGTGTGTTTTTTTGCTCGTCGCATACATACCGTCCTTACAAAATGAACTTCCTTCTTCACGGGAAATAAGTGTTACGCCTCGTGGAAACACAGGACTCGACTGCACAACAACACGACAAGCAAGACAGGTGTAGAAAAACAGTCTTTACTTATCGAAACCGGTTCCATACACAGGGAAGCAGTCAGTACGGGCAAACTAATCCGGCAAGGATGAGGCAAAAATGAGGACCACTAACACCAGGACCATGAAACACATGAACCCGCTGGACCGCGGGACACGGAGGTACTAAGATGAACCGCCACAGAGACGGGGAACACAGGGTTTAAACACACTGGGGAGGTGGAGGGGATGAGACACAGGTGGATTCAATCAGGGGGGGGGCAGACAACCACAGTGGCGGGAAAACACACAAAGGCAGGAAGTGAAGTGACCTGGAACGAGAGGAGAGGTGAGGAACACCACATGAAACAGGAAACACTGAAAGGACAAAAATAAAGAAACTTAACTCGGGAACAGGACGAGATGTGGTAACTGACAGTAATGAGATTCCATTTCGGTAGCGTGTTTAACAATTCAATTAGTAATATGGAACAGAAAGAAGAAAAAAATGTGGGTAATGACCAGAGGAGATGAGGCCGAAGGTCTCTGTTGCCGCCCGCCGTCCACTCGTGTTTAAGAGGAAGCCGCTTCGCTCTCTTCAGGAAAAACCAGCCGCTCACTTTCTTTTATGCAAACCTTGAACTGACGCTGACCCCCTCTGCGATTATTAGTCGTCTTTTTCAGCGTGTGTGTGTGTGTGTGTGTGTGTGTGTGTGTGTGTGTGTGTGTGTGTGTGTGTGTAAATGGGTGCCTGCTTCAATTGCTTGGGAGAATCTCTCCTTGGAGACCGAGACAGTAATCTCACGTTTCAGACACACACACACACACACACACACACACACACACACACACACACACACACACAGGCCCATTCTCTGTTCACAGTGTAATGAGGCAGAAATCAGAGTCAAGCTGTGAATTTATGAAACAAGATGTAGATGAACGGATGCCTTGCCAAGACTAGAAGGCCATCAAGCTGTTCTGTTTATTGCCGTCTCATCCCACTCACATATATATACGCGGCTGTATTGTCAGTGAAATGGCTGTTAGTCTTTAAAAGGCCCAATCTAGATTGGAGTGTTTCCCACTCGTGCCTCTGATGCGTTTGGTTCAGGCACAGAAAATTAGATTTTTGGAAACCTGTCCATTGTGTCCATGTCAGTAAAATGGCGAGTTAGAGTTGGAGTTGGTTGTGGATGGTGGTGCATGTCGAGAGGGGGAGGAATGATTAGTCCTGAAGGGGGTGATCAGCACGAAGCCTTAAAAGAAGCATTTAAGAAACAAATGCATTTTCAAAAGGAAATGTTTTAAGCATGGATTTTACCAGAAATATCCGGTCCCCATATGTTGTCCACCCGTGTACCTGTATTTATTATGATGTACACCGTGAACTTGTGTCTTTAATATTTGGTCTACACCAGTCTTTAAAGGTAGCTAAAATATAATTAAATGGTTTTATTTTCCCCAACAATAAATGCATGTAAAAAGTAAAGAATACTTGTAGTGGGTGCTATGAATGTAAGATGTTGTACAACAGTTATTTGGGTTGGCCCAGAATACTACTGGTGATTAGATCTGAGGAGCCTGATTCTCTCAGTAGACTCGTCAGTGGTGGAAACACGTGGCAATGAAAAGGATCATTCCATTCTGTCTCTATAGGGGTCTGATTTAACATAGAATTACTTGGTTGCATCCAGTAAATCATGTTATATAGACATTTTGATATACATATCAGCCTATTACTAATACTGTTAATAAAAAAGAACAATTGGATAAGTCAGGTGCAATCATGAATGAATAAATCCCCATGTAGACTATGTTGAACTATCAAAAATGGTAGCATTGGAGCAGCATGTAGCCTCAGGCTACATAGCAAAAGCATGAGACTATACTGTTAAAATCAAAGAATGCATGTAATAGTCAGAGCACTCTCATAAGAAAGTGACACTGTCAGAGCACTAAATATATATATTGTGAAGTTATGAAACTTTCTCTAAAAATAAGCTGGAAGAGGAGAGTAGTAACAGCTTGTTTGTCTCTCTGTCTCTCTCGCTCGTTGACTTTTCCTTTCACTTCCCTGTTGTTTCCCTTCTGTCTGTGGATTGCTGTAATGGGGGGGGGGGGGGGGCTTTTCTACAAGCACGGAACCTTGTCTCTCTCTATCGAGCACCACACCCGCACGCACGCACACACACACACACACACACACACACACACACACACACACACACACACACACACACACACACACAGCTGTCCAATGTTCTCAAACAACAGCTAAACGACAGTCAGGATATTCACATGTATTGTTGTTGTTTTCACAGTTTTTCTGATGGATCAGTGTGCGACAGAACTAAAGGAACGTGATTAGACAAT
Organism: Ophiodon elongatus; assembly: GCA_016806645.1. Taxonomy (NCBI): domain Eukaryota; kingdom Metazoa; phylum Chordata; class Actinopteri; order Perciformes; family Hexagrammidae; genus Ophiodon; species Ophiodon elongatus. Next base: position 74,120 of record JACSYO010000018.1, on the reverse strand, counting down.
CAGTAGGCGAGTCCCAGATTCAACGATTTCAATTCTTACTCAGTGACTGCCCCTAGTATTTATTTATTGATTGAAAATGTATGGAAAAGAGTATCATGGATTTTATTGACATCACGTGCAGTTTAAATAATTTTCAGTTTCACCGTAGAGCAGAATCTCACTTTTCTGTTTGTGGATGAATACTACGTGCTGGCCTCAGCACCACGGTAAACTGTAGGAACAGTCCCTTCCTGCAGAAAGAAACTCAACTTTTTGCTGCTGCTGAGTGAGAAAAGAACAACTAAAAGGCTCGACTTCTAGGTATCACCTACCTACACACACAAACAAAATGACACGCCGCAGATCCAGCCGTCTTCTCACCGCGGCTGTGTATGTGTGCAACATGACTGCCGGCTGTCACGGTGAGTCACAGAGGCGATGCCGATTAGTTTTTCCTCTGCATCCAGCTTGACTCACAACATGAGCCGACACACACGAACACGTTGCCAAGAGAGAGGATTGAACCGGGCAAACCTCAAACAGCCTTACGTAAGTATTGTATCGGGGGTTGCAGCGTTCTGTCAGCCTGCTCTCCCCAAAGGGTCTGATACCGTATAGCAAACACCTATTGCCTGTGTAAAGATATAGCCTATAAAGGTCTACCTGAGCAGAGCATGAAGTCTCTCTCTCTCTCTAGTTATTGTAATGTGATCTTTAAAGAGGGACAAAGTCTGCATAGGGAGTAGGAGAGGGTGTATGATGAGGTCAAACAAACACAGGACTTTCACCCAGGAGGCTGCTGTTCATGTCCCGAACCACTCAACCGATGTACGTGACTTAATTCACGTAACTGTCGTCCTGATTTAAACCTCGACCCTGATCTTTTCCCAAACCCTAACTAAGTAGTTTTGTTTGAATTCAGAATACTGTTTTCATGCCGACTATTATTATTTTTTGAATGACAATTCTTGAGCAAAGAAGAGTTTCTGTATTCGATGTACAAATTGCTTCGGGAAATGCTATAGAACTTCCTGATACTCTGCAGAACTTTCCCTCCTGACATTAACACACAACCGACACTGTGTGTCGTGTGAGTGTCTTGTAACACACGTTTTTTGTGAATACAGTTATTTGCTCAAGTACAAGGTTCGGCCCCCCCTCCCTCGGAGCCTCCAGACCAGAGAAAGTGTTTCATGAGCCTCCACCAGACTGCACATGCTAGATCAATACACAGAGTGTGTGTGTGATCAATAACCAATCTGATTATAATTAATGTGGGTTCGAGTGGGGTTTGCAAGTAGTACACACACACAAACACACACACACACACACACAAACATGCACATGTGCACACAATGGGATGCGCAAGACATTGTCACAGATGATTTGGGGTGAAAGCAGGATGTGAGCTTTGAGCAAATCTCTCTTTCTTTCCATCCCTCCTCTCCTGCCGGCTATTGTGGGTCACTTATTTCCCTTTTTCTTGCTTTCTTTTCCTCTGGCCAAGAAGGGTAGATACAAGATGTCCGTGCCCTTCTCTACATCTCTTGTTCCTACTGCGATGAGATATTTAAAAATGCTTTCGGGAAAAAGAAAAGAGAGGAAATCTGGAGAGGACAGAAGAGACAGACAGACCAAAATAGAACTACATTTTTTAATTCGTCTTTCAGTTTCATACAACTTGGATTTTATTCTCATAGTTTAGACATTATTCACAATACCGGTACTATTAAGACTACTCACCAAGTTACTTTCTGAGTAACAAGTTTAATAGATAGTTGTAGTAGTTCTCGGAACGGGCCGACATTTCTAAAAAAAAAGTCTCCCCAGATATGAAAGTCGAGAAGTCAGATGGGCACACAACCAACCCCCGGGTTACCCAAAGTCTGTTACTAGTCCCCACAGCAACGCTGGTATTGTTTTCCCCTTGTCTGAGTGTGAGTCATCAAGTCAAAATATGGTCCTTGAGACCCCTACTGTGATGGGAACTACCGCAGAAAAGGTTTTGAGTAGCCAAGTGGTAGCAACAGCGTCGCAACCGTGCAAGATGCTGTCACAAGACGTATAGATGTGTAAGTGAGATTTAAAAAAAAGGCAGAGTTTGAAGATGGCTGGGAAGAAATGTACACCCCTTGCCTTATTTGGTGTTGCGGCTGGTGTGTGATCCCATTGCAACGTAGTCACTGGTTTGGAAGAGAAAACAAAAGTGACTAGAAAAAAATGTCCCCAAATATTAGTTTACAGACCCACTACCACAAAGAACAGAAGAAAAAGGGAGATATTTTGTCTACACTGGAAACATTTTTGGGCCAATTAGTTTTGAATAATTGGGCATATTGTATGTTGTCTGCTTTGTTGGTGAGTTCTAAAAACCCAACTGTGTGTCATCAGCATAGTAAGAGATATGAGAGCAACACATCCTGTGGCTAATGGGCAACATTTACACACAGAAAACTCAAGTGGCCCAAGAATTGTTCCTTGTGAATGGCCACACATTACAGACACATTCAATGAACAGATGAACTCCTGTACTTCTCAAGCTACGTGCTCCAAACACAGAACGGCCTGGTTAATAACTTTTAATAAAGTGGTTAAGATAATCCAGCCATCCTGTTCACTTTTTTATTGTATGTGTTACTGGACTTGGACTTTGTTATAGAGAGTTTCCCAGCAACTACGCAAGTGAACTTAATGTTATCATAATTGTTAGAAATAATTGACCAAACTACAAAGAATAAGACCCTATTATTAATAATCATACTAAGCAATATATGACTTGCATACATTTTGGCCCATCCTGTGCATGAATAACAAGAGAAACTGACACAATATTCAGTGGCTCATAACTGGTTTAAATGGTTAATGTGCTTTATACCTGCGGTCGGAGGAAAAAAAGGGGTCTTAAGTGATTAAAAAATCATAGGACTGATCAATAAAGCATGGAGAGAATGAAAAGGAAATAATTCATAAAGAAGAAGAGTGGTAGAGCAGGAAAGGTCATGATTTAATGCTCAGGGAAGATGAACTCTGACTTCTTTGATAAATGTTGCAGTGCATTAACGTGTGTGTGTGCGTGAGGATAAGTGTGTGTGTGTGTGTGTGTGTGTGTGTGTGTGTGTGTGTGTGGCAGATAAAATTAAAGTTTAAAAAAGGTGGAATCAAAAAGGAGGGGAAAGACACAAAAGCATGGTAAAGAAACAATGGCTGAACACAATGATTTTGAGGGTTCATATTTATTGACACTCACATACACAGGCATTCATGCACACAGTCAAAGTTATCAATGTCTCATGTGGAATTATCCTCGTCCCTTTCTCTCATCCTCTGTCTCTGATTCCCCCTAGAGGCAAATGGGTATTTTTCTTTCTTCATATAAAGATCCTGGACATGTTTGCACTATGATACTTTCTACACATCGCGGCATCTGTTTTAAGCCTTTTAAGGAGCTTTTGATAGTTCATGGATATGAATTCAAACCTGACACCTTTCACAGCTCCAATACCGTTGATACTATTTGGTAATTTGAATTGCAAACAGTCTAACATCTGTTTTTGTGGACACAGGTTTTTTTCTTGTGTGTACGTATGTTCGGAATATAAAACAGACAGCTGCTCTTTGGCTGGGGAAACGGACTAATTTGTACGTATTTATTTCATTTATTCATTTTATCGTAGCATCTAATAGACGTGTGGCGTGCACTGCTGCCTGCCAATCTGTTCCAATTTTCACCGAGATTTTCTCATTTTCATACAGACAGAAACTTCACAAAATTCTTTATCACACACACACACACACACACACACACACACACACACACACCTTCTGGTAAAAGTTTTTGAAACAAAGGCCTTTCCCTGGGTACAGAAGCTGTGTGTCTCATTTACATGACATTTCAAGTTGTTGCAGAATGAAAGAAACACAGTGGCACAGCGTTTAGCACCCTCGCCGGAGTCGGTATCTTCTACCTGTGTGCGTGTGTGTGTGTGTGTGTGTGTGTGTGTGTGTGTGTGTGCGCGTGTGTGCGTGTGTGTGCGTGTGTGTGTGTGTTTCCTAGGTAGAGGCTGCCTGAGTAGCCTAGTTGACACGTGGTCTTGTTCGACCACGTCTCTAGATGATTATTGCAAAATGCCAGCATTGACCAGGCGAGTGAATGTAAATGAATGACCTGTTCAGCTTTCATCTTTTTTTATTTTTTTAAAGCAATCAGACATACAACATGTTTTTAACCCTCTGAATCCCAAAAGCCAGAGGTGGGTTTGAAATGCATGTTTGCTTTCAAAGAAATCTCCAAAATGACATCAGTTATCATAGCCAGAAGCTGTGAAATCAGATATTATTGATGGATTTCAAACTGTCTGATGCTCTTTGAACACATCATGTGTGACAAACACATTGTGTCAGGAGGAGGAACCAAATCGAGGCTTAAAATTGTGATATCTGATCAAAATCGCATCTCATATACATTTTTGTCCTAATTGAAAACCATTGGCATCAACCAGATCCTGTGAATGATATTATATTCTACACTTCTAAATTTAACTGGGAAGCCACGACTGACCAGCAGCCACGCGACAAAAACCCGGTGAAACTTTGACTGAACTGAGAGCAGAGAACAAGACAGGTTGTAAGTAGAGGTTTTACAAATGTAAATAGTTAAATATTAATAGCAAAAGCGGCTTTAATTTTTCTCCAATATTATAAATACTTTTGGTTATTTGGAAAAGAAATGAATATGTATATGCCATTCCATTTTTCGTCAAATACATTTTTAAAGAAATTCGAAATGTGTTTATGTATTTCTTTATTACGATTTATGGCACTATAACTGTGTCATACTGCACCAGATACATGTTTGAGTTCTCTCTAGTTCTAGTCATGATTGTGCTGTTTCCATAGAGGCGCAGCATTTATATGGGATTCATATGTTGCAGTGAAAACGAGGCCACAGTGAGTAAACTGAGACGGAAGCAAGAAAAAAGGCCCTGAAACTGCTTTGGGGTTTTAATTTGAGATGTGCTTCATTGTCTGCTTTACTTACATGTATCTGGATGAGCAGTTCAATAAATAAGCATCTGTTTTCTGCCCTTTAAGGCACGAACATCAGGAGCACGGCGGCCTTTAAGACTCCCTCTGCATTGCGTGTGCATACTTCACTGCTCCTCCTTGTTTTCCATGTTATGGTTTGAGGGCAGAGGCTCTGCATGCTGTCGACAAGCAGGCAAAAAGCTGTTTTCATGTCCATCTTTTTCAAAACCTGCAAATATCCCTTTTTATAAAACGGCTACAGACAAAACGCGTGTGGGGAAATTAGAGTTCCGTCTGACTAAAGTACAGCTGCTGTTACAAGGCGAAAGGAAAATAAGATGTTGTATGAAGGAGCAAAACATTCACAGTTCTTGACAGCAGGCTTTCGTATACCCTGAGACTGAGCCGAAAATATTGTTTACTTGCTTCAGATTGCTGCTCTTTTGGTAAAAACACTGAAATGTTCATGTTTTTATCGCCACCTGAAGCGTTTGCACGGGTCTGAGATATGACACTCGGGCATATGAAGATTAAACCTGCTTTTCGACCCATTAAATATACTTGAATGTGTGACCATCAACCGAAAATTGAGGCCGATTTTCTTTTTGATTCGTGAAAAGCGACCATTTTGATGATGTTACCGTTCCATTAGTCATCTTTATCTTTCCCTCGTCCTCGCTCATGTCTGTAATGTGCCACAGTTTCTGTCTGGGAGCAAACTGACTCCTTTGTCAACTCTGCATCACACCCGTCAGCGGGCCATTCATCTTGTGTGTGTGTGTGTGTGTGTGTGTGTGTGTGTGTGTGTGTGTGTGTGTGTGTGTGTGTGTGTGTGTCCGTGTTTAGGTGATTCACTGCTGGTGTTTGGGTGTGCATTTTGTGTCATCTTTCAGACATTGAGTCAGTGTGTGTGATGTGTGTGTTATCTCTCGGCGTGTCACCGCAACGCGCCGTCAACAGAACTCTTTACAGATCTCTCCCAAAAACAGGAAGATGTTAAAACGTTAAGATCATAGGCAAAGCTTCGGACGTATTTTGTGTGTGCTGCAGAAATCAGACACTGTTTGACTGGAGGGAGAGACTGAACACACACACACACACACACACACACACACACACACACACACACACACACACACACACACCACCAACAGGATACTTCCACCCACTCTCTCTCATGCACACACATACACACACACACTCTTTTTTTCAGGACTTTTGGGGACATCACATTTCCTGGAGACTTACTCTAACCATAACCATAACCGCTACCAGCCTAATCTTAACATGTGCCCTAACCTTAACCTAATCCTAGCCTTACCCTAACCTTAAACAAAGTCTCCACTAAACTATAATGATGTACGATGTGGGGACTTGCAATTTGTCCCCATAGGGAAGGTGAGTCCCACAATGTGACTGTGTAAACCGATTTATGTCCCCACAGCACGGGTTAAACTAGATACATACACTCCCAACTATACCTAAATGAGAGCCCACACTTGGAGCCAGGTGCAAACAAACACACTGTTTGTGGGGAGGATATATATCTAAAAATCTATTTCGCGTTCGGAGTCAAAAGCACCAAAACAGCAACTTCCCAGCAGCACATATAAACAGTTTCTGAGGGATTATGTGCAAGTTTGAACAGTTTGGGTGTTTTTGAATATGTATTTATATAATATAATTATTTGCATTTGTTTACCCGTCCAATCCTCTGGAATCTGCCAGATCTGTCTGTTTTGCATGATTATTTCTGCATCCTGTCTTGCAGAAATGTGTAAGCTCTAACTTCTCTGAAATGAGGGAGAAAGCCTTTGATCTGATAAATCTTGCATACACAACGTTTTAGGAAACATTATCCCTAGTTGGTCTCAGTTGCAGGATTATTAAGTACTTTTTAAACAGTACATTTTTTTACAGACGGGTGCCATTTTAATTTCAATCTAACTATAAAGCAAGGAATCTCTGTCTGTATGTGTGTGTGTCCTATGGATATCTCTGGAACAGTCCATTTGATACTATACAATTTACTGGTGTATTGTTGGGGACCCAAAGACAAAACGGTCCTCCGAAGCGGGTCTTTACAGGCAGCGGCTCTTTGAATGGGCGCACGCTCTGAACGGGCACACCTGAATGTGCACTGCACTGGTTTATGTTATTGTGAGAAGCCAGGAATGTATGTACATGTGGGAGATTGGTGTTATTAAGATCAATACAAAAAGTGTAGATGGCTGAGGGATAAGTGTAAAGCATTTACAAAATCAGTGGTTTCCTAAAAGTTTCTCTATGTGGGGGACAATGCCAGCACTAACAACAGGTAAATAAAAAGATGAAACTTGAATGTATCTCATAGGGGAATTGGAAATGTAAATCTTTGTCACAGTAAATATTAGACAGTACAGTAAAAATAAATATAAAATGTATGATACTAAGAAGATACTAATACGGAGGAGTATTCACATAACACGATGCAATTGATTCCACTGGAATGTATTCAGTCACTTATCGGGGTTCCAACAAGTCCTCCAAATTAAATGACAAAATACGTTGTCTGTCCATGCCCTCTAAAAAATCAAGTTTCACAGGTTGTAAAGCCCCCTACAGAAAACCGAAACACATGCAAATACAACATGACGGCCGGATAACAAGGTGTGTTTGTGTTTTTCCAGTTTCCTAATATAATCCTGGCTATATTCATGAAGTTTGAAAGAGCTAACCCAAACTGAGCCGTTGTGAGTCTAGCTGGTAGAATAGATTTGTCTCCAAGAAGGCAAAAACGTGGCGAGCTTGGCAGGGGCTGATCCAACCACTCCCCAACTGCCCCGACCCCCCAGGTCCAGAAATGGGTAGACCGGCACATGATCTATCAAATTTTTTTCATTATGTATAAATTTGTCCTAACTATTCCTTGCTGGCCAACTCATGTTATGGATATTATTCTCCCAAACCTCTTGTTCAGTGTCCCCGTCCTTTCACCATTTCATCCTCTGACTCCCACTCGTACCATACAGAACACTTACTGCCATTCTACAAAACTCAGAAGACTGTACGTTGTGTGGAAGCTCTAAAGCTTTTTGTGGAATGTTAAATCGGACTGTATGAATAAAATCGCCTTGTCTTGAATAGTCTAGTGCATATTAGAAATTACATTCATTAATGACTGCTAAAAACAGAAATATTGGGTAAACAACAATATTTAAATAAATACCACTCCCATCAAACACATGTTGTGAACCACAATATACACTGTTGGGTGAGGATGTGTTATGAGGCTGGGTTTTTAGTTATTTACGTTATAACATCAGTGGGATTCTGGATGAAGTGTTCTTATTTCCAGAGCAGAATCCATAAGAGATGGGCTTGCTTTAGCTGAGCGTTAGAACATAGATTGACTGGTAAATTGAGGGTTTCAACTTCAGGCTTGGATCCCTCTTCACCAAGAAAAAAAACGGTCGATTGCTTGCATTATATGAATATAAATGTATGGAAGCAAAGGGATTGCAGCGTGTGCATAAGGTCTGATGAAGATGCTCTATGGAGTATTTAAATAATGCATGAAAGACTGAACTCGTGCAGTATATAATAACTTGCTCAAAGATCTGCTGGTCTTTTCATGAAGGATGGTTGGGTGCATGGGAACTGGAAGCGAAGGGGTTTCTTCAGGACAGTGGTGTTTCTGCTGTTACACAAGCAGTAGCCGCCAGATTTAGACCCGTGGTTCGATGGCCTGTTCACTGCTAGAGTGTTGTCGTTGTATAACCGTGGCCGGGCCTTTTCCACTCGCTTGGTAACGTTTCAATGTACATAGAACCCTCGACTGTACATTCGGGGGTCAAGGCTCTTCTTTATCAGCACTGCCGCCATTCTGCCCACTCATTCTCCTCAGCCTGCAATACTGAACACACAAGGGACCATGAGGACCCTTACTGGAAACACAAGGGCCCGCACTTCATTAGACAGACGCTGTGATTTGTTTTAAAGCCGAAGAGCTAAGTATTCAAACTGCTACACATACCCGTAGCCAGGGAACACTTGGAGAGTGGCAAAGAGAGGGTCCAACTGTGAACCTCATATATGGGGACTCCAGGTCTGTGAGCCAATGGGAGGAGAGTAAGGCCTTACTATAGAGTTTCTAAGAAGTGGATGTAGTCCCCGTAGACACTTTTTAGTATTTAGTCCATCACCATGTTGGCTTTTGGCATCCATAAGGGACACGAGAGGGTGGAGCTAAGTACAACTGAACGCTGAATAAAAAATGTTTAGGCAACCAAAAAGGTAACAACGAACTTTCATGAAGTGACAACACACTATGAATATCATGCGTCCTTCACTTTTCAGAACCAGGTTTATAGTCTGGTCCTTTAGAATCTTTTCTGTTTTCACAACTTTTGCCACACAGGACTTTTACTTTCATTTTAATAATAAGTGTATGTGATGTTATCCCAAACACTAGCTAAACATTGTTTCTTGTGTGTTACTTATGGAAGAAATACTTGAATAAATTAGCTAAATAGAGCCAAAGGCTAACCTGGCTGACATTAGCTGAAATGCAGTGGATTTTAGCATAATGGATAAAGGTAAGATTTATATCAATGCAGGACTATAAAACTATTTGTCAACGATTATAATAACATATCCTCTGGAATGAAACAACTATATCTCATGATGTCAATGTCACTTTTTCAAAACCAATAAAAATATGAATTATCCCGTGGTTTCAGATGCACCCCAATCAGGATGAGAAGCTAACAGTGCTGTGACGATTGTTACCAACACAATGTTACCTCATGCAACATCTTCATCTTTAACAGCACAACTTAATGCTACTCTTTAATGTGGCAATGAACCCTACCGTTTGTTCTCACACCTTGCTAAATGTTAGTTTAAAATAAAAAGAAAGTTACAAGCTATATTTTTCAGTAGAACTTAACCCTTCCATTTACTGTGTGTCTTTTCTTAAGATGGTGTTTTATTATGCTCAAAGCATATTTTATTAATACAAAAGTTATGATAAATTTACCTTCTCATCGTGTGGGTAAATGAGCTCAAAACACAATAAAAGAGCTGTAGTTGAACCGGTCACCTTTCAAATCGCCAGTACAATATCATCAAACAGGCCAAATATAGCTTTGCTGCAGAGGTTGCATTTTCAAAAAAAGTCAGGGTATTTAATCCGTTTTGACCCCTAACAACTTGGGGTGTAGTCCCAACCACCATCTCTCCCTCCCCTTTTTTAGGAAATATGATAGTATGAGACTACATTTCCACAGGAAGCAACAATCATTGTGATTTCCACAAGTAATACTGGGTCGCATCGGACTTATAAAACTGTATTTACTCGACAAATAGTCTCATAGACTTGCAAGAAGGCGCTTTGGAGTCTCGCCCCCGTGGTTTCACATGACTGGTGTCCACTCAAAACTGTGATTGAACACCAGAGAAAGAGAGAAGAATAGAAACCGGAGTCATCCGCAATCATTTTAGTTCCTGGAGAGTCCACTTTCTGTGAAAATATAAGTCCAGAGTTTAAACAGTGGGGGCTGATGGAGAAAAGAGAGACAGGTGAGTGGAGGCAGACAGATGTGAGGAGCCATAAAGTGAGTCAGAGAGGGATGATGTGAGGGTCGTGACTCCGCGGTTTGCTGTGAATCTGTCTCTTCCTCTTCATTACTCACATGACCTGACCCGACTGGTTGCTTCAACCAGACTCGCCACGCGCTGACTGGCTGGATGGGTGGCTAATTGCCCGGCTAACTGATGGATGGATGACTGATCCAGTATCCGTATGACTTTGTTCCGGGTGGAGGGACAACGGTGACGGATGGGAGACTGATGAATGTTTGGGAATGCATGGATTAATGGATGATGAAAACACTGAAGGTTTGGACAACTGCATCGATAAATGGACCAACAAATTGAGTTGGCCTTGTGTCTACTGGTATCTAGAATCTGATGGTGTACTTTGAACTTATTTTTTCAACCACTATCGAGAGCTTCTAATTAAAAGATCATGCTAATTTTAATGTTCATCTCTGCTGATGAGTGAAGACATTGAAATCCATTAAAGCGAGATGGCTATCCTAACGTCTCTCAGGAATTTGCTACAGCTTTGTCGAAACCAGCCTCAACATCAATAACAGGAGAGATGAATGTTTTTCCTTTAAGGTTTGTTGCTTTGGATAGATTGGCCAACAGCTATGTAAATGACTAAACAATGTTTTTGAACTTGAGCCAAGCGTGCAACAAGTGGAACTGTCCCAGAGTCCCAGACCAGTTGTATCAACTGCTACATTTTTGGCCAACCTTTTGTGGTGAAGAGATCCTGTGTCATAATCTACTATTACGTTTGTATTCTTCTCATATGGTGCTTAGTTCTTAATAAAGTACCTCAGCGGATCATCTGTTTCAATCTAGTTGGTAACGGTCTCGACCGATCCGGTATGGAAATTTAGAATTCATAATCCAAAATGTTTTATTTGGCATCTAGGTTTTTCGCCAAGGGGGCGGGGGGAATGCATTTTTTGATGTGAGGCGACAGCGCTTACCAATATACCATCTCTGTTAGATAACAACAAAAAGGCACAGCTCAAATGCATCTGTTGTGCGGTCCTTCGAGGATAAATTCCTGGATCAAGTGAGGAAATCGCATTACAGTCAGACAGACAAAAAAGAAATAGACAGACGGCACGATAGTAGAGCAGCCATCAAGATGAATAACATCTAGTGTAAATCGAGTAGAGAGATGCCAAATTAAAAGGAACAATATTTCCTGTTGCATTTTGTTGCTGTTCTGTCTTATTTAAAGTTCTTCTTCCAGTCCAGCCCCCTGTGCTAATTTACACAGTGATGTACTGACTCAGTCTGCACTGTATTTCCCAGCATGAATATGATACCGCACCATGCAGTCTGTTGGGGCTTTCATCCAAGTACATTTATGTTAATTGTGATGCGATGAATTGGCAGTTCCTGGGTGAGAATCTGCAGTATTTATTTTGAAAATTAAATACTGCAGATATTGCAAAAAATAAATAAATAATTCAGATGGAGATGTGCTGACATATCTGGCCACAGCAGCCTCTCAGAAGGTCTGCTGTACATCTCCAGCATCGCCGTGTGTTGTCCAGTATTTCCTGGGTGTATTAGAGTATAAGTACATGTCCTTGCAGCGTCACTTCAACTGTGCATGACGGTTGGATGGAAACCTGCTCTCTGCCAGTATGTAGAGGAGGGCAGGATTAGTGGGATGCTGCCCCAGACTGAGAGGCCCTGACCTGGGTTGAGGACAGCCGCCCTGTCCCCTCTCTGCCCTTCACCATGGAGAGAAGAGAAAAAATCAGGGAGCTTGAGAGACGGGAAGAGGGATAGATCACTAGCGAGGCACTGAGCATGCCTCAGCCGCATCCCTCCTTCCCTCCACTGTCCTCCCTCCTTGATCTCTTCCTTCCTCCCTCTACCCCCTGCCCTCCTTCTCTCTTGTTGACTCCGTCTGCCTCTCTGGGCATCTCTTCATCTGGCTTTATTACAGTATCAGACACCCGGGGTCAGGGAGTTCATCCAGACAGAAGTGTAGCAGCTTCGCATCAGGGGAATAAACTCTTGTGGTTTGTCCTCGTGGCGCCAGTGCTCGCGTTCCGCTGAACTCAGGGTGCCTGACGCAGCCTTCATATCGCGGCCGTATGAAGGAGCACTTAAAAGAAAACAACATGCCAGAACAGTTGGCATTGCCTGATGTCAGTCAGTCAACCGCATCAGCAAGCTGCTTTCCATTTGCCCAAAGGTGATTTTGATATGCAAGGACAAGAAGGACACAATAATGGGGAAATAGTTTTAGTAAGGTAGAATACATTTGCGGTGTGTTAATGTTCTTGGTTTAAAAGTAAAAGTTGCGACATAAATGTTGCGTTGCGGTTAATAGAGAGCAACATTTTTATCCTGAATAGCATTTCTGTAAGTGTGACTTTGTCTGTACAGGACAAGTCACAGTCACATTGTACTACGTTTTAGGTATTTCAGGAACTAGTCCGCCATAATGGGCTGCACCTAGTTTTGATTTAGATATGGAGCATATGATAGAGTATGTAGTTTTGGAAAAAAACTTGGGAAAAATTACTGCTTTGAGTAAAGTAAGCAAGAATCAAGCAGTAACTTATAGGGAATGCCAACTACCCTGTGACTTCCCCTCAAAATGTGCTCCCTTCACCCAGAAAGAAATACCTGCTGGATGTGTGTCAGGCTGTGTGTGCTTGTATATATGCATAATGAATATGTACGAGAGCAAAGTCCATTCCTATATCAACATTATCACTCTACTGTCTTAGCTTTTTTTTCACATGCAGGTTTCTTCCAATTGCTTTTCATGATAAACTATCAGCTTGCTAATGCTAATAGAATGGCTCTAGGGATGGCAATGTCAGTCGGTTGGTCGGTCCACCACTTTGGTCCGAACTGAAATATCTCAACAACTACAGGATGTATTGTCCTGAAATTTGATATTTTCATGGTCCTTGGCGGATAAACCCTACTGACTTTAGTGACCCACTGAATTATCCTCTAGCATCACCAGGAGGTTGACATTTAAGTATTTTTGTGAAATATTTTAACATTCATCGGATGGATGCCCACGTTTCAGCTATCGTGCCAAAAGGATGAAGTCTAATAACTTCACTTATCCTGTGAAATAATGGCGATCCTCTGACTTTTCCTCTACGGTGCCACGATGAGGATGACATTTGTGGTTGTCAATGAAATTTCTCTTTAACTATTGAATGGATTGCCATAGAATTCATTGATGAATTTCAATCATTTTTGTGATACTTTCCCTTTTCCTCATCATCAGTTAAAAATGCCTCCCACACATTAAGTTTATGATCAAATATTTGCAAATCTAATGACATTCCCATCAGCTCTAGTTAGATATTGCATGACGTGCTATTTAGTAATTTTACTATCTCACCTAACTAATGGTGAATATTGGAAACATACCTGCTAAATATCTGAATTTTGGCATCGTCATTGTGTGCATAGCATTAAGCTCAAGACACCACTTTGCTTAAGTACAGCCTCACAGCAATAACAATCCCACATCACCACACAGACCTGTTGAAACTGGTGAAGTTAAGAGAACATTGAAAAGTGTAGGACAGATGATTTTGTATGGTTAGTATAGTCTGTGTTTCTACCTAAAGACTAGTATCCTTCAAAAGCATTTGTTTTTCTACCACCCCACATGAATATGTACACAATGCTACATGTGAGAGTTAGAGTAACACAATGTCCTTATGAATTATCAGCATTGATACACTTTTAAAGTTTTGCAAGAAATCTTGGGAATCCTAGGAAGAGAGTTATATCTTCCTGGGAAGTCACAACTCTTTATATCAATCTTTCAACCCCAGTAACTAGTAGTTTTCGAACAGAAGGTGTAATTGCTACATTTGGCATTGCAGATAACAGGCTATTTGGTTTCCTCTGGAAATGTATTCATAATCTCTTGTGTAAGTTTCCTGTAGGGCCACTGAAAGTTCGATATGACCGGATTCAATCACATTTATTATCCTTTTGTGGAAGGCCCTCTGAAGCCAAGCCATTGGCATATTTAAAACAATTGTGCTGAAACTATGGAGCCACAGTTCATTAAGCTATAAAGAAAATACAACTGCAGATAACAGACATCCCTGTGGAGCCGACTGTGCCAACGAGGCTCTGTTCTGACATACAGTAGATCCATTGAAAGAGAATCTCCATCCTAAATTGAACAGAGAGCCTTTGATCCAGACAATGAGGCATCTGTTAGCAGTTTTCAGTCATTTAAAAAAGAAGGTTAAATTTAGGAATAAAACTCTGCTAAATGCTATAGGCCTCTGTAAGTGCAAAATTACACACGGTTAAACCTGCACCAATCGGTGAGCCTTATCAACTGCAGTGGGCCAAGACAGCCACTGATGACATACTAACATACTGTGACTATTCGTTCCAGTTTTTGGGCGTAAAATTGAGATACGGTCTACAATCATTAATTGTGCCGGTGATTGACATTTAAAGTACAAGTAAAAAAAGGGGCCGATACTGAAAACCTAGTTAAAACCTTTGACAGCAGTAAGGATCTGAACTTTTGGATTGATCCACTCAGACACTGTCACTGCTATAATTGTTTTGTGTCTAGTTAAAAAATATATTTATTTCAGGAACAGGTCTAGGTATCGAGAAATATAACTGTTTTCCATTCCCGCATATTGTTGTGTTCAAATCTTCCCAAGGATAACATACATCACAATTACCTAATTATTATTATTAATTATTTAATTTAGGTTTTATGGACTGTTTTCGTCTTTATTTTAAAAGGATGTCATCTTCTGTGTTGTCACTGGATATCTTACCCTACCCAAGAAGTTTCAGTTTTTAAACTGTCACCAGACTTTAATTATAGGGGATGGGACACATGGCTGTGGTAGGGGTCAAAGTTTAATCTGGTTTGGTTGTAAATCGGACATTAGCAGTTTGACTGTACAGTCCATGTGTCCTTCAATGGTCCCAATGACACTGCTGCACTTTGCATCACCAAACACTAAATGGCTCTGTGTTAGTCCAACACATTACCGAGTGGTCCCGCCCTCTGTGATACATTTATGCCAGCCAATAACAAAAATTCTGTATCATAAAAGGTTGCACAGAATTCTCATCGTTTGAAGACATTCGAGCAACAATTACTGAGATAGTATTTATTTTCAGTGATGCTTTGTAGCAACTAAAATAGAAACATGAAAAGAACACTGTGTTGGTTAAAAAATAGAAAGCTTTTTTTTATTTTTGTTTTCATAGAGAAAATGTAAGTATTCAGAATGTATTGAATGGGTGTCTTTCTTGTGTGGTATATTTGGACAAACCAACCGAAAAGTGAAAGAAACAGAGGAAGACAGAGCAGGAAATTGAGTGATAGCAGAGCTATCGTGAAACCTGATTAGGAGATGCTTCCCATCTGTTTAAAAGTAGAGTTTGTAATTTAGTTGTTGTAGTCTTTTGTCTGTAAAGCCTCATTGCATATTTTCTAATTAATTACTACATAGAGAAGGAACAGGAAAATATTTGGAAATGTAGGAATGCAAAAGAAAAGAAGAACACGTCCATGTAGCAGCCTTCACTGTGTACTTATTTGTATAGTGCATGACTTTTTAAATGTGTCAAATGTTTGGAGTGTCCAATTAGCTGATGTGTACTTACAAAAACAACATGTTTGCAACATTTGACCACTTCTTCTTTTTCCCGGCATACTGCAACCGGAACGAGCATTACTTCCGACATCTGACTGTAATTACAAAATAACTGCCCTTGATATTTGGGTCAAAACTAAATAAAAATGAACGTAATTTTACTTGTATGTATGTGCCGCTGTTAGCTATCAAGCTAGCCGTCATTTTCACTAGTTTGGTGGTCCATCCCACTCGGCCACATTGCAAAGATAGTGACAATTGAGGGTGAGAAGTGTCCATCGTTCCTCACTCAACTTTTTTCCCCGTTATGAGTACATGATGTTATGAGTAGTCTTAGTGCCCTGCATTTTGCCATACTTGTGCACTCAAAACAGCAAGTGCAAGTACAGAAAAATGGAAATTCACATAGCATGTGTTAGCTTCTGTGTCTTAGGCCTGTCAACCAAACAATATTAATTTGGTGACTTAGGCCTCGTGTTCCCAGCTTGTATATTGTCAACACACACACACACACACACACACACACACACACACACACACACACAGTATCAGTGACTGAAGGTCATGAAGTACTAGCCTATGGTTATTTTAAAGTAATCTTGCAAGTTAGAGTCTTTCAACCTAGCTTCTGTGTGACAACAACCTGTGTTTACGCATTCATTAAAAGTCCACATTAATATTAAACTGCTGGGTAACTAATGTCAGCCACATTGTGTATTCTACATACATTCAAATAGTATAGTCATGATGAATACGTTTCAATATTTGGCCATCTTTACTTCAAAGTGATACTCTATGATAACCTAGTAGCAAACAAGTTATGATGGTTGCTGCAAATGATGGTCTAAAAAGAAATGACTAACTAAAAAGAAAAACCACAAAAGAACACTTTCTTTGAAATAAATAACTCTAAAGAACAACAGTAGCCTGAAGCAATCGTGTCTGAACAAAAAAAAAAACACCTCACTAACTGACACGAATTGATTCAAGTGACTTTTCTCTCGAAAGTGTAGATAGAAAACATCACAGCCATGAGGGCCCAGGTACCAAGGCCTTTTTGCAATTCCAAGCTGTTGATCACATTGCTTCATGCATTTCAAAACCCTTGAGGAGAGCAGAATTAATTACTTCAGCTTGGCGACCGGTGAAATGTGCAGCATGAAAGCTGGAAAGGTGAAACCAGATCATCTGTTCATTTAAGTCGGGCCGATTGTCTATTGCTTCACGCCAAGGGGTGGTCACCTGACCTCCCCGAACGGCGAATCCCATCGCTCGGTTCTCCTGCTACTTGAATTCTGGCATTTTCATTTCTAGTAATTATATACATCCTTATATACTCGCAGGGTTCTGTCTAAAAGCACTGTGCTGATGCTGTGTGTGCGTGTGTGTGTGTGTGTGTGTGTGTGTGTGTGTGTGTGTGTGTGTGTGTGTGTGTGCGTGTGTGGTTGTTCGAGTCTGTTCATCCGTGTACAGCTGTAGCTTTGTCTGTAGATGAAACATGTGAAGACATCCTGAAGAAATAAAGGTTATAATGTAACACCTGATGTTTCTCAACAGTTTTGAATCAACTGCTGGACGTTTTTTTTCACCACCAAAACCGCACTGACTGTTCCGTGCTGTTATCAGCTGCTCTGAGAGAAAAGTTCAACAGTGGAATAAAAAACAAAAGCCAAAATCTCCCAAGAAAGCCTCTTCTTCAAAGCGACTTTTAAAAGATTCTTCACCTTCACAGATAACATGTTGAATTCATAAGCGATACAAAGCAGCATTGCTTCATTCAAGACACTCGGCTGCAGCCTTACTTGGTCTGGTACGAGCAGTACTGTAGCTTGGTGGCTAATGCTAGCAAATGTTACATAGTCTGGCTTTAATTCACCTTTAATTCACCTTTAATGCACTTTGCATGCGCTTCCTATCCAAAATGTGTATTGCGTGATGTATTTCATAAGAAAACAATGTAAGAAACCATGTGTTGCAACTTCACAACAGAAAACAAGTGAAACAGCTAGTAAGACTGGCTAGAGTCGCATATATACCTTCAGTTATTACAGGACTTACTTTCCACAGGTTTTTTTCTACAGGTTTTTTGCTTGTTCTCTCCCAGGTGAAAGCAGAACAGAGCTAGTTCAAAACGTTTCTATAATCACAAACAGACTTCATTTCCCTCAACAGTTAATCGTCCTTGCTCGCCCATTTGTAGTGAGCTAATCTCAGTGGGAAATAAACTTGTTTGCCAGATTTTTGTTTTCTCTTTTAAATTGGTTTTAACATGAAAACGGCTTTGAATTCACCGCCAGTGAGCATTAAAAGGTGTATTTTAGCAGCACACTTGGCATTCTGAATGTTGAAAAGAGAGACAGAGCTGAAAAACGATGAATGGAGTGAAGTAGATGATGAAATTGTCTCATTTGTTTGAAAATGATAATCAGCTTTGATCCTCTTTTTTCCCTCTGCGCCTTGAATATTTGCTTCAACTACACTACACTGTATATGGAATAAACATCAATATTCACAATTTAAAACTTGATTGCATTCATTACATCATCAGTCCAAGAAAAAGGAGAGGGATAGAAGAGAGAAGCAGACCATTACTCTAATTACTTTTTCAGGCATAGGCCATATCCAACAAATATTAGTTTGTAATGATATGATGTGAGTTCAGTGTATTTAACTTCAGATCCAATAGATACAAGGGTTAGAAAAGAAACAGAAATTAGAGAATAATATTCCATAATCTTTTATTATTTTCCGTGCTTTCATCAGCTAATCTGGAATCCATATTCTTGTGAATTGAGTCGCCACAAAAGACTGATGGTAAAATGACAGATATGGAAATGTAAACAGATCTATTACTTTATAGCAGCTGACATCTTTAATAAGGAACAATCAAGTGTTCTGCTTGAAACAAAATAGATTGTTTTGCTCAATGTACTGTTCATTACCTAGATATGGCAGGGACAAATGAACCTGCCAGGAGCCTACGTCAAACCATGAGCTGTGGGCCCCTATTAAGCCCCCCTTACACACATTCCCCCAACTCATTTTACCCACAGCACCAAATACCCACTATACTACACTGGTCCAGTACTTGTCCCTAGATTCACTTTATGTCAGTTAGATGAGTTTACAGACCGTCCTCCCCTAAAAATCGACAAAAAAAGGTTCATCACGGCCCATATTTAATGTTAGGCGGCGAATTCTAGTGAACCTAGTAATTATGCTGTGAACAACATACCTACTTACCTCAAGTAGGTAAAATACTTGTTAACCCCGTAGTGTTGTTGCCGAAACCTAAACACGTAGTTTTGTTGTCTTAACCTAATCACATAGTTTCTTTGCCTAAACCTAACCATGTGGTGTTCTTGCCGAAACATAACCACATAGATTTGTTGCCATAACCTAGAGCACATAGTATTGTTACTTAAACTTAACCACGTTGTTCTGTTGCCTAAACCTAACCACATATATTTGTTTTGCATAAACCCAACCACGTATGTTAACCATGTGTGTAAAAATGTAATTGTTTTATAATGCGATCCTGTCACTGTACATTTATGTCGTTTTGTTAGTCATTGGCAAACAACCTATTCATGTAGGTATGAGGACATGTACATGTGTTTAAGAATATTCACCAGGTCAGCATAATATCAACTTAATTATTATATGTTATAAAACTAGATTTTGACAAAGGGCCCCACCACAAGACACGGTCTCATACATATCTGGGTTGTAGGCAGGTTGTTGTAGGACGGAAACAACCCACATATGCCGCAGTGGCAGCTCACTTGCATACCCTCGCAGACACAAAGTAAAAGTAAGTATAAACCAGAATAAAATCACAAACCTTTGCTCCAATTTGTTTCCATTAAATCCCATTTTCCTCATTCTGACCAGCCTGCCTACAATGTCCGCGCGCAGCGTGCCGCTGATCTCTCACTGCCGAGGCTGTGTACGCTGCATGTTTCCTACAGTGCTATAGCGTGGACAATAAACGGCCGTGACAATAAAGCAGGTGGAAGAAACAGATGGGTAGACGGCCGAAACACAGGGAGGAAAGGGAGAAGAAGTTAAAGAAGAGAAAAGCTCACTACGTCATAGCGACTTTCCGTTTCTCCTTCGCTGTATAATTCAGACCATCTGCCACGAGCCACATAGAAAACACCTCAAAGACACTGCATGAGTGTTTGTGTTTTACCTAGCTAATGATGACAGCGCCGGGGCTCTTGCATTTGCATGTGTGTCTACACATATACCTGTGTGACTCAATATTCTCTGCTAATGATGACTTTGATGTGGCGCAAACACAGACAGCGAGACAAACAAATCTCAATTCCATGGCAGCAGCCCCGACTAGACAGTGGCATTGTATTTGTTTGGTGAGGCCATTTTAATTTGGCTGTAACTTTTCACAAAGGGACAGTCAGGTTTTTTTTTTAACAAGCGCAGATAATCAGCTCAGCTCCTCTCCCCGAACACCAAACATTTTTGGTTTCACAGATATTGCTGTGTGAAGAGCTGATTCCTGGTGACACATGAAGCAAAATATGAGGCTTTGAACTGCAAATGCATGTCAAAAAATATCTGAGCGAGTCACCAAATCAGTCGGGGTGTGCTTTTTTTAAATACACCTGTTAATGAATGTCACGCTGTTCAGTTTTGTTATTGATTATATGTATTTTTAAAGTTGTGAGTTCATATAGAAAAGTTGTTTTTTTTAGAGGAAAGGTATGGCTTAGCCTGCACAAGTCTTGCACTTAAGCATACTTCTTGTGTAACCAGGCACAGCGTTTAGTGTTGATGCAGCAGTAAGGTGCAGGAGGTTTTAACGTTTCAGTTCAATACCCAACCTTAACTTAAACAGAGGCAAACTCTACTGACCAGCAGGGGCTGACCCCTCCAGTTGCAAAAAGAAGTCCAATTGTATAGAAGTCTATGAGAAAATTACCCTACTTCTCTCTTGATCTTCATTTAGTAAATTATGCTCCATTTAGAGTCAAATAGACCATAAAGCAGGATATGTTTTAGGGCGGGCTTACTGTGATTGACAGGTCACTGCAGCTACCAGAGCCGTATACGGTGGATCTACGTCACTCCTCCGCACTCCAAATATGGTTACTTCCGTTCACCGTTTCAAAAAGTCAAGATGGTGAGAGTGAAATCGCTGAACTCAAAGCTTCATAAAGGTCCATAAACCAATGGGTGACGTCACGACGACTACGTCCACTTCTTACATACAGTCTGTGCTTAAACATGTATGAATCATTCATTTAAGTGTTGACTTTTTCAAACAGTCGGGTTGATCTGACTGGTAAGTCAGATCATTTACCTCATTTGTCCAACTGCCATTCAAAATAACCCAACTTGAAAATCATTCTGTTAAATTGGTGATCAATAACTATGGGGAGAAGCTCATTGTCTCTTCCAAGCTACGCTTTAGCAAGTTTCTGAGTCACTTGACTCATGGATGTGTCCCAAAGAGGGTCGTTTAAATACGTGTCTGAGGGAAGGAAAGACTGGCAAAGGAATGAATGAATTACTGAGCCTTCTCACTAACAGCTAAAACACTAACTCTCTGATTAAAATAAAAGCCACTCTACTGTGTGATCACAATGTCTGACTTAATTCACTCTGCCCACTCCTGTTAAATCTCTCTCTCACACACACACACACACACACACACACACACACACACACACACACTCCCTCTCAAGCAGTGGTTAAGTAGATAGTGCAGTGTCAGCACTAGTGACATGTTATTAGCTGGAAGAGGAGAGCCTGTTGACATGAGGCTATGTGTGTGTGTGTGTGTGTGTGTGTGTGTGTGTGTGTGTGTGTGTGTGTGTGTGTGTGTGCTTTTCAATTGTTTGGGTTCCATTGAGGCTTGCCGCAAGTCTGCTGACACTTCATTAGGAATCCATCTCTGTGTGTGCGTGTGTCTGTGTGTCTATGAGAGAGAGAGAGAGAGAGAGAGAGAGAGAGAGAGAGAGAGAGAGAGAGAGAGAGAGAGAGAGAGAGAGAGAGAGAGAGAGAGAGAGAGAGAGACTGACAACTGCAGTTTCTGTAATCACAATATAATGGCAGAGCTACACACCATCAATCATCGGCCATAATTAAAATGGACGGAGGCAGGGCGAGGACAGGTATAAAAGTAAACCAAACACAAGGAGATGGAGAGTGAAAGTAGGAGGAAAGAGACAGGAGGACAAAAAGAAGAGAGACACGAGGACACTTCCGGAGGAGATGGAGAGGGGGATAATGGATGCTGAGCGATCATTACCACTTCCATAAATGTAAAGCGCTGCAGTTAGAGTGGCGAGCCATCACCCAGGCTGATGTTAATGCTAAGTGCTTCCGTCATGCTAATTCGATTGCACTGACAGCCATGACAGAGACGCGGACGCAGAGGACATTATCCATACGATAACTGACTCAGCTGACACCCACTGGGAGTATTAAAGTCATCTCCGGGAGATTAACAGCGATAGACGGCGAATGGGCGGGTTGACACTCGCCGCGGCGCCTCCAAACATGGCCGCCGCACGCTTTCAACAAGCTTATGAGAATCGCCGTTGTACCCACCGTTTGCAAAGGCACCTACTCTATGGATACACGATTGGATGAAAGAGAGCATAGCATTCATTCGGACTTGCATTACCTGTTTGGCATCAGCTGCTTCCTTATTGCTTCACAACCACACTGGTTCATCTGCCAGCTGCGCGGCTACCCGCCGACAAGTAGCATCCAATCATATTCCTGCAGGTGCCACAACCTGACACCTCTAACTAGTCTGCTCACGCAGTTTCGTCCTGACCTTCACCTTATGTACTCATGTATGTGTTCATTAAGGACGGTTTAGTTTTTCCAGAAGACGTCTTGTTTGACAAATTTAACTGAAGTGATTTTGTGTTTTTTTGGGGCCTCATTCATAACTGGCAAAACAAAATAAACAAAAAAATCCAGGGTCGGTAAAAACAGCAGCGGCCGGCTCAACTGCTGCGACACAATGCAACGTGCAATGTGCCTCATGCAAGCCCGCGTCCTAGTAGATGACTGTCATGTGTAATGTGTGAATAGCCTAACTTTACATGTACATCTGCTTTGCAATCCTAGAGGATGTAATGATTGCCAAGAATAGTCTTCATGGAATCTTTCCAGAGCTGTAAAAGCTCGTCTCTGCCATAAACCAATGTCACATGTTTGGCCTTCAAAGTCATGGCTTCATTACTCAAACAGGACGTATAGAGTAGAACCGAAGCGGACTCCTGAGTCGTATTTCATTGTCTCACCAGTAACTGAAGCTACATGCCCACACCATACTCCCTGAAGCTTGAGTTAAGCTTGCCACATCCCCAAGGGTCCTGAGCGTCGTCAACTCATCAGACAGCTCACTGGTTCCATGCAGCGGGGTTTTGTGCGTCCGTGTACATCTGACATTGTCGAACTCGACAACCATGAATCAGTAAATCATTTAGTTCCCCGGTAGACCCTCAATGGACAACAAGGCTGATCTTTTCTGGTTGTTGTTTTTTCATTATTATGTAAAACTTTGTCCTGAAATTTTATCTTACATAAACACGACACTCTTTCGATGGTTTTATTGGGCGTCTTCTGCTGCTGTACCATCGCAGCAGCCTGAGGACACAGGGCCGTACGCATCGGGCCACTGAACAGGTGTTTAATGGAGTCTGGACAAATAGACCTCTGCACTCACACCTATCTATCACACACACAGACACACACGCACACACAAACACACACGTGGAAACAGAGAGGGAGAATGAGAGAATGAGGTGGAGACCTGCCGGTGACATCTATCCATCATTTCTCTCCGATCCACACTACGGCAAAGGGCGCTTGAACACACACGCCTGCATGCACACACACACACACACCTGCTAGTCAGTGGCCGTGTTTGTGTGTGCATGTGTCTCGCAGAGGGAGGCTCAGTAATGGACAACAATATGGTCCGTCCCAAATTATCTCTCCCTGTCCACTCCATTAAAATGCCAGAGGTCCCAATGTTAATATCTCCCTGCTGTGGTTTAGCAGAGTGACATTTCACCACTGTCCCCTAATTTTCTCACAACTGCACAGAAGCGATCGTACTTTCTTATCCGTTTCCCTGAACCGGTCTCATTTGTGTATAAAGAAAGATCCAGTTTATAGCTGTACATTTTGGTTGGATCCATTTGACAATATTCCGGATCAAAGGAAAAAGCAGATTGTTTTAGTGACAGAAGATTTGAGATAAAAATGTAGAAACTCATAATCACAAAGAATTCACTAAAATACATGATTACCGGATGCACGACAGCTGTAAGGAAAACATCTGCAATGAATGGAGGCTTGCCACGAACAGCAACTGTCATTTTAGAAATTGTTGGTGTCGCTGTCTGCTGGTAAGTGGAAGCTTGTGAGGAATTAGTGCAGCTGCAAAGTATGAAAATGCGAATGCCAGAAACTATAGAATGCTTCATGAAAACTCTTTTGATTTTTTTAACCGAGAAGATTAAAGGCCTGGTAAATGGACTTGTACTTGTATAGCACTTTCCTAGTCTTCTAACCACTCAAAGTGCTCTAACACTACATGTCATTCACCCATGTTAGGTGTCCTGCCCAGAGACACGTCGACATGGACTAGCAGAGTCGAGGATCGAACAGCCGATCCTCTGATTGAAGGGCGACCTGCTATTCCACAATCACACAATTTCTTTGCAACTGATTCAAAGTAAATATTCACATTAAGGTTTTGCGTCAAGTTCAACTTTAGTTTACTTTGACCTGCAATTACACACCATATAGCAAGCTGTCTCGACAGAGTTGAGTTTTGAGGGGGTCGAGAGTCCATGTTTGCGCATCTGCTATTATTCAACTTCCTCTGTCAGGGTATTAACTGCTCCAGAAATGAGGCATGGTTTGGAGATAGGAGTTGTAGAAACAGGACTTTTGAATAATCTGTGTGAACCGGGCTAATGAACTTGCTAAATGACATACACAAGTTCCCTGTGAGTGGCCAATACTTCACCAGGCGTCTTGTACCAAATGTTGCATGGAGAGGCGGATAGATGGATTTCACTGTTCCACTTTCTGGTGTGACCAGGCCTTCAGGCAGGATCTTGTCGCAGATCTTACTGCACACAGAATAAAAGAACCATATGCTGCAGCAAAATAGCAGAAGACCAGCACAGCGTGTGTCAAAGTGATGTGGAAGAAACCCTTTTATGGCAGCTGTGGTAGCTGCACCGCTTCCAAAGAGTGACCTAAATATTTCTCAGAGGGGAGATTGTGATTTTCAAGAACCAATTTGTGTCCCTGAATAAAGATGTAGTCACATAATGAGAGGACGTGATTATTTAATGAAGGAATAGTGTGAGGTCTGAGCTCAAGATACTGAGGCATGTGCAGAAAATTATTACAGATTAAGAGTTTGTGGAAATGAGGATGAAATGCAAGATCAACGGAAGAAACAACAGAGAAAAGCAAAAGCGCAATAACAAAAAAGCTTCCAGATCTAAGTGTTAACATCAAATGAAGAATAGCCTTCATGGTGTAGTAATAGAATGGAATCAGGAATAGATGGGGACACTTTGGCAGCAACATTAAGCTGTGATTGTATTGCTGGATGGGAAAATAGGCTTTGAAAAGCTTGGCCATATCGTTTGACAACACTGGATTTCTACAAAATTAAATGTTCAAATGAGACAGTTCAGAGCCAGAAATAGAGGAACAGCTAGAATGCCTGTGTTTTCAAAAAGCAACCTCACATGCCTGAAAAAAATAAACAGCCTGATAACAATAATGGATGTACCATCTTCTTTATTAGCAATGTTGGTTACCACTCGAATGTCACAGAAGTGAGTTTCAATGGGCCACATTGAGTACAGCCCAATTTAAAAATGCACAACAGGTGGCCTCAGCAGGCTGACAAACCAAGCTATTGTTGTGGTGCCGTGCAGCTGTTTTTTTTCTTTTGTCCATAGAAAAGTAAATTGGAAAACTCCACCACGTGATGGCCATGCACTGTATACGAGCGTGTTGGTAAAAGAGCATTATCCCTAGGGTTGGAGTTGAAGTCCTGGTCGGCACTTTATAAAGTTGGACTGAAAAATAAACTAATCTAAACATTAATGACATAAAACAGTGAGGTAAACTTAATAAAAAAAAAAAACATTATCACAGATTGTGCCTTTAATTTCAGCTGATTTTGTTTAATTGGTTATGGCCATTGGGCTTGAGCCCCGGTAAGCTGTGTATTAAAACAACAGTGGGAGGGGGAGGGGAGGGAGAGAGTTGAACTGAACATGCCACACGTGTTACTGTTCGAAATCACATCTCTTCTATCTATCTGAAAATAACTCAGAATAATTCATCTTGAGGCATAATAATTAATGTGACAATACTCTCCCTTATGTCATGGGCTATTTGGGATTTTTTGGGTCATCACGATAAATAACAAAAGCAAACAAACAAAAACGATGCATTCAAATACTAGTTGGGACGTTGATTACCATGGCAACGGTCGAAGCTTCGAAGCATTTGGGTTCACCAAAGTCACTGCATACGGCGTCAGATGTATGCTAGCATGTTTTTTATTAATATGTTACAGCAATATGATGAGGCATAGAGAAAGGAAGTGAGAAAGAGTGAGACTGAATATCACATAAAGTTAATTACATTATATTCTTCTGTTGTCATGGACACGAGAGGACCATTATCGTGGCCAACCAATATCGTGATGAACGATAATCTCGCCATATCGAACAAGCGTGCTTGGAAACAATAGTATGCCAAAAATATTTCTCCTACTTGCGTATTCAATGTGGATATACAACTCCAAATTAAAGTAATTTACTTCATTTAATTAGTTTGTTGATTAGAAAAGGGAATAATATATTAAGGACATGACATCCGTACACACACACACACACAATCATGAAATCTATCAAGCCTGCTGCTTCTGAAATCAATGAAATGGCTGTTGCAATATATCAACATCAGTAAAAAATTTCATTATAAATGGCCTTGGGTTAGCTTGAGAGATAAACATCGGCAGCACATTGGCTTGTAATTCTCTGGAGATTGTCTTCCCCATTCAAACAATGACAATGTTAATTAAACTAAACTCATTTGAAGAGAGAACTCTTTCTCCCTCTTTTTTCCCTCTGTCCATCTCTCCTTCTGTTTGAAAAGGAACACACTGCTGTTTAATTATCTCTCTCCAAAGCAAATCATTGGCAAGATTAACTAACTTCTGACCCTTGTACTTCAAGAGGAATTGTGGAAACCAATCTGTAACAAGGTGAAGGTAATGGTACATTGTAAATGTGGATGAGAAACACTCAAAACAAAGTCATATTTCAAAATCAACCAGCACCATACCAGTGTTTTTGTGGGTTCTAGCTCAATATCTGCAAAAGATGTATAGCTCACAATGCATTTTGTACCACTTGCTAATTATGCGGCCTTTATAAAGGGTTGTATCTTATAACATTAAACTCAAAATGTGTCATAACTGATCTATACATTTTGGGATTGGATTGGTTGAACATTTATAAAGTAATTTGCTTCATCCTACAGTACGAATCCTTAACAAATGATACCTTATTAGAAATCGGTACAATTTCCCTGAATTCTCCAACACTTGCGGTACAGTTGATGATTTTCGTATGTATTGCCATGATGTTCGGTAGGAAAACACTAGTGTCTTTTCGTAATACGCTTGAGCTATGTTGAGAATGTTACACATTCTGTGCATGGTGGTGCAGTGTAGACTTTACACTTAAACTTAAAATACAAGCATTTCAATATTAATACAACCTCTTCTGTGTGATTGATGGGTACAAACTTCTGTACAGACCTTCATGGTCTCCAGAGGAGGAATGCTAATGACTTCGGTGATCTTCTGACTTCTTCTTTGGCGCCACCGTACGGTTGATATTTGTGGTTTTGAGTGAAATACCTCAACCACAATTGGATGGATTGCCATGATAGGGCCGGGCAATGAGGCCAAAATCTTAAATCATGATTTAAACTATTGGTGTTTACATTCGGCTTCATTACAATGTACAAGTAATGGACATGTGGTGTGACGTCAAACATTCATACAGATCGAAAATGCACTGCTATACATTTAATTATTTGTGTTATCTGGGGGTGGGCACATCTTCTCCATTGATCATTTGATTTATCTATTAACCATTATTGTACAACAGAGATACTGTTCCTACATAAGCAGAAACAAACAGAACACTGTGTTAACTCATTTCTGTGTATTGTAGTCTGTAGTCCGTTTATGGTGAATGTCCAAATATTCCTGACAGGCATGTGGCAAACTTTGAAGATGTTTTTTGGCCTGAAGTTTTGTAATCAAACCATGTCTAGACGACAGGAGCAAGGTACCAGCTCTCCTTGTTTGACTGTTGACTTCAGCTGGGGTTTTTTTGCCTCAGAGTGCTTTACAGTCTGCACAACATATGTAATCCTCCGTCCTTTGACCCACATATCAGATAAGGAAAAACTCCACAAAAAAATGTATCACGATAGAAATTATATCAAAAAGCGATACACCTTTTTATATTGTTTACATTAGATATATAATTGTACATGACTTTTCATTGACCATCATCATCAAGTCAAAATGTATTCTTCTAAACATGCATGGTTTAATAATGATACATGATGTAGGAAAAGTATATTCTCCAAAGACTGTTTCCTACTTTCTACTGGGCAAATCAACACACTTCTACAACAGCCATAGAGTACTTAATCAAACCACTTATTTGTTTGCTAATCAGTTGCTTTGGGATCCTCATTCGGAAGGAATCACGATGCTGTATGTCTGCGTAGCCGCTGGATACTGAAAGCAAGAAAAGCACTGTAAAAAATATTGCTGTCGTGGAGGCTGAGAATGTGGCCCGTCTGAATACGCCAAAAAATGTGCCCAGTCCGTCGAGACCTCAAATCAGCAGATAAATCTCGGCGAGAACGGAGACATTTTGACAGCCACAACAGTCAAGTATTCTCTCCCACTTCTAAATATACTGTAGCTGTTGGGTCTGACACATACTGAGTTGTGTGCGTGTGTGTGTGTGTGTGTGTGTGTGTGTGTGTGTGTGTGTGTGTGTGTGTGTGTGTGTGTGTGTGTGTCTGCAGGGCTTTAGCAGTGTAAGCCAGGTTTTGAGCCTGTCAGTGTCTCTATAGCCTCTAATCCATGTGTGGAGCGAAGGGTGACCATCTCTCTCTAGCTTCCTCCCTCTCTCACTCAGTCTCTCCATCTATACCTAAGCCTCTTTTCACCCCAATTTAACACCAATCGTCCTTTTCACAATGCTGCCCATAGTCCCACCGTGACCTCTGCATACACACACACACGCTATGACCCCTCCCCCCTCCGTCGCTCCATACTACTGTAGTGGCATCGTTTCTCTCAATCTTAATCTCTCTCCATCACTGTCAATTTGTTTATGGCCCTTTCTGCCAGTCTTCCTAGGTCTCATTTGTCTCTTTCTATCAAGGGACTGTTGAATAGGTAAAGAAGAATGTGATTTAGGGATATGGGCAATTTTTTATGAATTTCAAAGTCTTACAGAATGTAGAGTTGGGTCATTCTCATACGACGATGTTAGATTAGAGGAATCAGGTACCCAAAAGCCTCTCCTGAAGCTATCTGGCATAAAAATGGTGAGCATGTTGGAGCTTATATTGTTGTTGGCAGGATTTGAAGCTGTCTGCTACTTGGGCAGCTCTGTATTCCACAGATTGGGCGGATTTGCAAGAATCTGATAAAGAAAAAAAAAAATGGTTAAAAATCCTAGCGACAGAGGTTGAGATGTCCTACAGGCATTCAAACCTGTCACTTTTTTCTTTGGTGTGGATTCTGATTGTCTTCAAAGTTGATAAAGTTTAGTTTAGCACAGCTGTTAGTTTTATTCATATTCTAAAACATAGTTGGATAGTTTAAATAGTTGATTTTATTTTTGTTCAGTAAGGTGAGAAAAATGACTGCTTCATCACAAGCAGCATATTTTTTAAAGGTAATGGTTTTTTTTATATACTTTTTATGCATAAATTGGTGCCTATTTCATGGAGAAAAGTCATCGGGTTAATGCACCAGAAAGCAGCGTGTAAAAAATTGGGGGGGATCACCTTTTTCCCCCCTGATGAGTTTGCATGCCTGATCCTAACTTTTAGTCCTTTGTATTTCTTCAAAACACTGAATCCCACAATGCAACATGGTGGAATCCCTTTGTTAGACCGTCCCTATAAAATGCAGATGCTCATTTGTAGCACATGCTGTCCGTCAAAAAGTGATTTCAGAGCCATCACTAAGGAGACCGACTTGACAGAGCGCCTCCAGAGCAACACACACTGACCAAATGTTTCCTCAGGTTCAGTAGTGAGTTGTTTCAACTGCAGCAGAATCTTTTCCAATTACTCGCCTCCTGGACAAAGTGTAGGATTGGTTTTCAAAAGTGCTCGGGGCTAAATAAAATCAGAGGTTGTTCCACCAAAAAAAACAACACTATTTTCGTAGGAATTCATATCAATTTAGAAAACAGCTTATAGTAAACTGACTCTATAATCATGTTTAGTTTCTGTGTTAGAGATGTTCTACTTTATGATTGATAGTTTGTTTTCCATCGGCACTACAAAGAGCGCGGCCTTTTACTGCCTTATCTTTAATTCATGTACAATTTTCTGCCTTTAACCAAATACAAATCAGAGTAGCAAACAGGCTCAGTGAGATGGCAGGCGGCTTGAGTAGTGTCTGCAGTCCTCCTTCCAGCCCCCACAATCAATAAGGTCAGGCATCGTCTACGTTGTCGGAGAGGCGAAATCCAAAGAAGGTCACGTGAATCTCCTGCTGCTGCCTCACTGAAGACTCTGGTTCCAGACAGTTTTCTATGAGCTCCTCTCATGTCTCATTTGGATTTTGGGAGCTGGACAGTCACGGGAGATTTTTAGAGAGTAAATTAAACAAAACTGTAATTTCCCCAGCGGAAGACCATGTACCTGGACAAAAAACCCACAAAACATGAAATCCATTGTAAATTAAGCCAAGGTTGGGTGAAGATTCTCTCCAGTCAAACCACCAGGGGATCAGTCACGTCAACCCATTTAGGGAACTTTACGATAAAAGTCTTCAATGTCTTTAAGTGAGTCATATTTGAATGTCCAGCATACGATCAATGTCAATTATGTAAAGCCATGATTGCCTGCAAAGTGAAAGAGGAGCTTGATACACATGGAGCACATAGAGTTTCTCTCCGCTCTTTCGCTGTGAAACCACGACCCATGCGGATCACGTAAAGGGGCAACCTAATCCATCTTCTCAGAATACTTCACCGTATGGACACCTATCCTGCCACCTAGCATGCTTGCATAGAGCGAGGCCCCGGGTACTATGACAAATGCAATGTCTGTCGGTATGTGAGAATGCAGGCCTTCCTAAAGAATACATGAATTGGGAAAAGGAGGCGAGCCGGAGAGAGCGTCGCTGGCGGTAACAGAGAAACCCTCTCTTCTATTTCAAACCCTCGTCTCCGTCTTGTTCAGGCTGCCGGGAGGAAGTATGTTTGGCAGTTAAGAGTATTTAGAGAAAGAGAGCGCTGACGCACATAAGGCGGATACAGATGTACAGATTAAGTAAGAGAGACAAAGAAGAGATATGTCTAAGGAAACTGGAAGAGTAAGCGAGGTGTAGCAGAACATGTTTTGCGTTTCAAAGTTGCCCTCTGTGTGCAGTTGGGAGGAAGCAACTCTTGATGCCTCCTACTCAGTTCGGCCTCAGGCCTCAGTATCCATGTGAACATCCCTGTGTTCTTACCCAGTCGGATCACTCACAGTGCTACGGAGGACTGCGGGGTTTGGCTGGAGACGCTCGGCATGCACACCTCTGTACGGTTGCATCGGTGAGACGTGGACATGCTGTGGAAGAGCCCAGTCTTTACAGGGAAGAGGCTCTGGATCCAGCCCAAATGGTACTTCTCATTCGGTTAGTGATGCTTCGTTGCGGTATAACACGAATGTGCACGGATACACAGAGGAGGATCAGGGCACAGACACTGGGAGAGAGATGCTTTTGTGACTACACGGCAGGTATTTTTGCATAAATGTAGCTACAGATGAAATCCACCTTCTTACAGCAGCAGGGTCTCCAAAATGAACTTGGATGGGAGTTCTCACTCTGTTAGTTACGCTTCCTTCTTGCATGTAAAACATTTATACGGACACAGAAAGGGTTTCAGCCACGGAAAACGACACAGGGAGGCTTCTGGGGCGATGTTGGTATGGTGACATACAAATCTAGGTACTGTAGAATTAAACAGTGATCCAAAGCAGCAATAATAATTTTTTTGGCCACCTGGGGGCAGTGGTTAGTATGACAAACATGTTAGCAAGAAGTTGCCCAAGTAATTGCAGCATTAGCATTCATTTGGAGTCGTGTTTGTTGGCCAACTGACAAATCAAATCCGATGTCCACTCATCTTTTAGCTCTGCTTTGGTCTCCACCAACTTCTGAGGGAAATATCTTCGTCTTTAGCTGCTTTTCCAACTGGAAAATAGTTCGATGAGAGCCGGTAGACTGAACCAAAACGGGACTAGTGCCAAAATGAAAAAAACACTTAAACGCTGCGTGACACCAAAGGTAACCACAGAGTTAGCCGCTAGCTCTCCATGGGATAGTCATATACTTCTTTCCTATTACACATTTTATGCAGTACAGCTGTAATAGTATACATTACCTAACTGTGGAGGATTATTAAAAAGATGTGATGTTTTACTGACTGGCCTATTGGTATGTGCATTTTCTAGAATGTGCAGTCCTGAAAAGTAGGAAAGAAAGGCTGTTTTTGTACATTAGAACTTTAAAAGTCACCTAATCAAATGAAAATCCTTTGATTTTATTGCAACTTTAACTATTTATTCATGCATCACTGTGTAAGGGAAATGTATCTAAAATTAGAATTTTATTTGGAAAAACAGAGACACTCTACATCAGAAGTCTGGAGCAGAGCCAAGTGCAGCTTTAATATAACCCCCCTCCCCTCGAATCCCCCCACACACACACCCACATACACACACACACACACACACACACACACACACACACACAGTAATCCCAATAACAGTGTTTGCCTCCAAAAAGACTATGATGGATTGGTGATGCATCACGCCTCAAAAGAATACATGAGCATTTTGTCTAAACACTTTTCTGATCAAGTTGGCAGTGTGTTGCAAAAAGATTGGTAGCGGTTGTCTGTCAGCGTGTTCTGAGTAAAACAATAGTCTAAACTTTAATCAGTTTCATTTTTTGGTTAGCAGCCTTGAAAGAGTCCTTATTCTTCACAAATCAAGACCATAGCATCACACACAAGCACGTAAGAGCTCTGAGCTGGAAGATGCATGCTTAGTTCTTGTATTTAATGCATGGTAAATTAAACGGTAGAGACATCTTCACTCAGCGAGATGACATTTCCCCGGGTCAGCGTTATGCCCCCCCATGAGACCTTTGATTGGTCAGCTCTCAGCCAACCAGCAGGAGGGCTGGGAGGAAGGAGTCTGGAGACCCCTGCATGGTAATTGGCTCCTCACTGTCTGAAAATGAAGAACTAAAGAGAGCAAGACAGACAGAGAGACGTAATAGACAGACAGACAGACAGATAGGATAGATAAGATAGATAAATAGATAAGATAGATACATAGATAGATAGATATATACATAGATAGATAGATAGATAGATAGATAGATAGATAGATAGATAGATAGATAGATAGATAGATAGATAGATAAGACAGATAGATAGATAAGATAGATACATAGATAGATAAGATAGACAGACAGACAGACAGACAGCTGTGGACTAAGACAAGAATAGCTACTTTAGAGATTGTTGAATGCAAGATGTTGTTTTGATGGTCACATATTAGGAAGACATTAGCTCTGTGGCCCACTAGACAAATACTGTGTGTGTATGGCATACAATTGCGTGTGGCCTCTAATTGGCTACTGTAACTGGGTGTCCTGCAGTGATTCAAGCTGACTGCAGGGACAGTGAGACACATGCCCG
This sequence comes from Ophiodon elongatus, assembly GCA_016806645.1. Lineage (NCBI taxonomy): Eukaryota > Metazoa > Chordata > Actinopteri > Perciformes > Hexagrammidae > Ophiodon > Ophiodon elongatus. The sequence goes on along the minus strand of JACSYO010000018.1, from coordinate 39,838 downwards.
TGTGCACATACTGTACACACACACACACACAAGGCTACAATTAATGATGGCAATGGAGTCAACATAGAGCCGATGCCAGTTCTAGAAGAGCGATATGAGATGGAGAGAGAAAAATAAATGGAGAGTGGATTTAATGACTTGATATTGTCTCTCTCTCAATCTTTGTGCTGGGAAAAAAGAGTTGAACAGCAAAGAGAGTGAGAGAGAGAGGGTGAAATAATACTGTGAATCAACCAGTGGTGATCTGAGTGGCACAAAACCAAACTAACCATTCATAATTCTAGCTTAAGAAGTGAACATTTTAATTCTGAAAATGTATTTTATTTCACATTTTGGTGATCCAAATTAGCTTCACAGCTGCTACTTGATTTACTTTGATCACATTTGAGATACTAAAGTAAGATGTAGAAAAGCCTGTTCACCAATCGGCTTGTAGCTCCGTCACTGAGCTAACCACTCAAGAACATCACATGTTTGCTGTCCTGCTCCTAATTGGTGGAATGAGCTCCCCAATGACATCAGGACAGCAGGAAGTCTCTAAAAACACATCTCTTCCGATTATACTTGGAATAAAAAATAAAACATATATGTGTATATATATATATATATATATATATATATATATATATATATATATATTGTACTACTTTAGTAGCACTTAAATGGCACTTACTTATAGCACTTGGTAGTTTGGCTTTCTTGAGGAAATTTTACTTTCTTTATTCTTGTTGTTCTGGGTTTGAACTCTGATGGTTGAATGCACTTATTGTAAGTCACTTTGGATAAAAGCGTCTGCTAAATGAAATATAATGTAATGTAAAATCATACTCGCTAAACATCCGAATATTAGCATTGTCATTGCTTCCTTGATTAATGTCCCCATTTAGCTGAACGCATGCACTATGCTGAAGTACAACGTCAAAGAGTTGAAAGGTGCAAGCATGACTTTAACCTGCATTGTGTGGGCGGCTGGTAGTCTTCAGTGCGTGACTTAATTAACATTATGTTGCTCTATCTCCAAAGAAGAAACATCAACAGTAACATTGGAGATGAATAGCCCCAACTGTTGATCAAAAAAGCAAATGTATTTTTTAAGGCTCATGCTAACTGAAAGTCTAGTGGCAACCAACTGATGACAGATTTGAATGTTCTGCAGAAACCTTCAGACACCTTTGTAAAGAAAATGTCAATTAATTAACGTGTTAATAACATCTTCCGTATCTATCATTCACTGTAGAAAATGATTTTCTGATACCTGCCGTTACATATACTACTGTGTACCATGTTGTGTCGAGATGATCATTCTAGATTTGTGAAAGACAAACCTATCCCAGCCTTTACATTCAAAGCAATGCCTAACCCGAACCATCTTACTAGAGTTTCGCACATCCAGAGGTGCCATCTCGACACGACCCCATATACTGTGTATAAGAAGTGGACGCAGTCATCGTGACTACGTCAGTGAACTACCGTGTTGAAGCCTCAAGTTTGGAATTTTGGTTGTCACCATCTTTACATAGTGGCCAACTCTGGTATAACAGCTTCCGGGTCCGTCATATGGTGCCATTGCCCCGAAAAAGAGTATTTCCCATAGACTTTGATTGGGAAACAGAAATCTGTAAATCAGTGGATATTTATTTTCATGTTGACTGCGATCTTAATTGGGATGCTAATTTTGGCAAGCAAAAACAAGCAAGTTTGTTCAAAATTAACAGCCGACGCCTTAAAGTGTCTTTTAGTACAACAAACTAAGCTAACAAGCCAAATCTGGTGACCGCAGACACACATACTTACAAATTTGTGCAAACTTATAAATAAAAATACTAGAATTTCATCCCCTGAAAAAACTGTAGCACAGACTTCTCGGACGGTCTGTTAGTATGATTTATCAAACAGCAAGCCATTTAATTTGTCCGATGTTTGCACATACAATTCTCCAAAGGGCACCAACACCACAAATACAGAGGTCAGTAACTAAAATTAGCTGAGGTGACGCCTAGCAGACAGCTAACGACTTGCCATGATGGTGCCCACCTATCACTCAAGTTCTCAGGCCCTTTTTTATGCATAACTTTTAGCCATAATATATTGAAACAGGTGAGTTATATTACGTTTCACACCCTGTACAGTCAAGGATGGGGAAATTAGCTACGGAGACCAAAGCATTTGTACCAGGCTGTAACCTGCTGTATTTTAAAATGGGGGTCTATGGGCATTGACCCGCTTTTGAAGCCAGCCTAAAGTGGCCATTGGAGTCTGTCATTTCTTTTGACATGAAAGTACTTCTTATGAGATCAATAGGATTCAATCAAAACTGCATTCCGGATGACGTTGATTGCCACTGCCACGATAATGCAGCAAGTGTGCAGTGAAATATTAGACATTCACAGTGGCTGCACTCTTTTAGTTTTGGCTTTGTATACAAGCAAAGACACACACTCATTCCTCATATCCTGGGCTGACCTATTTACCTGATCAAAGACCTGAGGATTCTGTGTGTGTGTTTGTGTGTTTGTGCAGGGTGCAAACTAAGCTGTGTTCCTCCTCCAGTTACAGCTTGCACATGTATATTTCATTTACACAGAGCAGAGATGGAGGGTGTCTGTATTCAGTGTTTCCATCAGGGTCTTGTGAGACTGTGGTGGGTGGACCTCATACTCTCTATGAGGCTCCGGGGGAACAACATGTTATGGATTTTGGGTCAAATATATCAATCTGGGTCATTGAGAGTAAAATGAAGAGGCTATATCTATAAAGAACCTTTAGCTCTTGTAAACATGTTTGTGCTATTGTAAATATTTTTATGTTATGTAACTTTATACTTCTAGTCCACTACATCTCAGAGGGAACTATTGTACTTTTCACTTCACTACATTTATTTGACAAAATTAGTTACTAGTTTGGCTAGTTTGCAGATTCAGATTGTAAATACAAACTATGAATTGACTATTAAACTCTGATGTATTATTAAGCAGTATATAGCCTAATTATTAATTCATATTAAACTAATTATTGAGTAAAGTTAGCGTCAACTTTACCAGCTGCAACATTAAAGTGATGAACAAATGAATGCATTAATAATGCATTGCATTTTTAGGGGTTTCTGTATGTGTGTGTGTGTGTGTGTGTGTGTGTGTGTGTGTGTGTGCATTGGTCGCGATAAAAAGAGATGACTTTTTGGATGTACATGGTTGTAACCAACTCCTTGTATTTCATGGGACTGAGTAGATTTTCTGCTCTTTATAAACCAATTAACACTGTAACAGGGAATTCCTCTCTTTCCTCTGGTTCATTTTCTCTTCCCCTCATCTCCTCATTTATTTTCCTCTTCATGCTCCGCTTCCAGATATTCTTATTTTGTTATTTATTTTCCCTCCTATTCTCTCCTCTCCTCTCCTCTCCTCTCCTCTCCTCTCTTCTCCTCTCCTCTCCTCTTCTCTCCTCTCCTCTCCTCTCCTCTCCTCTCCTCTCCTCTTCTCTCCTCTCCTCTCCTCTCCTCTCCTCTTCTCTCCTCTTCTCTCCTCTCCTCTCCTCTCCTCTCCTCTCCTCTCCTCTCCTCTCCTCTTCTCTTCTCTCCTCTCCTCTCCTCTCCTCTCCTCTTCTCTTCTCATCTCTCCTCTCCTCTCCTCTCCTCTCCTCTCCTCTCCTCTCCTCTTCTCTTCTCTCCTCTCCTCTCCTCTCCTCTTCTCTTCTCTTCTCATCTCTCCTCTCCTCTCCTCTCCTTTCCTCTTCTCTCCTCTCCTCTTCTCTCCTCTCCTCTCCTCTCCTCTTCTCTTCTCATCTCTCCTCTCCTCTCCTCTCCTCTCCTGTGTTTTAGATTAGTTTTATCATCTCTGTATTATGTCGTAGCCGCAGGGGGAGTGTGTGTGTGATAGTAATCTCAGCTGTCCGATTATATCTTGTAACTCTGTTGCCGAACTATGAGATGGCTTATTGATATTTTGTAAGGGAAGATATTTTCTAAAGACAAGTACTTCTCGATTTGATCCCTTATCTAACTCGGCAACTTGGGGATTAACAGCTCCTTTCAACTAAAACATGCTTCGGGGCTCTTTGTTCCAAAACATTGAAACACTTAAACTACAAGTGCCGTATCATTTTCCGAAATATTTATGGATCACATACTGAAAGCACTCGGGATGCAGTCAGTTTGGAGAGATTAAAGATGGGATTTCTTTTTCGTTTGTAGTACAATCAAGTTAATCCAAAATCAGACATTTCAAATAGAAAAAAGTAAAATGGAGTGCTAAAGGTTTAAAGATAGAGTCGCGCTGCATTACACCAGATATTCCTCAGCAGCATCTCCTAATTTAACTTTTTCATGTTATTAAAATGTATTTTCCTCCAAAGAGACCAGATGTTTTCATTAAACAAATAGAATCAAGTTAAAAGGTTAAAAAAAGAAGAGACTTTGGTTTGCAGTGATTATAAAAAGCAAATTACATAGTCTTGATTTTTTAAAACTTTTTTATTTATGCCAATAGACTTTGGATTTTTGCAATGTTAGCTTGTTGGTTGGTTCACCATTTTGGTCCAGACCGAACTATCTCACCTATTAAATGGCCATGGCATTAATATAGACATTTATGTTGAATCCTACGGACATGTATGATCCCCTGATGTTTTTGTCCAGGTTCTTTACAATAAAAATACTTATGAGGTTTTTGATCATACCAGAATGCTGAATTTGATCATTTCCACCAGGCTACACTTCATGGAAGAATCCCTTCAGCTGTGCTTATGTTTTAGTGAAACTCCCAAAGTCCTTGGTCATACATCTGATTTTTAAGGATTTTTCAAATATCAAACTTTAGTAGGTTAGAGCCACCACCAAGAGTAAGCATTGTTAGGGAACACACGGGAAAACCTCCTGGTCTGATGGCCTGATAATTCAGCAGGTGCATGGCCTACTTTTTGTCTCAAATGTATTCAGAATTTCTTTTTAGGCAGATAATTCAGCATACATTTTTCACCTCGTTCAGAACAGCTGCAATCTTTTCCCAGTTTGACAATCATAAGTTCAGACCAGTGCAGTTCAGTGCCACGTTTATTCAATCATGTAGTCACCGGGAAGTCACTCATTTGTTTGTGCACTACAGTTTTGAAGCCTTGAATTCAACATTATGGCCGTCGCAATCGTGTTTTTTTTGCAACCACAGGTGACACAAGAGGGTGGAGCTAAGTATAACCAAATGCTGTATATGACAGTTTTAAGTGACCAAAATGTTACAATCAACTTTCATGAACTGAAACTACACTAAAAGGGTTCAAGTTCTACGATAAAACATGACAACTCCCAGACCGGACAACGCCGTAGCAGCAACCTGTCAATCACCTTGTAGCCCCGCCCTAAAGCATATCCTATGTTATGGTCTATTTGACTCTAAATGGACCATAATTTACTAAATAAACATCATGCTGTATTGAAGAAGACTTGAAACTAGAGATTGAGACATAAACTCATGTTTACAATGTTTACTGAGGGAGTAAATCAAGAGAGAAGTAGAGTCATTTTCTATAGACTTCTATACAATCAATTTAAACATACTGAGGTATAAACGTGTATTTGCTTCAACTTTTTATATTTTAACATTCAGCAAATGTTTCTCTTAAGTCACTTAAAATGCACTTGATTGTGTTTTCCCTCCCAATATCTGGAACCAGTGGGTTTGTTCCCAAATGTCCTACCTATCCACCTGGTGTGCAGGGGGAGGGGGGGGAGTTAATGAGGTGCTCCCAAAGTAAGAGAGTTTGGAAAAACTAAACTTCCCATATTCAGACCTCTGACCTTCCATCCCTTTAATAATCAACTCTCTCTCCGTCCTCAGCCTACCATTTCAATCTGCTCCCTCTCAGTTTCCCTCATCCAGCTCTCAACAGGCGCACGCACACACACACACACACACACACACACACACACGCACACACACACACACACACTCAGACACACACTGGGGAGGAGGTGTCAGTCAAGATGGATGTTTAAGTTGGACCAACATCCCATATGGCAATGTGTCCTTTATGTGTGTGTGTGTGTGTGTGTGTGTGTGTGTGTGTGTGTGTGTGTGTGTGTGTGTGTGCAAATTCGAACCATCTCAATAGCAGACTGGATGTAGCGGAGCTGAACGGTGCCAAATTCAGTGGCGCTGCCCATGGGACGAGCTCTCCACACACACACACACACACGAACACACTCACACACACACACACACACACACACACACACACACACACACACACACACGCATGTTCCGCCTCAGCCAAACATCTCCATCTCACTGCCCAGCAGTTCTGAGGTGTTTTAAATACTTTGGAGAATATCTGGAAAACATTAGGTTGAGAATAGTGATTGAGGGTGTTTACTTGCTGTGAAGCTGCCATCCTTTTTAAAGAATATTGGGCACAATACCACTCTGAAGACCATGCTAACTCGAGCCGCGCCGCGCGGGCTTCGGGTGGTTGCTCGACACGTTGCTCATTTGCTCAGACAGGACTGAACTCTCTCACAGTGTGATTATTAGGAGTGCACACGAAGAAGTTCACCTTTTCCGTTTGCAGAGCGGAGCAGAAAAACACAGCTCCCCGATGTGAATATAGAAGGTCAGACCTACATACATACACACACTGTAACCCGACATCCAACACAATCTCAGTTTCGGTCATATTAGTTTGTTTGCTGCTCAGTATTCCGAATGTGCCGGTAATGACTCGGAATGACTGACAGCATCTCAGAGTTCAATCTGCCCAAGCCTCCCGGTTTCTTCTCTAATTTCACTGCAGAATCCATCAATTTGCGGATGTGATCTTACGTATTCATAAATTATTCAAAATGCACTTGCTGTGTGTCAGCGTGGATTTGACAGCTCCTGTCTTGCACACACACACACACACGCACACACGCACACACACGCACACACGCACACACACGCACACACACGCGTGCGCGCTCACGGTAAATCATCTACGCAGAAGCAGTGACACGTCCTTCATATGCAACCATAGCGGCAGCCCCACACATACTGTAGGCCTGCTCTCTCTCACACACACACACACACACACACACACACACACACACACACACACACACACACACACACGTATATTCAGTCTAAACCTTGATGACTGGGTCTTTTCCTATCTGATTGGAAGTGCAGTGTCTGCAACTCTTCCTCTGTCCTTCAGAAGCAAAGAGAGAATCTCTTTCTCTCTGCTCCTTTTCCCTTCATCTCGATATATCACCTCAGTTCTTTTACTCCTCGTATTTCCACTGCGTTTTTCTTCGCTGACTTTCTTTTTCTTTTTTTTGAACAACAAAAAACCTTTGTCTGGGTACTATTCGAAATGTCATCCTGCCTCTTTAATGCAGAGGTTGGTAGCTCGCGAAGAATGTGTCATTTGAAAGAGTTTGCTCCCCGATGTTTCATGCTGCAAACTAATGATGTATAAGAAAGTCACTAACAAGGCGTGCGACTGAAGAGTAAACTTCAGATCCTGCATGACAGTAAACCAAGGAGGTTAAAGGTCGGGGTCGGTGGACTAGATGATATTCCTTAGGCCCTAGAATTGAAATGTCATGTCACAGATTAATAACACGGTCAAATTACAAACACAGGCTTGAATGGATTCCCACCCCGATCATTCGAAAAGAAAAACAGAGTTTTAGAGTAACATTTGCAAACATCTATTGGCTGTATGCAAACATAATTCCATATCATGCTTGTGTTGATTTTGGCGGTCCCTATGGACAAAAGCGATAGGGTTCTGAGCCCCAGAGCTCCCATTTTAAAGCAGCAGGGTCTGACAGGCTGCCCCACGCAGTCCTGGAACTGGTTCTCCCGTGCTTCTCTTCCCTCCAGCAGGCCCACAACAAATACGATCTGGGCCTCCAGCAGCGTGGTGTCGGTGTTGGCTTCCGGCAGGGACCAGAGGAGCAGTGAGGGGAAGCAACTGTTTAGAAATATCCATAATCCAAATCCATAATCTTCTCGCTGAAGGTCTGGTTTACTTATGTAGGTCATACAGAGTAATCAGTATTACATTGAGACAGTTCAAAGTTCCTCACTGTAACTTTAAATAATGCTTTGTATACAAATGTCCACAAGTGTAGAAAAACATGGTGTATATGAGGTTGTATCTTCTTTTTCACCTGTTAAAGTAGCTAGTGTTAGCTAACTAGCCAGCAGGCAAATTTAGCCCGGCGATGCTAGCTTCCATACTGGCAGAGGTTCTTTAAACCAGTTTCAGTCGAGCACCAGTTGCTTAGAATCCCCAGATCCGCCTCATAATGTACAAAAAAATACGAGTTTGCTGGCCAAGGAGCTAGCTAGTGAGCTAAATGGCAAATGTGCAAATCAACAAGGTCGTTTTTAGCCACTTACCATAAAACGCAGTTCTTTTCACCAGGATTCATATGATTTATGATGCCCATAAACTGAGAACTAACTACAGCACAGTTAATATAAAGTAGACTCCGTCACTTTGACGTAAAAGTCAACAAGCGACATTTTGCTACATTGGAGGCAACTGTGCACCTTGTTGGACATATTAAAAACAGATTCCAAACTGACTTTATCAAATCAAATCAAATCAAATTAATTTATATAGCACTTTTTACGGACAAAAGGTCACAAAGTGCTTGACAGGAGCAGAAAACTAAAAATTAAAACAAAGTGACCATACTTGGGGCGAAAACATTACAAAACATCACAAGACACGTATCTAAAAAAGCACAATAAAGTGCACAATAAAACAAAAAGCACAGCAAAATAGACAAAAAAAAGAGAAAAAAGCAGGCCATGGAGCATGAATTTACCCACTTTATGAACCTCTGGATTCAGTAAACACAGCATAGTAAAGGCAAGTCGTCGAGATACCTCAGCTGGTGTCTGAACATCCTAACAGGAGCTTGAAAGATGCACTAGCAGTGAAATTACGAATACCCATTCAACTGTAGCACAAAGCAGAACCATGTCGACGCATGTTCGGTGAGAGAGACATTTGGTTATCTTTGAAATCATAGGTTTTTGCAGCTCTTGTGAAAATCCCCCACTATGGCCGTCAATACCTGAAAGGCCTGAGATTCACAGGAGAATGGGAGGTTCGGGTTACCACTTGAAGAGATGACTTTCCAACACGTACGTGTCCTTTCAACACTCGTATTACTCACACGGCAACGTGTTCCCGACAACCAAACCGAAACATGTTTGATTGCAGTCAATGGCAACTTGGACAGAAAACAAAAGGTGAAGAACTTCAAGATGCCTTTTCGGTGTCTCACTAAGATCACTCCAGCCTGAAGGCTAAAACCGTGATCTCTGGTGATGCCCTGACAAGCATTGATTTTTGTTTTTTTATCCATCTGATCCTCATTTTGGGCCAATTTCTTTTTTTCTTTTTTTTTATTTCTCCATCAAGTCCACTGTTATTTGAAAGTTAAATTCAGAAAGAATGATATTGCTAATAGATCATGACCTTCAAAATAACTGCTAAATTACAGCCCAGATGGAGCTGATTTTAATTTTCACAGGGACACATAACATCCAGTCACAGAAGGAATTGGCACAGTATAATGACTTTTTGAAAGTATAATTTAATTTGAAATGTGAATATTTGTTTCTAGGAATACATGTGGATTTTTGAACAACTCTCGCCGATGCACATTATTTATTTTTTATTCTCAGCAGAATAAATCTTCTTGGACAACTTGTTTCTTTTCACCAGCCCACCATGGAGACAGGCTGTCTCTCCCTCTCTGTCCCGCTCCTTATCGCTCTCTCCTCCCCCCCGCTCGCTCTGTCTCCCCTCCTGCCAGTCCTCTCCGTCTCCTCATCTGTCTTTCCCCGAGAAAACACCCCTCTCCGTCATCTCTCGTTTGCTCTCGTCACTCCCCGCTCTCCCCTTTGCTGGGAAGTCAAACATCTCTCGACCTCTATTCGCCCTCCTCCGTTTCATTGCTCTCTATCTCGGTGTTCCGTCTTTCTCCCCCATTCAGAACACATTCTGTCTGTTAATCGGGTGTATTGGACGTCCATTCATGATGCACTCGGCCATTATAACAGTCTATTTCTGACCAACGTGACAAAGCCCTCCAGCTGTCTGGCTACTCCTGCCTCCCACTTGGCGTTATTCAGATTGACACGCACTGTGGCAGCCATTTACAGCAGCAGGGATACACTCAGGGCTGGGGGGGCTGGAAATGCTGATAAGTATTGAATGCTTTCAGTCCAAAAGTCAAAATAATTGGTGTTTCTGAATGATTTGTGGGCCACATTTGATTAGGATTATTGTGATATTTGTTGATGTGTTGTTTTAAGCAAACCCTTTTACTTGGACACATTGAGTGTCATTTGTGGCACTCTTTTCTGTTTTGTTATTTTCTCAGCCTTGAGGGCCATCCCTGCACATGTTAACTACCCTTCTATTCCTTTGGGGCTCAGTATGAGGGTGTTCATCAGTGCCTGACGGGTCCTTGATGAGTTTTCCCCGTAGCTAAAAGAGCGTCCAGATAGCCGTGTGATGTGTGTATTTACTGCTTTTGGTGCTCAAATAACGTGTCGCGCTGAGCATCTGTGCTCCTTTTCACAGCAAAACCACTGCAATCACCAACATGAACCACAAGCACACAACATACTCCGTAATCCATCTTTCGTTTGTCCTCATCCAACCTTGTCGCCAGCAGGGATCGGGTGTCTTGCTCTCTGAAACTTCAGCAGTGAAGGTAGTCGCTAAAACAACCTTGAACCCGCAACTGAGCCGTTCCAAACCGCATTGTATGACCGGTGGAACCATGTAAGTGATCCGTAATCCTGCACAATGCTCGCTGATGGGTAAAAGCCGTTTCACACTAATGACTACCTTGGTCCATATATACAGTGCATTATGGCGATGAAGATGACCCCCTCCCCCACCCCCCAGATAAGGGCAGTCTACAAAGTCAGCTGTGGTTTTTTATCCACAGTACGTTTCTGCAGCCAGCGTGTCAGGTGCCTTTTAGAGGATTTTAGTCCATTATGTTGAGTGTTTTTCATTAGCAAAGCCTTTGGTGTGGTTTCTGTGAGGAGAACTTGTGTGTGTCAACAGTGTTTGCATTACAAAGATAAAGCTAGATAGAGCTTTAGTGTATTCTGAACTGATTGATATGGCCTAGAAAACAAAACTTTCTTATCTCTCATTTCAAGCTTGTGGACGATTCAAGAATTTAATCATGTTTTTGAATTTTTTTATATATATAAACAACTAAAACGCAATTGAATGCCAGATGTGCCAGACCTACATGTGCAAAATAGATAAGAAAGAGTAGTAGTTGTTATGCATATTTAAAATATAGGTTAGTTTAAACGTCCCTATTTGGCCCACCCAATCCGCTTTTCAGACATTTTTAATTCATGCTGCCCCAGTTTAAGTGGGAACATTTACGTTAGAATGGAAAAACGCAAAGTCTCAAATCTCATTTGAAGTGTCAATAATCCATTTATACCGACCTGCAAAACAGTTAATGATTAACACTGATTTCATTCTGCAAGAACAGGCGGAACAATGTAAAACCAACCTTATTTCAGCGATCCCATTAATGAAAAAGTCATATCAAGTCTGTGAGCTGTAATAATATTCTACATATTGCTCATAGCTCTAACCTAGCCAGACAGATATGCTGCAGGAGGAGGCAACTTCAGTGAGATGTGAGGTTGCAGCCAGCGACTTATTCATCACGTTGAAATGCACTAAAGCCAGTGGGCTTGACCAGTTTCTCCAGTCAGTAATAAGGTTCCCTCTGAGCTCTATTTCCACGTGTCTCCTACTTATTTTATTTTCATGGATGGAACGCTCTCCTGTGGTGAAGCTTTCCACCAGGACATCACAGGACGTTCGCTTCTGTCCGAAAGCAAATAAAAGCATCATTCTCAGTGACGCTCCGAAAGTGACGTTTTTTTCCGCCGAGCTGTGTTTGTACACGAAGCCAGCTCACATCAGCAGACAGTCACAAAATGTAACATCTGTCAGAGTACATCATGCACAACCAGCAGTTTGTGCAGGTATGGGGACAACATCTGAGGAATGAAGTGTTTGGATGTCAACACATTATATTGCCGCTTTCTGTTCTGGAATGTTGATATCCAGAATATTTAATCAACTCAACTCACCGCCAGACTATTTCCGTTAGTTGGGGAAATTAATGGAATATTAATGTGCATTTAAATTCTCTCGTACAATAATCTGTAGCACTCTGATGTCTGTCGTGTGGTCCAAAGCTAAGTATTAATGGGCAAAGTATTTTCATAAAAAATAAGAACTACAGCATGTTAAATGGCTGAAAGAGTAACAGGGTACTTGTTTTCTTATCAGGGGTGTCATAAAATGAAGCCCTATTCGGGATAGATTCATCATTTATTCATATGAATGTGTGTGTGTGTGTGTGTGTGTGTGTGTGTGTGTGTGTGTGTGTGTTTGTTTGCTCGCTATAAACAGTTGTTTGCCATTGCACATCGCAGTCGTTCCCCTGGAGAATGCATAATGAAATGCTCTAAATAAATGCAACGCTGTGGTGAAGTGTGAACACACTGCGAGACAGACAGAGAGAAGGACTTGGTGTGGCAGTAGAGAGGGAGGTGAGGGTAATTTATAGTGATGAGCGTAAACTGGTCGGATCATCCGCTGGGAGTTTGGAGTAATTAGGGCACCGCTTCCCTTATTGCAGGGGAGGAGGAGGAGGAGGAGGAGGAGGAGGAGGAGGAGGAAGAGGAAGAACAGGTGCACACGAGCACGATCAGGCTCACTTGCAAACGCGACGCACATTAAAAGTGGATGCATGATTCATTTTTACTTTGAAAAAAAAAAGAATGACACTATTGCAGGGAATAGGAATAGAAATGACTGAATAAGGAACATGTTGTTGTTTTTTTCCACACAGAACTAAAGAGTTTTGATCACCACAACGAGTCGGAGGTTATATTCAATGTTTAAATCTTGGATTTTTTTATAACGAGTGTAGCATGAGTGAGAAAAATAAGACTTGACTGATGACTATTCTTGACATAGTACAGCACTGAAATATTATAACCTTTTAAGTTGATGGGGTGAACCAACATGTTCTCACTTCCAACTCGTCAAGAACTGACATTTGGTTATAAGCAGCCTTTAGTCTCCGTATGAAACACACCAGGCGTTCAGCTGGCTCCCATGTAAACCCACCCACGTCAGTATTGGACAGTCAGAGCACCTGATGTAGTTTAAAGTGCGAGAAACTCCGCCTAGGGAAGAGGTCAGGGTGGATGGTGATGGGTCAAACAAACATGAACTTTCACCCAGGAGACCGCTGTTCCTGTCCTGTGTGTAACGTAACTTAACTAATGCCCAGAGCGTTATTTTAACCCAAATCTATTTTCCTTAGCTTAACAAAGTTATGTTGTTGCTTAAACTAACCTAGTAAACCTGTAAAAATGCATGTAACGAGCGGAAACTGACACACCGCCGCTGACGCGTCCAAAACTGATACTAGAGAGGAACCTGGAGCGTCTTAGTTTGAAGCATGGGGTCACCTACCAGACGTCGGTATCTGAAGAGTTGAGCGAGAAAGTGTTGCATTGGGTTGCCTGTGGACAAATCCAGATGATTCCCATAGTCGCTCAACTTTCAGCTCTGTTTTGGTCACCACCAACTCCTACCTCCGAATATCGGACTCTTCAGGCGCTGAATGGGCCACTATGTTCACCACCTAGTTGCTGACTTTGTCCGCCTGCTGGTTATAAATGGTCTTCAGAGCTCGCTCACTAAACGCAGCTGCCTGCTGAAGCTGAAGACAACAGCGATGAGAGCGGTGAGACTCAACCAAAATGCTAAAGATGCGCAGGCAAACCAAAACAAGGAGCCAAAGAGGCTCTATATATATAATATAAACCCTCTGTAGAGCTGATGGGAACTGCAGACTGCTCATTCTCTGTGGTTTCATCACAGCAAATCACCCTTTTCACACTATTAATATGAAAAACATAGCAGCTTTTTTGAAGTGGCATAATATCAGTCTTTGCATAGACAAAGTCCAGCACAGAATCATACAGTCAATAATGACTCAGCAATCTCACATTACTCAAATCAAATACTTATCAGCTTAATGTTTAATCATTTGAGCCTCGAGCATTAGGATTTTCCAAGGAGATGATACAAGCCAACAACCTGACAGAAACGGTGCCCTCGGGAAAAATACACTGGAAACGGACCAAAAGCAAAGTTTTCTCCACTCTGAGTCAACAAACAGCGAGGGGGAGATTTAAAGTGATGTGCATCGGTCATGTTTTCAAGTGGAATTTTTATGTGAAATGTCAAACTCAAAGAGACATTAGGAAGAGGCCAGGAAGCAAAAGCAAGTAAATCAGGTCAAGTCCAATTATATGTTTTATCCTTTACGTCGTTACCACCTAATCTTCAAATACCAGTTCTTTCATCCTCCAAATAATCAGGGCGTCTCTCTTTTGGAGACCAACTGCAAGCCGCCTCCCACTTTCTGAACTCCTTCAGACCCATATCTCTTTTATTTTTTTATCAGTCAATAAATAAATTGCCGAGCTCTTTTTCTTCACCCATGCAGGCCCTCTAATTGGATCACTCGTCATATCAATTACATCAAGGATGTATGCAGACAAACAAACACGGTCCGTAATGAGCGCATGAGTTATTAAACATTTGTACTGTCAATTACGTCCATCTCATTAAATATCAATGATCATTTGTGCAGCACTTCACGGAACAAAATGGCCGTGACAGCGTAAGTGCTATTTATGGAACAGTGTGATGATTCTATCTGAGCAAACACAGGAGCAATTAGCTGTGGAGAGTGAATTTTATGTCTGGTGGAAATAGGTATGACCATGAAGGGTGATGGAAGAATAATTCAGCTCCATTACTTGAGTAAAAACACCAACCATTTGTATAAAGATGCTCAATCACAAGTACTGCAATCAAAATCATAACAATCAGACATTGTATTGGCGAAATGACCTCCAAGTATCAAAAGTATTCTTTACATAGACCACTGGCCCTTGGGACTGTTAATATCTGCTAATATCATATATTACATCATTAGACGGTGACTGCATATCATTGTAGCGACTTAAATTTAATTACTTGTGAAATCCTTCGTTGGTGGAACTGCTAATAACTCATTGACATCTGAAATGTGTCAATTGGACCAAACTAGACACTACGTTTTTTTTTTTGGGGGCGGGGGGGGTTAGGGGGCGACAAGCCCGAAAAGTTAGTAGCCACTGGTTTAATCCTTAGTTTAAGACCCTTGGTCCCCCCCGCCTTGACTTCACGCCGCTGGTCCGATTTGGCTGGTGGGATCACAAGATGGTTTCCTTTAAAATCTAGAGTAAAAGTACACGGTAGTATAAACTACTAACACTCATCTTAAGTACAATTATAATACGGGTAGATGAAATCAAGCATTCTGATTGGTTGAGAGTGAGTCACGGGGTGTACTGTATTGAGCCATAATGTACTGTACACCTGTTTACATTTGCCTGAGCGTTCCATATCAGTGCGCACTCTAAATAACAGGTAACGGTAACGGTAGATTTTGTGCGACCGTTAATTGTCATTTCAAGCTCGACAGTTACCAAACATGTTTCGTGTAAACTTTGATATTTTGGGGGAATGACTTTTGATGAGTGGTTAGCCGAAGAGGATAATTCAGGTGGACGGAGTAATATCCTTGCTGGAGAAGGCACTTCCAACACCGAGCCACCGGCAAAGAGAGCAGAGCGATCGGAAGCGATATCATCAGAGACGAAGGGGACATGAGAAACGTTTTCCACGGATGCACAATTAATGGAGATATCCAAATTAACATAAACAAACGTTAACAACAGCCTAATGTTAGTCTATCGAGTCCCAAGTCACTCGTAACTTTAGTTTTCTTTTGCATTTATGATTGATTTAGAATGTTTAGGCCTGATGTTTAAATTAAATATTATTTTATTGAAAGTATCCCATTGTCTTTTTGTTATTTTAATGGCAACTTTTATAAAATGAGCAATGTGAATGAATGAGATGGTGCGAGATCTAGCTAGGCTAACAAACGTGATGTTCCCAATGCTGTTTGTCTGTTGCATAGCAACAGCCACACATACGGGGACTATTTTCTCTCAGCTACTGAAATGCGATACACAACGTTTGGTGGCTACAACTATTTTGTGCTGAAAGGCAGCTTACTATTTACTTACTATTTATAATGTCGCAGGCAACCGTATTATAAAAGCCAATCAATAATGCAATAAGGTACGAGAGGCAGTACAAGCCAAGTCAATAATGTACTGTTCAAGGGTACTTAAGGGTACTTAAGTAAGGAACTCCACACAACCACCATGACAACACTGTGTGTGTGTGTGTGTGTGTGTGTGTGTGTGTGTGTGTGTGTGTGTGTGTGTTAGGGGTGACTGCCGGGGTAGCAGCAGGTAATAAAGGTGACCGTACTAGAGTGGGGTTGCCAGGTTTGGTGGCACAGTATCCCCCTCCTGCATGTCAGACTTCAGAAGGCCTGGCACAGACACGCTCGCACAGGAAAACCACAGCCGCCCGACGCCTGCCAAACTCTCACTGACACGTACACAAAATGCTTCAAACACACGTTTTCTTTTTTCTTTAACTTTTGATAAAAAACTGATTTATTCATTTATTGATTTTCATCCCTGATCCCCTTACTTTAACACTCCTAACCCTTCACCAACAACATTTTCAAGCTAACATGTGCTCGCTTCGCAGTGTCACCTCATTTGTGAACTGAAGCACACAGAAACAAATCGCAACTTCCAACTTCCACCACTGAAAACACCCCGATATGGAAAGGGGAGGACAGGCCTCGCTCGCCTGGCCTGTCCTCCCCTTTCGCTTCCTTTCAACGTTCCCTTCCTTTTTCTCTCTCGCAAATTCGTCATCTCCGTTTGCCCCTGACCATAGATCCTTTGCTCGGCACTCTTGCCCTCTTACGGGAAGAGAACCAGGTGCGGTGCCATCGGAGGTGAGATAGAAGTTTAACCGCGTCAACTGTGTCGGAATCCCCGACGACTGTCGTCCAATAAGAAGGAAGAAGGGTCATGTTGTGAAAACGTATCACCTCGCCGTCATTCTGATTTTGTTCCTGTGTACATGCGTATCTGTCCCGTGACAGGGGTTAGGGTAAGGTAAGGGTTGACAGCCGGCATACGCAGGAGAGCAGAACACTGTTTGTGCTGTGTTTTTGCGTCAGATTAAGACGTGATCCCCGGGCTGTTCCCGCTGCTCTTCAGCAATTCCACTGCAGTTTGTTTTAAAATATTCAATAGATAGACAGGTTGAGAGGCAGAGAGAGAGAAAGAGAAGAAACAAAGTGATGATGGGGCGCGAGCGGTAGGTAGGTGGGTACAGTAGGTGGAGCGAGAGGAGGATACAGAGAACAGATTTAGAGGAACAGAAAGATGCAGAGAGGAGGAAAGCGAAGCTGCCAGCAGACAGCGTGTCAGCGGCCTGTGACATGTGGAGGAGTTCATTATTCTGCAGCTTTTAGATAGCGTCTACCACTCACTAGCTCTCTCTCTCCCGCTCCCTCTCTCTTTTGCTGTCATAAATGTTCGGTGTGTGTTCGAAAAAGTTTGGCAGGATGAAATGTCTTTGTTCTCCTCTGTTTCGATGTCTCGCGTCTCATCAAGATCAGGGATCTTTGCCGTTATCAGATTCAACGTCTCTCAGGCATGGAACCCGCCGGCTTCTCTTCCCCCTGCTGAGGGAATCATCTCCGTGATGGTTTCATTAGACGTGACGGACAGGGCCATGGCAGACAGATATTTGGCAACTGGTGTGTAAGAGAGCCATGGTGCTGGATTTTTAAACATAATTTGCAGTTGAATGTCTGTTTATCGCTGTGGCCCAAACGCAGTCCGAAAACAAACAGACAACAAGCAGAGAGGAACATTGTGTCGGTTGGTGTTGTTTGTGTCCGCTCCACAACGGCAAGTCCAACATTCACTCTCGCTCTGTTTTGGTCTCCACCAAGTCCAGAAGGAAATATCATGGCTCTTTAGCTGATGAATGCTTCGCTCTGTTCACCAGCTGGTTGTAACTTTAGGGACTGTCTGCTGAGTTCATGTTTCTTCTGCCACTGAAGCAGCAAAGTGGGGAGAGACGAGAGTGAACCAAAGAGACCAAAGCCTGTTAAACCCACACAATGAAAGACAGTGAAAAACAGCCCGGACCGAAAGCTGGAACCAGGCGTTCATGTCGAGGCACTGAGCGATAAAGGATCATCACAATAAAACACACTCACAGGTAGATGGTCATGGTGAATTTCCATTGTCGGGAAAATCATAAATATGGCCACGAGTGACTTGAAGAAGCTGTCTAGCTTGTTGTCTAGCTTGTTGTCATGGTAGACAATTACACAATTTTTATTTATGCAGGGGGACCTTATGACTTATTAATACCTTGTTTATTTTTCACTAAAAAATGATGTTCACTACAGAAAGATGTGTTAAAATATACTCTATATGTTTGTTTTGTGAGATTTTAAGATTTTAAGTATATTCTGATGATATTTATTAATAGCGATTATTTTCCATATCGTCCCATGCCTAGTGTGGACAACCGGCTGCATTGTGAATGGAATTGTTTGCACACTTACCTATGCAGGTCTACTACTTGAGTAACCGAGGGTTCCACAGGGAGCAGGTTCTCCTCTAATCAGAGCACGTTGCATGTGTTGGCATGTGGAAGTGTCCTTGGGCAACGTACCAAAAACTCTGGAGCGAGCCATTCAGAAGGCGGAGCAGGTTCTGGTACAGGCTCTGGTCCAGGTTCTGGTCCAGGTTCTGGTCCAGGTTCTGGTCATCTCACACCTAGACTACTGTACCTCCCTCCTGCAGTGTACCTACTAGAGCCATCCGACCTCTGCAGCTCATCCAGAATGCAGCAGCTCGACTGGTCTTTAACCTAAACTCACCCTCACTACTCCTCTGCTCTCTTCACTGGTTACCGGTGGCTACTGGTTACCGGTGGCTACAGGTTACCGGTGGCTGCTGGTTACCGGTGGCTACTGGTTACCGGTGGCTGCTGGTTACCAGTGGCTACTGGTTACCGGTGGCTGCTGGTTACCGGTGGCTGCTGGTTACCGGTGGCTACTGGTTACCGGTGGCTGCTGGTTACCGGTGGCTACTGGTTACCGGTGGCTGCTGGTTACCGGTGGCTGCTGGTTACCGGTGGCTACTGGTTACCGGTGGCTGCTGGTTACCGGTGGCTACTGGTTACCGGTGGCTGCTGGTTACCGGTGGCTGCTGGTTACCGGTGGCTACTGGTTACCGGTGGCTGCTGGTTACCGGTGGCTGCTGGTTACCGGTGGCTGCTGGTTACCGGTGGCTACTGGTTACCGGTGGCTACTGGTTACCGGTGGCTGCTGGTTACCGGTGGCTACTGGTTACCGGTGGCTACTGGTTACCTGTGGCTGCTCGCATCCGTTTCAAAACATTGGTACTTGTGTACCATGCTGCAAACAGATGGGGTCCAGTCTACATCCAGGACATGGTCTAACCTCACACCAGGACATGGTCTAACCTCACACCAGGACATGGTCTAACCTTACACCAGGACATGGTCTAACCTTACACCAGGACATGGTCTAACCTTACACCAGGACATGGTCTAACCTCACACCAGGACATGGTCAAACCGTACACCAGGACATGGTCTAACCTCACACCAGGACATGGTCTAACCTTACACCAGGACATGGTCAAACCTTACACCAGGACATGGTCTAACCTTACACCAGTATGTCTCTAAATCTTCCGCCGCAAACTAAAAACACATCTCTTCCGACTATACCTGGAAGAAAAAAAAATGTACATGTACATATATATATCGTAGTACTTTAGTAGCACTTAAATGTCTCTTACTTATATCACTTGGTAGTTTGGTTTTCTTGAGGAATTGTACTTTCTTGATTCTTGTTGTTCTGGGTTTGTACTCTTATGGTTGAATGCACTTATTATAAGTCGCTTTGGATAAAAGCGTCTGCTAAATGGAATGGAATGTAATGTAATAATACCAAAGCCCACATTTATGTGTGAATGAGAAAATTAGAAGCTTCTGCCATCAGTGTATGAATGTGTGTGAATGGGGTAAATGTTGACGTGTAAAGCGCTTTGAGTGGTTTGAAGAATAGAAAGCAGATATGTAAGTGCATTAAACATTTATCTTGACAGCCATACTCACTATGCAGCGGCAACGACACACAGCATGCCTACAGGTCACTGGGAACAAGGCCTATTAGCTTTTCTACAAAACTCTCCGTTGTCGTGGCTATTGATGGGCCCGCTGACCCCTGACCCCATTACATGACCGCGCATAATGCCTCTTGGGGACACGGAGCGTTGCATGCACAACAACCGACGCTCCAACCGGACACAGGGTACGAGAGGCAGCCAACGGCGGAGTCCGTTGATCCTTCAACGTGATTTTGGTCGTCAAAACCTTTCAAAATCTAGCAAATTTTATTTTCATGCCAAAGTATTATTGTATGTATCGTGTGTGTATTATTTCTTTATCAATAGTGTTTTAAATCTCATTTAGTTTCCTTACTACTTCACTGCTTTGTCTTGGATGGACATTCATTTTTGAGAGCGTGTTTACTGTAAATTGAAGTACTTTTTGCCGTTGTGACATTCCTGAGTGGTATCTGTAGTCAAACGTCCGATCCCCCCCGAGCTTATTTCTGTGAGGACACGGGGAGAACTAAAGAGACAACCCAGATGAGGAAAAGGAAAACTGAGCTGGACACTGTGTGGAGAGACTTTAGTGGCCGAATTGAACTCCGACTGTAAAAGTGCTGCAGGAGGCCTGAATTGGAATTTTGAAGAAGAAACAAAATGTGAGACCCATGTGTTAACCATAATGCCACCATATTTACACAGCAAGTCTGAAAGGGGATTTCATTCTCACTCAGTATTTCTTCTCCCTCTCTTCTCAGGCACAATAATCCCATTCCCCTTTACCTTTGTCACACTCTCTTGCACTTTCTCCCAGCTCTCGCTCTCTCTCTCTCTCTCTCTCTCTCTCTCTCTCTCTCTCTCTCTCTCTCTCGGTAGGATGCTGTCAGTAAACAGGTGTGCAGCCACTTCTCTTTATTAATGACGGGCAGGAAGAAAGCAAAGGGGGCCTGTGTGTGTGTGTGTGTGTGTGTGTGTGTGTGCTTGTGTGTGCGTGTGTGTGTGTGTGTGTGCACGTAACACACTAGAGAACTGACAAATGCGGGAGTGACTGTGCCGCATGCTCCATCGACACGGTGACAAATGGCGAGGGCAGGCGACGCGTGCACACGAGAGCGCACACACACACACACACACACACACACACACACACACACAGCAGCACTTTGACAGAGGACAATGTTTTCAGAGCTTGAAAGTTGTTTGGCTCTGCTCATAGGAGGGTTTCTGAGATTCAGTCGGAGTGGAATCTTTCACTCCGATGGAGTGTCGGAAGTGTTTCCGCCGTGACGGGTTGCTTAATCAAGTGTTGGATGCTAAAATCGTTGTTTGTTGAAACAAAAGGGAATGCCTGTCGGTGTGATGAAGTCATATTTCTCCTGTGCCAGTTTGGAGGAGGTTGTTTTGTTGTTTTTGTTGTTGAGAAAGTCGAAATTATGACACTTCCCTTTGTCCGTTAGTACATTTGTTAGTAGTGACAACAGTGACAATTGTCACCAAATACTGTACATGTATAATCTGTTTTTATGTCTTACTTCTACAAGTCCCTACTACTTTAACTATAGGACTCTATGCAGTGGCCACTGGTGTGTAGTCACACACTAATGTTTGTCTGTCATGTCGTGTCCTCCTGCAGGCTGTTTTCATACAGCGCTCGTAGTCATGCCTACAAAACACTGCTGCTCTACTACAGACTCAATATGTATATAATCTACATAATCATGAACCAACAAATACAGCAACAACCTATGGAGGATAGGTAGTAGGATGGCAACTCAAACTAAAATGTGTTTCTCCCCCAGGAGACCACTGTCCCTCTCGAAGGGAGAAGTCAACGTTCATATATTTGCCACTTCCGAAGTGGTTTCAACCCCAACCACCATCTTTTACTAAACTTAACTGAAGTAGTTTTGTTACCTTAGCCTATTCAAGTTGTTTTCCTGTGAGGACGGAGGTTTGTTTTTAAAAGACTGTATGCAAACAAAGAGCGGAAATTGACACGTTTTGCTGACTATCGTAGGAAAACGCATGAAAAATGAGCAGTAACGTTTTTGTAAGATATCAGAGAAACCGCCGCGTGAGGATCCGTTGCTTCCGGACGTGCGTGTCTTTCCAGCATGTAACTCTCAATAGCAATTAGGAATTCCAAACAGAGTTGGAGAAAGTTTTTTTTGGTGGACAACAAACCTGCATATCAAAAAAAAGAGTAACATATTAATAACACTGTAATGCACATATTGAAAAGTTTGCATGAACACTTGTGAATGCTAGAATACCATATAATAGAGGGAGGCTAGCTTCCTGCAAGTTTGCATTTAGTTCTTAAAATCATCATTTTGTATCATTTAAAATGTTTGCATACGTCGTGTGTGATCGCAGTGGTCAAGTACTGCTGTCAGAGTCCTTCACTGATGAGCTTCTGACAGGACAAGAGGACAAGCTAGCAATGCTATCAAAAAGTAGCCTACGGACGTCTTTAGCTTAGTCATCCGACCCTGGCCTTGCAGGTGGGTCCACATGAGAGACTTCCCCCGAGTCCCACCGCCTCCACTTTTGATATTCAGAGGTCATTAATCACATGACCACAAGAGGTCGCTTGCTCGGGAGCACATAAAGCACACGTCGCTGTGCTTTGGTCCTCATTTTGAAGTATGCAAGCACTCACACGCTCTCTCCTCATCCTCCAGACGACCACGATCCTGGTACAAACACGGGGAGCATTTCATTAACCCTGAGACAAAGTGAAATGTTCCAGAGTTCAAGAGGTAATGGAAACAGTCTTCATCCGAATAAACATAAAACGTATCATCGCTCTTTCGCACTCGAACCTGTTCAGCAAACCGAGAATAGATTCCAGTTAAGTGATCAACGAAGGGAAACCGATACAACAAAGACAAATGCAATAATTTGGGGATTCAAGGACCATTTATTGTCACCGTGCATCACAGGGCTGCACAACCCAACGCAGCTGTAGCTCATTTGTTACACAAGAAAAAACACGACAAAACAAAAAAGGAAAGATGAAAATACCAAACTCGCTGACTCTGTGTTGTCATCTTCAAGGTTTCTTCCTGCATTGAAAATTATGGGGTGGCCGCCTTTGTCAAATTTCCTCTCGCCTCTTGCTCTAGACAAAACTCCATCGGGTGTCTTCGTGGAAGACCCCACATTTTGACGAGTGTCGTGATTTCTTTAATTTGTAACGGCAGCGGCGTAGTGCCGTTGTAGCACAGTGAAGGAATGGTGCAGCCAAAACTGACGGAGGAGAAATGAACCATATTGTTTTGGCTGGACTGCTGCAAAGCAGGAGCTACAATCTGACTGGCTGACTGACTGACTGACTGGCTGGCTGGCTGACTGGCTGACTGACTGACTGACTGAGCGAGGGAAGAAATTGCTTTTGCAGTTTCCACTCGTAATGTCTTTCTCAATTCTCAATCTCAAACATCTTCACCATCTCCTGTGATACACTACTTCAATACACTTTAGGGACAAATATCATTGGGACCACTACAGAAAATTGAAAATGAAAATGTAATATCCAGTGATTCACATTTCTAATCAAATTGACTTGATACTTGAACTCCTAAAATACGCTCCCTGTGAAACGTGTTTGCATTAGCCGGTTGAAGATCACCACCTCCGCCTCATTTCAAGGAAAAACCCTGATCCTCCATTTGTCTGTCTTGTGCTTGCCTGCCACTGCTACAAATGTAGATTTCTACCATAGACTGTCTATAAGAAGTGGACGTAGCCATGGGGACGTACTTGAAACTAGAGATTGAACCATAAACTCATGTTTACAATGTTTACTGAGGGAATAAATCAAGAGAGAAGTAGAGTCATTTTCTATAGACTTCTATACAACCAGAGGAGTCGCCCCCTGGTGGTCAGGAGAGAGAATGCAGCTTTAACACATGAAGCTTTGACTTCTATACAACCAGAGGAGTCGCCCCCTGGTGGTCAGGAGAGAGAATGCAAGTTTTAAGACACTAACGCATCGGCTTCACTCGGCAGAACTGGAGGCTGCCTCCTGATTTCTATAAGCAACGTGAGGAGCGCACTGTTTTTCCTGCACTAAGGAAGCTAAGACGTTTATAGTTTGTGTCAGTAGCAGATGGTGGAGGCAGCGAAAGGGCCGGAGGAGGAGTCACTCCAACATTTCTATCTGGGAATGAAAAGAAGGGGTGTGCGGATTGCCCCAGCAGGCGTTTGGTTCAGTGGGAAATGCGGTCTTCATCTTCAGAAACACTCACATCGCCTGTTAGAGATAGATCATCAGTCATCTCCTCCCTGATCTCATTTATTAGTGTAATTATACCAAGGTACCACATTTAATTTGACATTGATTTATTTATGTTTGTAATGCGACAAACAGCTTTTTTTCCCAGCTCCCTCTGCTAATCTTTGTTTCCTCTGTCATTATTCAACGAGAAGTAACCCGATAAGGGAAAACATTCTTTCCTATTTACCTCTCCTGATATGACTCTCTTTTGCTCATCCCTGTGCGCCTCCTTTGTCCCTCCTCTCTGTCTTCCCTCCATCCCTCCCTACATCTGTCCGTTCATCCATCCATACATGAGCCTCTGCAGGAGTTATTATGGTTAATAGGAAGGCCAAATGTGTTCTGCCTCCCAGGGAAATGGGACTCATTACTTTTCATTAAGTACTTTGGGTCAAAACTACTCCCTCATCTTCGGCGTTTCCTTTCCTTTCTTTCTGCTTCGCGTATCTTCCCTCTTTTGTTTGTCTCTCGGTTCCATGACCTGATGTACAAAACCAAGCGAGCACTTTTATTTTAAGTACGTTTTCATGATTCTCAGACGTGTTTATTTCCATGCCCGTGGCACAAGCTCAGTGCATATTTTCAAGAGGGCTCATGGCAGAGCTCTAACACAGTTGGAAATGGCACTGCGCCTGGCCTCCAGCCTGACCAATCCAATCACATCCTCTCTTCTCCTCTTTCAGAGAGCCCACTCTGACCGTTTATTGACGGAGAGGTCCAGAGCTTCTAGCCACAAAAGCCTCCTCTTAGAGGAAACAGATGTCACAAGGTCCAGATAAATTTCAGTAAAACAGTTACACGAGGATACAAATATAGCCAGTAAACAAATTATTTAAACCGTTGGGAAGTAAGTGAAAGTATGTGTAACTATTTGAAAATTCATATAAAAATGGACCGGTCATCTTAAGTCATGAAAAAAAGCACAAAGCAGCAGCGCACGTTGTTGAAGACTTAAAACATTGGATGGGTTGTTTCACCACCAGTGAACTGTTACCCTCTCAATACAAGTCACGTTGCCATGGAACTGTCCCACGGCTTTGAGACAATTCAAATCGTGAAGTTCAGATCAGATCAAAAGTCACATCTTATGAGCGGAGGTCCTTTGTTCTCTACGCGCATGGAGGCGTTCCTGCTCAAGTTTGTTTCGGTATTCTCTGAAACACCAGAAAGCATGCGAACAAAATGGACTGTGACAAAACCGGCATAAACCAAACTCCACAAAGGAAGGATTGGAAATAATAATGTTGAACGTATTTATTAAACAAGTCAGAGCATCTTTCAAAGTGGCATTAAGTCCAATCAAACCGATGGATCATTATTGAAGACTGAATTCATAGCAAATCCTCCAACATATAATGTTATTGAGAAAAAATCCTTTCAGCATGTATAGAAAGATCATAAGTCATAACATAAGTCTCAGATTGTGTTGCTGCCACTGTGTCTGCAGCCATTTTGCTTTTAATAAAGGCCACTTACTTCTTTCTTTTGTTCAACAGTATGGGTTGTTTGAAAGACGAGTCGCTAACGGTGTGTGCGTGTGTGTGTGTGTGTGTGTGTGTGTGTGTGTGTGTGTGTGTGTGTGTGTGTGTGAGGGTGAATACATTTCAGTTTGTTTGGTAGCATTAGACAGAGGGCAGATTGTGGTCAACTCCATTTATTCAGCATTGACGCTTGTGTTTGTGTTTCTACCATGGGTATGGGTTATATGTGTGTTTGTGCGCATATTGTCCTTTTGTGTGTGTGTGTGTGTGTGTGTGTGTGTGTGTGTGTGTGTGTGTGTGTGTGTGTGTGTGAGAGAGAGTGTGTGTGTGAGTTGCACTACAAACCTCATATGCTGATAGATGCTGTTGTGGCTCCATGGCACTGAAAGAAGGCAGTAACCCACACATGCATTACCATATTCATGCAGCTCACTAAATAGATTGCCCGTGTGTGTGTGTGTGTGTGTGTGTGTGTGTGTGTGTGTGTGTGTGTGTGTGTGTGTGTGTGTGTGTGTGTGTGTGTGGACTCCACTGGTTTGCGCAACTAATTTTGAGGAGTCATTTTGAAAATGGTAAACACATTCTGTCTCTCTCTTTCTCACACTTCTTCTTGCCGGTCTTTCACACACACACACACACACACACACACACACACACACACA
Source organism: Ophiodon elongatus (assembly GCA_016806645.1). Taxonomy (NCBI): domain Eukaryota; kingdom Metazoa; phylum Chordata; class Actinopteri; order Perciformes; family Hexagrammidae; genus Ophiodon; species Ophiodon elongatus. Next base: position 13,185 of record JACSYO010000018.1, on the reverse strand, counting down.
CACACACACACACACACACACACACACACACACACACATACACACACACACACAGCATGTCCACTCGCCACATATATAAATCTTTATCCAGGCTAAAGCCTATTCTCATAAAATGTGTTCAGAGAAAAGAAGTAACCATCAAGTCGACTGTGTGCTGAAATTGAACATCAGCACAAATACATTGGGCCAAATGGCGGGTTCTCTCTCTCTCTCTCTCCCATTCTAATCTCGTTCTCTCATCTTCTTTCTCTCTCTTCTGCTTTTTTTTCTCCTTTTCTTTGCCTCTATTCTTTTCCCTCTCACTTGGGTGTAAATTGCCCTGCAGTGGTGGTAGACTTGTGTGTGTGTGTGTGTCCCTACCCTCTTTTCTTTTCCCGTGACTGCACGTCTGTGTTTGTGAATGTCGAGATCATTACCTGTGTGTGTGTGTGTGTGTGTGTGTGTGTGTGTGTGTGTGTGTGTGTGAGGTCAGGTCAAGCTATTATTATGGCAGCAGCTGTAGTGGTATTGCAGGGGATTGTGGGGAGCATGCAGACAGGCTGGGGGCTCTGAAGGGCTTTGCGTTTGAGTGACAGGCCTGAACTAAATATGCTGCGCTCTGCACACACACACACACAATGGACAGTCCTCGAGCTATTAAACATAGCAGAACATGCCTTTTTAATACTTTATATGAGGAAATAAT
>JACSYO010000018.1:5000-7500 GCA_016806645.1 Ophiodon elongatus | reverse complement strand
AAACCAGCTCACGAAAAACATTTTAATCAAATTGAATACAATATTTGTTTTTGTTGCCTCGGAGGTGAACAATATTTCCAAATAAACCAGATAAAACAATATCTCTGTCACTCACACTCTCTCTTTCTGTGTCTCTCTCATCCCTCTTCCTCCCTGAAAAGCACGTTTTCTATATAAAGAGTAGTTCATAAAGTCTTATCGAAGTGTTTTTGATGATCGTTCACGTTTTGCTTCCAAACCTATTTTTCCATCATTGTTTCTCCGCCCTGCAGTGGAGTTGTATTTGGAGTCTGTTCACCATACAATGGTCCATTATACTTTATATCCATCGCCACATTCTCAATATTTCTTCCCGTCTGTTTTCCTCTCCTCGCAGTGGACGGATGCATCGACTGGTCGGTGGACCTGAAGGAGTACCACGTTCTGGCCGATGAACCTGTTCGGGTGAAATGTGCCTTGTTCTACAGCTACATCCGAACCAACTATACCATGGCAACCAACGCCAAGCTGCGCCTCATCTGGTACAAGAACAAAGGAGATGCTGAGGTGAGACCGCTCGGTGGAACAGCCTATGAGGTTGGAAAGTATGGAAGTCCAATACTGACAATCCTACACTGAAAATAATCAAGATCAAAATATGTCCTGCTTGTATTTGTGGTTGTTTTATTTAAATAGTTAGGATTACAAGTTTTCAAAAAGTCCTAACTATTGAATAAATAATAATAATAAAAATAATAATAATAATAATAATAATAATAATAATAGATAATAATTAAAATATTCATATTTAAAGAAACTGAAAATGCCTGATCTAGCACTATTATTATCATGCATGGCCATGAAACGAAACCAGGACATTTCAGTAAATCAGGGATTCATAAAATGTTGTTACTGGAAGAAATATAAAAAAATATGAACTCACTGGATAGGAGGAAATCATCGGGAGGCTTTGCAGTGACTGAAAAAAATAAATAAATAAAACATGTCAGGCTGAAAAAAAAACATGATTTGTTGTGACTGAAAAAAGTATCCTCCATTAAAGACGATGCAGAATATATAATACAAACAGGAAGTCTTCTTCACTCAGAGATTTGAAGTGTTGCTCAGCAGCAGTGTGGTCTGATGCTGCCACTAGTGGTCGGACACTATATAGCACAAATATTACTGATTTAGTTTTATGGAAACAGTGCTGGAAGTAGAATGCAATATGAGCAATGTTTTACCAAAATGTCCAAGTGAAGTTTCAGGCTGTGAGGTTGGATTTGAATGATATGATGGTTTCAGCTCATAACAAAGGAAGCTGGGATTTTCAATTGACGAATGGTCTGCTTTTTTTATGGAATCTGTCAGGGTCAACCATTGACTGGAAATGTATACATTTATTTTATTAATAATGTATGTCTTAGCCTTGTCCCAAGTCCATTATACATACCAATTCTCAACAGGTTTTAAAGGGTTCACACTGGAAAAGGACACTTAAAGCAGTCAGTACAACAACAACAAGCATGTATTGAGTTGAATCTCTCTTTGCTTTCGTTGGGCGTGCTTGTGTTTGAGGAATAGTCAATACTCAGAAACTAGAGGGACTGATCAATCTTACCGTGGTCCCAAGTGATCCAGTAAAGATCTGGTCCCCTTTTCCCCGCAGTGTGGATTATATCTGAATGGTAAAACAGGATTGAGCTGGATTACATTTAGATAATGCATGTCGTATGCATCTCCAGTATATACATTGAAACCTAATGCTATGGGGGAATGGATGCCCTTCTGCTCGAAGCCATTGTATTTCTATTACCTATGTTAATACAAGAGAGGGACTTTATGTCTCTCTACTTAAAACGCTTCCATCTAAATGACAGTTATTGTTGTGTTATTGCTCTAACATTGTGTTTTGTATTGTGCTCTTCAGGAGCCTATAATCTTCTCGGGTCACCGGCTGAGTAAAGAAGACGACTCCATCTGGTTCAGATCTGCTGAGATGGAAGACAATGGCTTCTACACCTGTGTACTAAGGTACCTTCACACACATCTGGACCGATAACTTGACACCGTCATGACTCCACCCTAAAGGGATAGTTTTTTTTTTACAGCTTAGATTCTCTAAAGAAGCACCATTTAGGATTATTTCCAGCCGGATGCATTGTTGATAACTCTTTGTGATCATATCTCCTCTCCCCACATGGGAGCCATAGGTCAATGTATGCTGGGCAAAAAGACCGACTTCATTTTGAAGTTTTCCTTCCAGCCACAGCACATTTGCTGCTTAAGACTAAATAAATACAGCAGGGATTTCACCAGTCTGCATGCAAAATATTTAGTTTTGCCCAACTCCGACACGGAGCGGTGCTATCCATTGTGAGAGAGGGAAAAAAAAAACTTTGCCCCCTCAATACTTCAAAACACAGATTAGTGGGATTTTCAAAAATAATACTATTTATCATCAACATTCTTATTACATTCACAAAGCAATTATACTCAGTATTTGGATTCCCTAATAAAC
>JACSYO010000017.1:37500-59471 GCA_016806645.1 Ophiodon elongatus | reverse complement strand
TAAAAGATTGTATTTTTATGGATTAAAACATATCTTGTCATTAGTAGTTTGAATGATGTATTAGTGTAAACAGCTCATGATTCATCTCTAATGTCTATTTTATTTTATGGTTGTTTACAAAGTCACATGATCAGAGACTAGAAAAACATAAACGATGTCCCGATCTCACATTTTACTGGATATTGGAGGAGAACCATAGGCAGTAAATCTTTATTTACTCTGTGATGGTTAACATTATACTGTGTAATTAATCCATGGTTCGACAGGGGGGACCACACACACACACAAAGAAAGGGGATGTTATGCACATAGAGAGCAGACCACTAAACGTGTTTCTGCGTTTCCACGCTGCTGTGCAGGTATCAGATTATGAGGTCCTGCTGGGACGCCGACCCCTTCAACAGACCCCCCTTCAGGAAGGTCGTGGAAAGGATCGAGCAACAGCTGACAGATGCCACGAAGCATGTAGGTTGAGCACCACTCTTCATATCGCTTGTTTCCGCTGTAATTGGGTCAGAACGGAGGAGACTTCCTGGGCGGTTCAGCTGAATTACGAGTTTGTGAAGTAGGTCCTTCATGTGATACCTTTGACACCATTCTTTTGACTTTCTAATACATATTGGGCAGAAATCCAGGCTTATTATGTACAGCAGGTTTATTTCACACTGAAATACATTTTTGTTTTTATTTTTTATATATATATATATATATATATATATATATATATATATATATTATTTTTATCTATATTATTTATATATATATATATATATATATATATATATATATATATATAAAAATAAACAATTATAACATTTTTTATACATTTATTTATATATATATATATATATATATATATATATAAGCCTGGATTTCTGCCCAATATGTATTAAAAAGTCAAAAGAATGGTGTCAAAAGTACCACATGAATCACGTCACACGACCACATATTATAATAATAATAGCCGTCCGCCGGGTAAACAAGCAACTGGAGGACAATTCGTTGCTCTATCTGGAGCTCGGCACATAAAAAACATGAAATACTTCTCATGTCTTGTCAGATCCGACATGTGGACTGTGTCCTTATTCGTTTATTTTTATTGTTATTTGAAAATAACTTCGTCGTAAACAGGCTCTTTATGTCCGTCTGTTTCCTGTCCTGTTTCTTTTTTTTTTTCTGAACCGACGATTGCCTTTTGTGGATCGGTGATATTGAATTGAATCACACTTCCACGCTGGGTGTGTGACCGTAAGACCCATCACTTCTCGTGGTAGCGTTCGCACATAATTCGGCTAAAGATCAGGGGGGGTGTGGGGGAAGAGAGGGGGGTTGGGGGGAGGAGAGGGGGGGTGGGGGGAAGAGAGAGGAGGGGGGCACTCGCAGTGTGAGCAGCAGATGTGTTCGAGCTTCCAGCTCGTCTGATTTAATCACGCTTACATGTGAGCGCCTCCGTTGTTTTCATAACTGTCCTCTTGCACTCCCAACAGCTCTGACAGTTCTCCGTGTCAGTGTCAGGTTAATCTCTGAAAAACATCTGCGTTCATAAGTGGTCTGTTGGCAACAGGACAACATGTTGCCATCGAAAGCGTGCTGGTTTCCGGTTGTAGTCTAAGAAGCACTTTGTCGGTCGCGTTCGAGCAGGCTTTGGTTAAATTCAGGTAAACGGTCTGCGTGGAGAGAATGCGTTGGCTGAAATGCATTCTGGGAACCGATTTTAGCTTCAAGTCGGTTTTTAATTGAAGCAAATGCAGCCCCTTTAGAGCTCGATCATTAACATGTTGTATCATGTTTGTTTTACCCGTAAAAATATCAAAGTGAACAGATGACAAATTGTAGTTTTCTAAGAGTTTATGTGCTGGACTTTCTAAACCGCAACATGTCACTTCTCACATGGATTTTTGTAAACAAATAAGATATAACATGCTTTGCCGGGTTCAGACTACAAGATGTTTTTGTCTGTTAAAATGGTCCCTGTGTCAGATATAGTCGTACGTCTTTTATGCTAACATGCTAAACTAAGATGGTGACAATGGTCAACATTAAACCCTAACTCTCTTGGCTGCAGTCTAAATGCTAAGCTAACTGCCTCCTGACTCCGATTGTTATGCTAGGTTAACTGTCCCATGACTCTAGTCGTTATGCTAAGCTAACTGTTTTCTGGCTTCAGTCTTTGATCTAAATTAAGATAACCTTCTCCTGACTACAGTCTTTATGCTAAGCTAACTGCCTCTGGGCTTCAGTCTTAATGCTAAATTAAGCTAACTGCCTCCTGGCTCCAGTCTTAATGCTAAGCTAAGCTAACTGCATCCTGCCTCCAGTCTTAATGCTAAGCTAAGTGGCATCCTTAAAAAAAAGCTACAATCTTCATAATAATTATTCATTATGTAAAACTAAGTTTAAATGGCCCCCATAAGATAAGCTAATTGGCTCCTGGCCCCAGTTGGAATGCTAAGCTAAGCTAACTGGCGCCAGTCTTTATGCTAAGCTAACTCTTTTCTAGCTCCAGTCTTTTATCTAAATTAAGATAACCTTCCCCTGGATCCAGTCTTTATGCTGTGCTAAGCTAAGCTAACTGCCTTCTGGCTCCATCTTCGTAATTAAAGGGGAAATGTGACAGTACATCAGACTCATCTAACTCATCAAGAAAGTGAATGAGCATTATTTTTTCCCTTGATGTCAAATTATTCCTTTTATCTGCATCATTTTATGACAAATAAAACTTTTTCTGAGATGGGAACTGAAAGAATCTAAAATCACGTTCTCTCTCTCTCTCTCTCTCTCTCTCTCTCTCTCTCTCTCTCTCTCTCTCTCTCTCTCTCTCTCTCTCTCTCTCTCTCTCTCTCTGTCTGTCTGTGTGTTTTCCTTCTCTTCAGATTTACCTGAATTTCAGCCCCCGGCTTTCTGCTACGCCCAAAACCAGGGAGGAGCCCGGCTCGCTCCACCGCCTCAACTCAGCCGGTAACACCAGCGCTCCGACTCCGACCCAGCCCTTACTGGTCCAACACGAGGTCTTCCTGGAGGGGACAACCCTCCGAGCTCATCGGGTGTGAGGACCCGCCCGACCTGTCTGGCTGCCTCACAAAGTGCCTGTAATGTTCCGCCACAAAACCAACCACTACACCCGCCCGCCGGCCCCGGTGACAGCTGCGTTTGTTGTCTCGTGTTGCAGACGGACGGTAATTGCCATCCATTACCCGAAACAACAAAAGGACGCATGGCTGCGATCGCTGTCATCACTACTACTGCTGATTACAGGGAAGACAGTTGGACTAATGCTCCCCTGCTCATAGCAAAGGACTGTGAAGGCACCCGGGGGAACGGTGGAGGGACATCAACCCCAATAAAAACTGTTGCATCTGTTTTTGCTATTTTTTTTTTTTTTTTTCAGTTACATTTTTCCTACACATTTCATAAAGGTCTTTTCGGTTTCTTTCCATTCATTGGAAACACATCTTTTTTTTTTTTTTTTCTTTTTACATTTTGTGTTTTGTTATTCTTTGTTGTTTTTCCTGATATTTATGTAGTGTTTTTTTTTTTTTTTTTTTTTTGTTTGGCTGTTGCAATTGTTGGAGGAAAAGCACTTGAGGCACTTGAACTTAATATCTTCACACACACACACACACACACACACACACGCCACATAATGCAGCTTTTCTTTTTTCTTTTTTTACTCTTTTATTTGTCAGTATTATTTCCAACTGTTCAGATCTATGTTGATATGAAGGAGATACTTTTTCGGGGGCCAATTTGAGTATAGATATGGAGACAATGGTGTATAAGCTATTAGACAGCATGGCCGGTCATGCTCAGAGTCCACAAGTGCTTCGAGTCGATTAGGAAAAATGTATTTCTGCTCTTTCTTTTTCTTTTTTTTTTATGTCTGATGTCGCTACCTAGAGAGCAACTACCGGATCTGTCCAGTCGTTACGTGACTCAGCCCACGATCAACCACACACACAGGTGTCTTCAGAGATATGGAACAGATGCGGTACGCCAGATTTTCATTTCATGTGCTCGTTGACTGTATATGTGCACATATATGTAGGTAATGAGGTTGCTACACGATGGGGAGGTGAAGACAAAGTGGCTCTGGGTCTTAGCTCTGTTACGTAAGCGTGCAGCTGCAGGTGCGTGCTTTCACCTTTTGACCGCTGGACTGCTGGAGAGTTCTCTTGTAAAAGTGTAAATAACTGTTCATGGTTTATGTGGTTTGCTCTCCCACCACATCCCAGTGTATGGTCTTTGTTTACAAGCATGAGACAGGTACTGCCATTTCTGAGATGTGTTTTTTTTTTTTTTTTTTTTTTTCTCCTCGGCTTTTTCACCTTCTCCCCCTTCATGAAGGACCGGGACGCGGGACTCCTTTCTGTTTTGGCCCACGGGCTTTTTTTCTGGTTGCAGCTCTCTGTTGTACAGTGCGGATAAAGTCAAGGTGCGATGCCTATTAAGTGGACTGCAATGTTGTTTTGAGTCGACAAGACAGTGGGTCTTTGGGTCTTCTTCAACGATGCGGTCTCCCTCCCAGTTGTTTGGTCGGTGGCCCTCGGGGTCCGATACCAACGAGCGATCGAGTCCACAGAAGGTCAAACCAACACGGGACTTCTCGTCACGTCAATCGTTCGTCGTTAGTGTCGTCGGTCACCTGAGTTGCTTTTCCTGAACCTAACTTAGTGGTTTTTGTTGCATGAACTCCCTGTGAAGACGGAAGTTTTATTTAAAAAAAAAAAAAAAAAGACACTATGCATGTCACAAGTGGAGACTGTGGACGTAGTCGTCGTGACGTCACCTGTTGGTTTGTGGACCGCCGGCTTGAAGCCTCGAGTTCCTCATTCTTGTCTTTTTGCAACCAGTAAACAGGAAGTGACCATATTAGGACTGAGGAGGAGGACGTAGAGACGCCGTATATCTCAAATCAAGAGAGAAGTAGTCATTTTCTATAGACTTCTATACAACCAGAGGAGTCGCCCCCTGGTGGTCAGGAGAGAGAATGCAGCTTTAACACGTGAAGCTTTGACTTCTATACAACCGGAGGAGTCGCCCCCTGGTGCTCAGGAGAGAGAATGCAGGTTTAAGACACTTCAGCATTGGCTTCACTATTTTAGAAACGGAGGTTGCCGCCTGGTGGAAACTGACACGCAGTTCAAAACTGGCGCTGGAGGGCAACGTAGAGCGTCACGGTTTAAAGCTAAGGGCCACTGAACGAGTGTCTGTATTTGACGAGTTGGGAGGGAGAACGTGTCGTCTTCAAGACTCAACGCTTGCATGTCGACGCTCCGCTTCGCTGTGTTGGTCATCTCATTGTTCTCGAACCAGTAGCTGGTTTCCCAGCAGCCCTTCCAGCTGTTTCCTCCACCAGATGTGGGACTTTTCATCACCTCTCAGCCAGTAGTCTGCACCAGTCCCAGAACATTATAACCCCCCCCCTCCCCCCCGACCCCCTCCCACTGGTGGACGAGGTTGTGAAGAGCACCAGGAAAGTGTCCTGTTTGTGTGTATGAACGTGTATGTGTGTGTGCGTGCGTGTGTGTGTGTGTGTGCACGTCTGTGTGACTGCAGAATTAAAAGAAATACTGTCAAGAGGTGCCACTACTAAAGATTCATCAAATCGTTTAGGCTACTAAAAAACTAAAAACCCACAGTCTTACTGCTCTGTCTTTTTGTAAATATAAATGTGCGTTTTATTGTAAAGAAGTAATGTCTACGCTTTTGAAGATGTTTATCTCAATGAAGATGTGGTACATTGATGCAGAGTTTTATTATGCCCTTATTTTCTTAATGTGTGCACAGATTTCCAACTGTTGGTTCAACTGGAGAAAAAAAAAAAAAAAAAAAAAAAAAGCTGCTTATGTCTCCGTCACCATGGTAACTTAAACAGAAGAGATTAACTTTGGATAGATTTTGGCTGATTCATCATTTTTAAACAGTTATGCCAGTTCACTTGGGCCGACCGCCTCATCCAAACAGACCAATGATCACATGTGATCAATATTCACGGCAATATCAGTAAAAAAAAAAAAGACTATTTTTCATTTCAATGCTTCCCGAAGAGTTTTTCCTGCATTTTGCTACATATTTATTAAACCTGAGGCTTTAGTGTTACTGTGTAATTTTGATGTTGTTGTTGTCGTTGTAAATAAAATTGTGTATATTGAATTCCCAATGAAACGTTTTTTATTTGTTTACACCCTTGCACAGAAACACATCCCGCTCAACACGAAAAAATATATATAATTCGTTTGGTTTTGCTTGCTGGTATCGGTATCACTTTAAGGGTACTGGTATTGTCTTTTTTTTTATTCAAACAATACCCATCCCTACATATGTTATTTGCAGTTATATTTTTTCAGTGTGTGTGTGTGTGTGTGCTCGTAGCAGGTTGCCACAAGTAATTCAGATCATCTCTACTTTGGAGGGTCAAATGCTAATGTGAAGTATAGTAATGGTCGCTACACTATCTGATTTATTTTTATTTATTTTTTTGCCGTTCTTCCTGCTCTCCTCTAAATCCTTTTGGCTCCGGCCCAGAGAGGGACATCTGGACGTGAGGGGGAAAGCCGCGAGGAGGACGGCAGCACTGGGGATCGGGACAAGCGTGGGCAGAATCCATTGTTTCGGGATCTAACTGATAAGAGACGAGCAGGAAATCCCACCATTGAAGTAAATGTTTGTTTGTCAGAATTAAGGAAGTGTTCATGAGAGGCTGAGGAGTATCTTCGTAGTAATTAGACCAGTAGTACAACACTCAAGGCTGTAAAATGTTATACACGTCATTTTATTGTCAACTAATTACACATTTATGTGTTAGTTAAGTCTGGTCATTATCTTTAGCCTTCAGGATTGTCTCGCAGCATGACTGAAATAAACAACCTCATGCTGTTTTCCCAAAGAACAGTCAGTTACAGTTACCCGGTTGAACCCTGGTTAATATATTTAGTTCATATCAAATACTGCTGTCCTCATTACAGAAACATATTCCAACTGCTTGTCCTGTCTAAACTAGAAGTTACTCCAAGGAACCTTCGTTTAGTGTTGGTTCTGGCGCCCCCTGTGGGCTAAAGTGGTAGTGTCTCTGAGCACCAGGGTCCCTTTAGAGAACCTCTCATTCAGGCCACGGTGGACTGGTCTCTGCTGGATCTGGGTCTGTCCACGGTGGACTGGTGTCTGCTGGATCTGGGTCTGTCCACGGTGGACTGGTCTCTGCTGGAGTCTGAGCTGAAGGAGGTTCTGGTGAACCTGCATGATGTCATCTGGTTTCACCAGAATCCGACCCGGTGGCTCCGATGAGGAGCTTTAAGAAGAACTCTCTAGAACCAGACCATCTTCTCTCTGGTGGTCTGGTTACTGATGGAGGTCTATAGAGGACCAGGACTAGACTGAGGTCTATAGAGGACCAGGACTAGACTGAGCAGGCTGGTCTCATCCAGCATTCGTAGCTCTAGCTACAAAAATAAATGCACCCTATCTTATAGATATCACACAAAATCATTTCCCATGTTATGCAGGTAATTATGACCGAGGAAGTGTTAAGGTGGCAGAAGCCCAAACTGGGCGGGTAGCTGTTCGTTCCCCGTGTGAAACAATAAGTCAATGTTGATTCACGTCAGTAGTTATTTTAACCCAAACTACGATCTTTTCCTAAACCTAACTAAGAAGTTCCGTTGCCTACATCGAACTGTTGTTTCCTGTGAAAACGGAAGTTTATTTTGAAAAGACTTTACGCACGTAACGAGCAACAATTGCCACGTGCACCTGGCTTTTATAGTAGAATTCGGATAGTTCTGTAATAGCAAAATTCCTACACTAAAATAGAACCAGAAACATGTTTCTGTCCTACCAAATATCCTAAATGTCATCCTGAACTGAAAAGAAACAGGATGTTGGACTTCGGAAGTCTCCGTGAGGATGTTTCCTTGAAGGCTAATAGGTGTGCTCTGTGAGGATGTTTCCTTGAAGGCTAATAGGTGTGCTCTGTGAGGATGTTTCCTTGAAGGCTAATAGGTGTGCTCTGTGAGGATGTTTCCTTGAAGGCTAATAGGTGTGCTCTGTGAGGATGTTTCCTTGAAGGCTAATAGGTGTGCTCCGTGAGGATGTTTCCTTGAAGGCTAATAGGTGTGCTCTGTGAGGATGTTTCCTTGAAGGCTAATAGGTGTGCTCTGTGAGGATGTTTCCTTGAAGGCTAATAGGTGTGCTCTGTGAGGATGTTTCCTTGAAGGCTAATAGGTGTGCTCCGTGAGGATGTTTCCTTGAAGGCTCATAGGTGTGCTCTGTGCTGGAGATTCATGTCGTCTTGAGAAGGAAATTGTTCTCGTTGAATCGAGCATACCAGAGCATTATAATAATCACGCTGTGTTTAGAGACATCATTTGTCTCTTGGCAACGGTCTCCTCTCTGGATTCCTCAGAAGTATTCAGCTTTGGGACGTGATCTGGCTCCAAAAGAGTTGACTGTTTTGTTTTTGTAAAATAAAATATAAAACATAAGTAAGAACATGTGCATGTAACCCCAGTATTCTGTGCAACATGTCCCCGGGGATTGCGCAACCTGCTGCGGTTCCTCACTGTGGTTCTAAATTTGATAAGCATGTCATCCTCCTTCCGACACTGTTTGTGGTAAATCTGGCAGTTTCATACGAAACACGTCCCGTTTGTTTTTCAGCTCGAGGCGAGAAGGAAACAGAGAGGCCCGGGTGCAGAAACCGTTTGTCTGCGGACGGAGAACATTTTTTTTCTTGTTTAAGATTGTCAGCGATTTCTAGATTTCGTAAAATTTCAAAGCAAATACACAGAAACAAAAATAATTGCCTTCAGCTTCTGTGAAATGTATTTGTATAAAAGAAAAGAGACATTTAACAGTAAACACCTCCGGGGCCTCCATTAAATGACCCGCGCTGACCACATCACATCGTCTCTCCCAGGCGTCATGTGAGGCGTCGTACCTTACCATGTGATGCCGGAGAGGGCAATGCAACAAAGACAGGCATCGAGTCTCGATGTACACCAGAACACATTCCCAGTCTCCCACGTCTCCGCTGAGCTGAATGCAGCCATTGTCACAGACTCTGTCCTGCATGAACCAAAATTACATAAAGGCTAAAAAAAAAATGTTTTTCTTGTGTACTTTTTCTTTTTTCTTTTTTTTTTTTTAGCAGTTAACCAAAGCGCTGGAGGTTGAAAAAAAAAAAATGGAAAGAAGGAAGGCGACGTGGGGCGCCACATATGGGGTTACTTTTCGGGTCACCACCACTTCCCATTTTCTGCCCAAGTTGCTCAGGAAACACGCGCCCCGACTGAACCGGGGAGGCCTGCTGCTGCTGCTGCTGCTGCTGCTGCTGCTGCTGCTGCTGCTGCTGCTGCTGCTGCCAGCCAGCAGATACACGCACCGCAGAGGGAGCAGGCAATGGTTGGGTGAGGATGAGTAGCGTGTGTGTGTGTGTGTGTGTGTGTGTGAGAGAGCAGAAAGTAGGCAGGGGGGTGTTGAGGGGGAGCACTTTATCTAAGGTCCACTGCACTTCCTCATGTGTCAAGAGGGAGCCTTCTGTTGCCGGCGCAGGGCTCCGGCAGATGGCCGCCTGTTGTAAATATAAAAGCACACTGAGCAAACTTGATGGACAAACAACTATTTTTACAACTTTGTACGATTGGTAAGGTTTTATAGGTGGTCTTGTTCTTTTACATTGGTTGAATGTAGAAAAGGAATAGTTTCGTTTTGTCACCCGTCCTTTTAATATGAAGGTGGTGTTAACTAAGCTTAGCATAAAGACTTGAAGGCAACCCTAAAACAAAGAGTAAAAACCCTCCTTTGCTCAAATCAGACGACAAGAGCCTTAAAGCTGCATTCTCTCTACTGACCATCAGGGGGCGACTCCTCTGATTGTATAGAAGTCTATAAGAAAATTAAAGAAAACTTAAAGCGGCCTTCTACTCTGCATACTCCGCACATGTGCATCTGTTGTTCTGGTCTCTATTGTTTACCACGGCTGTTTGACTGTAAAGTCAGAACCGATCTCATCAGGAGGGTTTTTCATGTGGTCTGGAGTTTCTTTCCCCCTCAAGAATGTGTGTTTGTGAGGGTTCTGCAGGATTTAAACTGCATGTTTTTCACAGCCTCAGTTTCTTTTCCAAGCGGCAATCTCCGGGTTTCTGACGAGTGATTATTAAATTAAATTATGGTCCATTTAGAGTCAAATAGACCATGAAGCAGGGGATTCCTTAGGGCTACCTTGGTCTTAAAACTTCAACAGTTTTTTGTGTATTTTCACTTCATGAAAGTTAATTGTAACATTTTGGTCGCTTAAGAAAGTCTTATTCAGCGTTCGGTTGTACTTAGCTCCACCCTCTTGTGTCACTTCTGGTTGCAAAAAAAAACAAAACAAGATGGCGACGGCCAAGAAGCCGAACTCGACGCTTCAAAGCGGCAGTCCACGAACCAACGGGTGACGTCACAGTGACTACGTCAACTTCTGATTTACAGCCTGAGGCTCAAAGGGATCTTGATCCATTAACACCAAATAAATTTAGACCAATTTCAAAACCACCATTTCTGAGGCAAGTGCTGGAAAAAGTGGTCTTCAACCGATGCTACCATTCAGTAGCAGTTACATGTTTCAGAAGTTTCATTTCTGTTTTTGGACGCACCACAGTGCAGAATCAGCACTGTTGAGGGTAACCAATGAACTCCTTGTAGCAGCCGATGGTGGTCAGTCCTCAGGCACAGCTCTCAACCGGCTTCTCTCTCATACCACAGACAGGACCTTCTTTGTCCCTGTTAACTACTCATCCTCTCCCCCCGTGTATCTCTCATGTGGCATCCCTCAAGGCTCAACCATTTGGTCCTCTGTGGTTTTCCAGCTGTAAGCTTCCGTTCGGCAAAAAATATTCACATCCACAACATTCCCCTGCTACAGAGATGAAACGCAGCCACCTTCCCTCCATATTAATGAATGGTAGGCTGTTCATTTTCATTTCATCACGAAAGAAAAACCAAACAGAGATCTTACAGTTCGGCATCACGCTGCCCAGTCCCTCAACCAGATTTCCAATCGCATCAAACCCTTTACAAAAAAAAACCTTGGAATAACATTCAACCATTCTTAATATAGTTGTCAGATCTAGCTTCTTCCAGCTCAGAAACATATCCAAGATCAGCCCCTTCTTGTCGTCGAAGATTTAGCAAAACAGTTGATTATTGCAACCCCTTATGTTTTGTTATCAAGCAGGCCTCTTCTCACTGCTTACAGCTGGTGCAGAGTGCTGCAGCCAGGCTCGTATGCAAGCGTGAACGAAGGGATAACATTCCCCTCGTACGAGCGTCTTTGCACAGGCCCCCTGTTCGGTATCGAATTCCTCACAAGATTCCTCTGTTTGTGTTTTAAGCCCTGCATGGTCTCGCCCTGAGCTACGTTTCTGAAAACCTCTATCCCCGTACAGTTCAGCTGGGCCCCTCGGGTCCACAGATCAACTTTTAGGAGAAAGGGCGTTCTGAGTAGCTTCACCGAGACTCTGGAAGATTCTCCCTGGAAATATAAGAGCAGCAGAGTCTGTTTATTCTTTTCATACCAGATTTTACTCACTTGGTTACCCCATGCAATGCGTCTTGACATGACTTGCATGGCATTAGATTTGCATACAGCATGACTATCTGTACCCCTGTGTATGTGCATGTGTTTTTTATGAATGTAATTAAATACTTGTGATAATGTTTTTGCTTCATTATGATCTTTGTGAAACATTATTCCTGATTCCTGGTTTGTTTTTAGAGCGCTCTAGCAACATATTTGATCTCGACCGTAACAAATTGTGTTTTTATGGGGTGGTTATGTGCTGTTTATTTGCCAGTCGCAGTGACCTTCTGGAGCCATGTTGTCAACTCTTTCCCCCCGTTTCCAATATTTATGCAAAGCTAAAATGATATGATAAATATTTAAAGTTATGGTTAGACTTTTAGGGAAAAAGGGCTTATTTGCTCTCTGTTCGAGCTTGAGATGAAAAGATAGATTAGACCCTCATGTCTGTCCCTGAAGCTACAGTCAGCAGCCAGTTAGCTTAGCTTAGCACAAAGACTGGAAACAGGTGGAAACGGCTAGCTTCGTCTCTATCACAAGGTCACAAAAACTTTCTTCCAGCATCTCTGAAGCTCACTAAATAATATCTGCTTTGTTTAATCTGTATTAACAAAAAAAAAAAAACAGACCGCCAGCGATTCCAGGAGGTTGTTGTTGCCAGGAAATGACATCTTTACACACGCCTTATTTATCGCACAGAAGTTAGAGTGGTCTTCTCCCCTAATTCTCAAGAAGAAAGTGAATATTCTCTAAATATTCTTAAAAGTACACACAAGGAGGATTTTTTTGTGTCCGACAAAATGTTTTCATGAAAACCCGTCCAATATCTCTCCCGACATTTCACCTGAAGCCAAAATATTAAACCTCACAGTGGGTAGAGATGACTCAGTCGGGTATCACCAGAGTCAGTTTACCCTTTTAACAGTTTGTAAACAACGATGACGTTTGTAAGTGAGCGCACGCTGTTTGGTAACGGACGCACGGCGGAGAGTAAAAGCTCGTCAATGCTGAAGTGTGACAGAATACATTCATCAACATCTGAAAAGGAACCATGGGGATTAAAGCTACTTCACCACCCAGCATGCTCCTGGTGGTCTGATGCCGGGTAGCAGAAGAATAAGATGGATGAAAGTCTTCACAGAGACCTGGTCCATCGTGGTCCAGGATCAGGCTGCACTTGACGGTTGGACCTCAGGACGGAGATCAGGACTCTGGGGGGACGAGAGGGGCTGGACTCTGGGGGGGCGGGAGGAGCTGGACTCTGGGGGGGCGAGAGGAGCTGGACTCTGTGTTTACATCGTGATGTCAGAGGTGATGGACGATGTTTTCCTCATGTTGAGTTCTAATATGAAGATGTCGGCCATGTTGTCGGCACAGAGAATTGTTTTGGTTGCTTCTGTTTACATTCCTTATGAGGCCGAAAAAAAAGAAGGAATGTACAGGAATGTACTACTGTTTTTGTTTTGTTTTTATCTGTCATTTGTTTGGGCTACAGCTGAGTTTCTTTGTGTAGCCCTGTTTTTGCATGATGTCAATAAATGATCCTTGAAGCCGTGAATAAGGAGTGACCGCGTCGGCTGGTGACTCTCCGTGGTCGCTCGTGGTGAAAAACACCAATGGAACAAGTCGGTGGCCTCGTGAAACACGTGATCTACGCCGACCAGCTACGTGAGTTACTACCGAGCAACCGCGGACATTTTGGGCTGAAAGTCACCAGTTAACACGGTCACTCCTGAAGCGGAAACACCTGTTGCTCTGAAACGGTCAAGTTCTGTAGAACATCGTTTCTTTTCAACCGAACATGCAGAAATCCAAACGTTTAGATGCTGGCAACAGTTTTTAATTGGGTGTTTAAGGCTTGATGACTCGTCTGGACGAGTCTAAAACATGTCCGAATCTTAGGTCAAAACAATGAAAGATACCCACATCCTACTATTTAATTAATTCCTTATTTTTGTTAATTCCCAATTGTCATGTTCACTAACATTCATTAACCTTCACACTGAAATCGCCCAGTCAACTGAAGTAGTTCACACGCTGTTGAATGTTATTTTCTTTGTGTTAATGATTCAGTGAACGTGTTAAAGTGAGTTAATTGAGAGTTTTCAGTACTCCATAAGATTTATTGCATTTTTATTTATTGCAAATTTCACAAGGATTTTGGTTGCATACAAACGAGGTAGGTACTTTCAGAAATGAAGCACCATCATTTATAAATATATATTAATTCATAGGGAGCGTTTGTGACATTCTTGTTAGTATGTTTTATGTTTTATGACGTGTGCAGAATATGTGTAGGTGCAGCCGTTGGTGCAGAATTCATGTTCAAAGAAAAAGTGATATTTCACCTGTATTTATGCATCTTGATTTTATTATCAATTTGCAATACGAAGTATTTAAAGTAATGTGTTTTGAACCGGCATACTTGAAAAATACATAACAGAGTAAAAGAAAAAAAAAAAAAAAAAACACAGGACATTTTATACGCTACTGTTTATGACTTCTGGTTCTCAATCGTTATAAAATAAAATATAAAAAATAGATGAAGAAGATATAGGCCTATAAATCTGTCTTCAACCAGTCGCATAAGGAATGCGTGTGTTTGGAAGAATGCGTGAGAGCTCGGCGTGATGACCTCTTCCAAAGGTGAACAGAGATGTCAACAACCTCGTACAGTTGAGGGTAATCATTAATGTGACCCGTCACCTCGGGCTCAATGCCACATTGTTTGTGTCGGCGCACATCAGGGCACCATGGAAACCGTGCTGCCGTTTTTTTTTTTTTTTTTTTTTTTTAAATAGGCCCATATAACTGGGTGTGAGCCAATCATTAGGGAAACGGGTTAAAGAATAACTTTATAGCCGTTGTAATTCAACTCAAATTATGACCGAGGTGCTTGTTTCTGATGGTTCTCAAGTCGAAGGAATGAGGCCTGCTGTTGTCCCATTTCATAACCTAGTTTTTTTATGTAGATTTAGACGATATTATTTCTCCTGGCTCCTCCTCAGGCCATCGTTCTGACACATAATAAATCACCCTCTCTGCTTGTAGGATTTCTTCAACTCCCTTATCTCCTGCAAACGTTTTCTGCTGTTCATTAGGTCCGGTTCCTCCTGGAAAAACCTTCTTCTTCTTCTTCTTTTTTTTTCCGAGCCTTTCTGTGTGCCGGAACATTCCGTTGGGCAAGGAGGATATCGCCTGTCGGCTCATCAAATATTCAACCGGTAAGGCCGAGAGGCCGACGACGGCGAGGTATTGAGTTCATTTAAAGCTCCCGTTGCCTTGGAGCGGACACACAGATCACGACGTTTAGCCGGCGTTGTCATTCGTTCCTTCTCAACTATTGTATTGTCACGTCTCATCTGGACTCGGGGGAGATTGTATACCATCGCGCTGCAGCTTGAACCCAGAGGGTTACGGTGTACTGTGCTTTATCACCAGTGATACATTTTATACACTTTGGAAAGTTGCGTAACCTTTTATTGTTGCCAGAGGGAATATACACTTAGTGTAGTTTATCTACACACGTCTCATTTCAATCCCACAATTATGATAAACGATCCCATAATTTCATAACCTTGGATATCCCTGATCTACATACTCGCAGGACTGGATTTGTACTTGTTTTAAAATGCAATGAACTGCAAATAACTCTGAAACTCGATTCTTTTCTTCTCTTTAGAGATTTTAAAGCTATTTTACCAAACTTTCTTTTTGACATTCAAGCTTTTGTTTGGACTTCTTGCATGAAAGTGTGTTGTTTAACTTTATATTTGTCATCTTTTCCCTTTAATGCTGAGGTCTGGAAGGTATTTTGGGGCTTTCTGTACACTCCATAAACATATTTGTATGGTATGTGCATTCAGTATATTGCCATATGTTCCGGTGGCTCAGGTGATGAGTGCGTTGGATTGTGTCCCAGCAAGCTGTTCCTCATCGTCCCACAATCCCTTCACATATGGTGGACATGAGAGCGGAGACCTGGGAGCAGAGGCAGGAAACCAGGATGTTACGGCCTTCAGTGGAATCATAGGCATGAGCAGCTCCCCGCTCCGGTCCCCGCTCCGGGATGAACACACGACAAGATTTTATGAAGTTATTGTTTCTAGTGAAAGTTATTTTCTTCTTTTCTGTCTCTTAACTATTAAAGAAAGAACTCTCTGTCTTTTATTTTCTTCCAAAATCCTTCAGAACCGTTCATCTGCTCTACTTCCCACTTTGCGTGTCCTCGTGTCCTCGTGTCCTCGTATCCCCGGCAATATGCCCTCGAAGTGACCCACGCCAGTGGTTGCCTTGGGCCACGATCACGGGGTTTTCCTTTGGTGCGCTCCTCTGTTGCGCCGCTTGTCGTGTTTTTATTTTGATGAGCATAAAAGTTTAAATATTCTCAACTCAATGCCCCACTTGGCCCAGGCAGCCCATCGAATGGAGCAAGACTTCCTGTTTCGATGCCGGCAGATGTGGGAGGAACTGACAAAGGCAGACGAAAGGTTGATATTTTTAATTACAATGCACTATATAATGTTCCCCTCTTCATCATTTAACAGCAGAGCGAAAGCAAGAGCTTGATATCTGCATTAAACCCGTTTCATCTACATTTGATGGCCCAGTTAAAAAGCCCCCGCTTCACTCGCTCATCTGCTGCTTCGCCGAGGGGCACGTACATTTTGATGGACAGGGTTGTAATAAAAAAATCTGTCCTCATCTATTATTACCTGTCATAGGCTAAAGGCGTATTTATAGCCTGTGGTTAAAATCCAATAACCTTTTGTCAAAGTCAGCGAATATTTCCTCACGGTCTGTAGCTGTCCGTTCTGTGTGTTTAAAATAAATAATAATATCTGTGTCCATACACAACCCTGGCTCTGTAAATCGTAAACAAACAAAGTGGATCGGACCGAGCCCCGAGAGCTGTATTTAATGTTTGTTTGGTTTTTTTTTACATTCAAAGCTTCTATTGAGGCTTTTGAATGAAGATGTAATAGCCTGTCATTATTGGTGCTTTATGGGTGTAACAGTCAGTGGGGGGCAAACAGTTTGTGAAAATGTTGTTTTTAAAAATGCTGAACACCAACAAATTAGGATCGAAGCAGGATATTTTGTTTGGAATTTTCTTTATTCAATACATTTTGAGTTCCGGGCTGAGACTCTTTGTCTTTGTTTCGTTTTTTAGTTATTAATGCACAGAAAAAGATTACAGCACATTTTTATTTTCATTGCGTCTTATTTGTGTATTTGTCCGGTTTTATTTGTCCTAAAATGTTTCAATCCGGGTTAAACCAAGCGAAAAGCGATTAATAAATAAAGTTTATTATTATTGCTCGTTCTGCATTTTAAAAAAAACAGTTTTCTGTTTATGTTTTTCCCCTTTCTGTTTGACGTGCCACACACACACATCGTTGACACCCCTGTATCTCACTCCCTACGACAGCTGGTTTGAATCACGAAACCTGCAATTACCTGTCTGGTACGGGACTTAACATAGCGGACGATGTGGATGAGTCTCATAGGGGACTCTGCTTGTTTTGGTTCGGAGGGTTTGAGAGTATTTTTCCTCTCTTGGGGGACGAGTAGCTGAGGTAAAGGCAGCCATTTGCAAAGGTTTGGAACAAGGCCCGAGGCGGTCGGAGTCGTTTGTCTTGTCCTGTTTGATAAGTGGATGTTGACAGACACTGATACTCTTTTTGTTGACTTAAGTTCTATATTTTACCCCTCTGGTCTCAACCACTAGCCATGCAAAAAGGCACCAGTGAGGTTAAAACATGCCGCGATAAGAATCAGTCTCACCTGCATTTTTTTGTTGGGGAAAATTCAAATCCATCATTGTTGTTTTGATCGATTCATTGCGAGGAGACTTCCACTGAAATACAGAACCTAACAAGTCATTTTAAGGAATTCTTCTCCATAAGTACAGACACGTCTGGCGAGAAGAGTTTAGCCTTTTAGGCAAGTGTGTAGACGTGCTCGACTCCGAGCTTGCTGCACAGAGCGCTTTCGCTTGTTTATTCAAATTGTACTGATATTGAACATAAAGCATGTCCAAATTACGCCAACTTTTACATTGCATGTCCTTGCGTCCCGAGAAATAGAGAGGCTCCTTCCAGTGTCCCACATTGCACAGCAAATATGTACAGTAGTCAATGGCAAAAGACGAAAAATCTTTTTGATCTCTTTTGAATTGTGTTTATTAATTTTAAAAGATAATGTTGTACGTCAACACAGGTCACATGACCATCTAGTTTTGTGTTAAACCGCTCGGTGAACGGGATCTCTCGTCTCGCACAATTTGCGCCACCAACACCAACATGGCCGTTACCCTGCTTTGCTAGCTAGCTAGCTAGCTAGCTAGCCGGCTCAGCTAGCTAAGCTAACTCGGCTATGTTTCACGCACAAATGTAACGTTACGTTACGTTACGTTACGTTACCTGATGCGTTTTCCACTTTGACTTTTTTGACATGCAAGATTCTTTGACAAACAATTCAATCAAGATCAAATAATTATTTGAAGTGTTCGAGATATATACGAAGAACACAGACACAATCCTTGCTTTATATAGTGGCGAAACAACAATGATTTTGCAAGCAAGTTTATTTATTTAGCACATTTCTGCAGCGAGGCAATTTCAAAGCGCTTTACATAAAACATCAAAAGACAAAATGCAAAAATAAAAACATTATAAAAAGGACATTTAAATTCAATGAAGTCATTTAAGAGCCAAGAGAATGGAAAATTAAAACAAGCTAAAAAAAAAGAATAAGAATAAATGTTAGTGTAAGAAAACCCCGAAGCAGAGTGCTACTCGTGTTTTTCATTTAACTGAAGTTCTTCACACCCAAACAGAGATTCCTTTCTTTAAATGTAGTCAGAGAAGGTAAAAAAGAAAAAGTATTTAGTGTGTAACACTACTGTTTTTTATAACTACAATGTGAGCGTGAGTAAACTCTTAACAACCCGATTACAAGATAACATTATTACTCAAAATCATCCTTGAGTATCCTATATCCAATACACATTTACACCTCGGGACATTAAACCTCCAATGTTTTCTTTGTTTTTTAAGGATTAGCATTCCAATCATTAAAATGGGATTTAGGGTCGATGCCTGCAGGTTGAAACCATCGTCCCGGCTCAGACTGAGGAAATGACAGACAGCTGTGGGGGAAGACTGATGTTTTATTTTTTTATCTGCTGGTTTATGTCATATTTGCACAATTCACTATAGTACTTTTTTCTTTCACTGGAGATTCTGTCACCTGCAAATGATTTCGAGGATTTTTGTTCATATGTGGAGTTATTGGAATGCCCCGAGGACAGTAATTATTATTTTAGGGATTCGAGGTTAAAGCTGTCTGAAATTCAGCAGGATGTTTGGAGGTCAACCTGCTTAAAGTCTCATAAGTTAAATTGTTTATTTGACTTTTCCTTGACCTCGTTTTAATTAAACACAAAATAACAAATTCTTTTTTTTTTTATTCCAGATTATAGTCATTTTCTTTAAATACATGGACTTTTTCTTTACATTCAATCAGTGATTTTAGTGATTATTGTTAAAAGAGAAACAACAACTTCTGTTGTTTTCAATGTAAATCTACTTGTTACAAGAATATTTATTTTCTTGGACCTCTCCTTTTTTTTAATGGATTCCTCAATATACCATTCCGAGACTTAAATTGTGCCTGAAATTATTTTTGCAGCACTCCCGCTCACCAAACTGTACACAAGGCTGTAATCTCTTCACCTTGAATAGTACGCACCAAACATCCTGTTTCTGCCTCCATTATTTTGAGAGTAGGGATAACAGTCTTCCTTCCTTTTCAATCTGAGCTGTTTACAGCTAAATAAACATCCAGACGCACACATTCTCTCTCTCAGTCTTACGTCACAGATCAGTCAGATAGCAATTCACCAGATTCCCTCTCCCTCGGCCTGTCAGGAAACCATCGCCTTTGTACATTTAAATTGAATTAGAACAAAAAAACGACACTTGCAGGTGCAGGAAACATAAAACACGCTTTAAAATGAGGCTGTAAACACTTGAAATAGTAGAGTTAGAGGGTTAAAGCCATAGACCGTATATAAGTGGACGTAGTCATCTTGACTTCACCCGTTGGTTTGTGGACTGACGTCATGAAGCCTCGAGTTCGCAATCTTGGCCAGTGAATGGAAGTTAGCATATTTGGAACGAGGAGGAGTGACGTAGAGACGCCGTATACGTCTCTAGTAGAGACCTGTCAATCACCTTGTAGCCCCGCCCTAAAGCATCCCCTGCTTTATGGTCTGTTTGACTCTAAATGGACCATAATTTACTAAATGAACATCATGCTGTATTGAAGAAGACATGAAACTAGAGATTGAGACATAAACTCATGTTTACAATGTTTACTGAGGGAATAAATCAAGAGAGAAGCAGAGTCATTTTCTATAGACTTCTATACAACCAGAGGAGTCGCCCCCTGGTGGTCAGGAGAGAGAATGCAGCTTTAACACATGAAGCTTTGACTTCTATACAACCAGAGGAGTCGCCCCCTGGTGGTCAGGAGAGAGAATGCAGCTTTA
Organism: Ophiodon elongatus; assembly: GCA_016806645.1. Lineage (NCBI taxonomy): Eukaryota > Metazoa > Chordata > Actinopteri > Perciformes > Hexagrammidae > Ophiodon > Ophiodon elongatus. Next base: position 39,354 of record JACSYO010000017.1, on the reverse strand, counting down.
ACACATGAAGCTTTGACTTCTATACAACCAGAGGAGTCGCCCCCTGGTGGTCAGGAGAGAGAATGCAGCTTTAACACATGAAGCTTTGACTTCTATACAACCAGAGGAGTCGCCCCCTGGTGGTCAGGAGAGAGAATGCAGCTTTAACACATGAAGCTTTGACTTCTATACAACCAGAGGAGTCGCCCCCTGGTGGTCAGGAGAGAGAATGCAGCTTTAACACATGAAGCTTTGACTTCTATACAACCAGAGGAGTCGCCCCTGGTGGTCAGGAGAGAAAATGCAGGTTTTTGAGGATTGTCGGTTTAATCTGAAAACTGGAGCCCTAAACAAGTGAATAAAACCATAGCGCTGATGGGCCACAGCTGGACCACACCTGGCAGACTGAGAGTGAGGGAGATAGGAATCTTTTTTTAATAGAAAAGCCACAAATGGCCAGAGTCACGTTATAATAAAGGTGGGCCTACAAAGCAACAAAAAGCATGCACAGTACAGGACCTCACACCTGCTGAGCCACAGCCGCCTCAGGACACGAGAAAAGAGCAGAATCATTGTTAAAGCTGTGTTTTTACTACAAGTCAAAATGTCTGCTGTGAATGACCGTATCTGGATCTGTAATAAAGTCTTTCCTCTCTCTCCAGAAATCCAACCCCCTACCTCTAAAGCAACTCTCACTCTCTCATTATGTGTTTATTTAACCACCTAACTGGGATCGTGCATGGTGTGACGGATGATTTGATGGTTTTATTTCCTTCTTAACACCTGGAAAGCATGAAAGCTGAACAACTAGGTGAGTATTGTTGCAGTAATGGGCTATTAACCCCATTTCAACTTGGCGCCAAGTAGAAGTGCAGCAGGGAAGTGAAATCTAAAAGGTGGTAAATATCACACCGATTATCAAGATTCCGCTTCCTCAAATAGTTGTAGTTCCCCTTCATTCACTTCCTCCGATAGAATTGATCAAAATATCTTTTCGAATTGCCTCTTAAATTACATTTGCACCTGCAAGATGAACTTGACATATCTGAAGAGTCACTTCTGGGCCCGTAGCCTTCGTCTATTTAAATGTAAGCTCTTGCCAAAATGATGCATTAAGATGTAATTCTTTATTTAAAAGGGTTCGTTACGGTCCATGATTATGATTGTCTGAGCCGTGTTCAAACCCTTTTTAAAATACAAACAAAACGTCAGATTTTGCATTCTCTCTCCTGACCACCAGGGGGCGACTCCTCTGGTTGTATAGAAGTTTATAGAAAATGACTCTACTTCTCTCTTGATTTATTCCCTCAGTAAACATTGTAAACATGAGTTTATGTCTCAATCTCTAGTTTCAAGTCTTCTTCAATACAGCATGATGTTCATTTTGTAAATTATGGTCCATTTAGAGTCAAACAGACCATAAAGCAGGGTATGCTTTAGGGCGGGGCTACCAGGTGATTGACAGGTCGCTACCGCGTCATTCTCCGGTCTGGGAGTTGTCCGTGTTTTCATCTTACAACTTTCACTCTTTCACAGTATATTTTCACTTCATGAAAGTTAATAGTAACATTTCTGGTTCCCAAAAAATGTCTTCAAACTCAGCGTTCGGTTGTGCTTAGCTCCACCCTCTCGTGTCACTTCTGGTTGCAAAACAACAAGATGGCGACGGCTAAAACGTCAAACTCGAGGCTTCAAAATCGGGGTCCGGGAAAAATTATTCTGCAGGGATGCATGCTATTGAAGAGCCAACAGGAAGTTGTCATCGCACTGGTTCCTTTGACAAAGAAGCCAAGAGGATATTTTCATTGGATTCTGGATTATTGCAGAAAATAAACTCTGGCAAATAAACCTTTTATTGATACTTAACATGTTTTG
>JACSYO010000017.1:7500-32500 GCA_016806645.1 Ophiodon elongatus | reverse complement strand
AGATGCATTCAGTATTTTGTGTGTCAGGTTTTTGTTTCTTGGATGTGGAGTTTCAACAAAGAGGGCCCTAGTTTCAGAGGAAACAACTGTATTTAACACTATTCGTTATATAAATGCGGATATGGTTCCAATATTCTTTTCTACAATTGAGCTGTCAACATTTTAGTTGGTTTGGCCAAGCACATGGAAAAACTGGATGAAACATCCATTTATCCACTACTTTTATGTTACTAATTCATCACTTTGTCAGACTTTATTTGTGGATATACTTCATTCCTATTTTCTTGTGGGGGGGTAGGGGGATAAACTGATCCACATTCTTACCACAACCCTCCCTGGACTGGGACCTGGAACCAATAACTGCCTGCTCAGCAATCGAGCATATTTAGCTTTTACCAATTTGGACGTTTCATAGTGTTCACACTTCGTCAGTAGCTTCACTATAACAGCTGGACAGCAACCATGCTCTGGCAACCAGGTGTAGTCTGCCTGCCTGCCTGGCTGTCTGCCTGCCTGCCTGTCTGTCTGTCTGTCTGTCTGTCTGCCTGCCTCTGTTGGTCTCTTGGTCAGTCTGTCTGTCTGTCTGTCTACCTGTCTGTCTATCTCTCTGTCTATCTCTCTGTCTGTCTGCCTGCCTGTCTGTCTGCCTGTCTGCCTGTCTGCCTGCCTGTCTGTCTGCCTGCCTGCCTGTCTGCCTGTCTCGGCTGTGCCCTTTGGTGAGCTGGCAGCCTGGTCGGTGGGTCGGTTGGGTGTGTGTGTTTTGGGTGTGTGTGTGTTGGGTGTGTGTGTGTGTTGGGTGTGTGTGTGTGTGTTGGGTGTGTGTGTTCCTGAGTGCCGAGGTATTTCCTGGCAGTGCAGCGCTCTGCCTGCAGCTTGTCCGTCCAGCCCTGAGGAAATGAAAAGTTCCCGCTGCCATGTGTTGTTCAATTAGTTTCAGATGTTTTCTAGAAGTCCGAGGAATTCCTCTTAGAAATCCTTTCTATAATGACTTGGCTGCTTCACACATGTCAGATATCTGCTGATCGCGTTGTCTGACCTGCTAGAAAATAAAAACAGACAATGTAATTACATCTTCAGGACAACAGAGGGCACTGCTGCTCAGTTATCCGGAAACAATAACAACGCTGACCACCTCTGAATAGTGATGATCTTCATTTTCTGTGAACACGTTTTGTTTCTCATCCGCAGTTCTTTATACGTGCAATTAGTAAAATAATGCATTAGAAACATCATTTTTTTTAAATTAAAAATCCTCTGTCCGTGTCTTGAATACACCTTCGTAGACATTAAGCTGACCTTCTGCCCTCCTCCGGCGGTACTGGGGAGGACTTTCTAAATTTACCCCCCAGTGTTTCCTCTGGTGTGCTATAATTAGCTGTGTTTGTTGCCATTGATTGCAGACAAAATATGTTGTGTTCTCATGCACTTTTAAAAAGGAACTCTTCACCCACAAAATGATTATTCCTATGTCAGTTACTCCCCCTCCACCTCCGCGTTACCTTGAATTCTTAAAGAAAACAGGAAAACTATGTCAAAACATCCGTTTGCAGACTCTCGTGCCGTAGAATCCAATCATTGATTCAGTCGACTTGCTCACTACCATCTTCGCTTTAAACTTAACTATTTAAAACACAGGTGGTGTTTTCTTCCTTCTCCGCTCTCAAAGCCTCTTTATAAACGTACCCTTTACTTTGTGTGTTGTCATACTGGCCTTGGCCGGGTTATTATGGGCATTGTGAGCTGAATACAGCTGAGAAAATACCCAAGGTTGGAGGGGCATTGTTACTATAGGGCACACACACACACACACACACACACACACACACACACACACACACACACACTAAAAGAGTAAACAAGAGCTGTCTTAATCTGTGAGTATTTTTTTATTTTATAAAACTAGTTACATTTATTGCAGGTTTAGTGATACATTTTCAATAAAATACTGTTAGTTATATTTGCATAAAAGAACTGTACAAATGTGACATTGTTCGGTTTGGTGTGAGAGAACTGCCTCCTTACTGGACATTTAATGTGCCAACACAATAATATATATAAAAAAAAAAAAAAAAAAAAACATTTGCAGATTCAATTATCTAAAAGTTCCAGATGTCATTTCCTGCATTAGAGGAAGTGGGTGGATTGCGTGTCAGGAAGTAGGCGTGTCCTCGAGTCTCGACCTTTTACTCGCCGAGTAAACATGAAAGCATTCCTCCAGCTTACAAACAACCTTCATTCCCCCCCACCCCACCCCCCCTCCTCATTCCCCTCCCCAGCTGACCTATCCGGTTATGGCAACGTGCTGTCATTGTTCTGAGAGTGTAACACCTGTGACACATACAGTGAGAAGACTCGGGGGTTAAGTTGTGATGGGGGGGGGTCAGACAGGCGGCGTGCTGTAGCGGATCTCCGCGTTGAATTTGTCCGGCGTCTTGGGCAGCGGAGGCTTCTTCAGCATGTTGTGCTTCATGATGACCTCCTCGTTGGCGTAGATCGGGGCGTCTGCGTCGTCGGAGTGGTACCCCGACTGGTACCCGCTCGTCTGATTGGACGACTCCGAGGCCAGAGACTCTTTGCTCTTAAAGCGCAGCAGCTGGCTGGAATACAAATTTTTATTTTATTTTTTTTAAAAAGGAAGGTGACATAGATTTAAACTTGATATGCAGCTAAAAGCTGATCCAGATCTGAGTGTGTGAGTGTGTGAGTGTGTGAGTGTGTGAGCGTGTGAGGGTGTGAGTGTGTGAGGGTGTGTGAGTGTGTGAGGGTGTAAGGCTGTGAGTGTGTGAGTGTGTGAGGGTGTGTGAGTGTGTGAGGGTGTGAGTATGTGAGTATGTGAGGGTGTGAGTGTGTGAGGGTGTGAGTGTGTAAGTGTGTGAGTGTGTGAGTGTGTGAGTGTGTAAGGTTGTGAGGGTGTGAGTGTGTGAGTGTGTGTGAGTGTGTGAGTGTGTGAGGGTGTGAGTGTGTGAGTGTGTGAGGGTGTAAGGGTGTGAGGGTGTAAGGGTGTGAGTGTGTGAGTGTGTGAGAGTGTGAGGGTGTGAGTGTGTGAGTGTGTGAATGTGTGAGGGTGTGAGTGTGTAAGGGTGTGAGGGTGTGAGTGTGTGAGTGGGTGTGAGTGTGTGAGTGTGTGAGGGTGTGAGGGTGTGAGTGTGTGAGTGTGTGAGGGTGTGAGTGTGTGAGTGTGTGAGGGTGTGAGGGTGTGAGTGTGTGAGGGTGTGAGTGTGTGAGTGGGTGTGAGTGTGTGAGTGTGTGAGGGTGTGAGGGTGTGAGTGTGTGAGTGTGTGAGGGTGTAAGGGTGTAAGGGTGTGAGTGTGTGAGGGTGTGAGTGTGTGAGGGTGTAAGGGTGTGAGTGTGTGAGTGTGTGAGGGTGTAAGGGTGTAAGGGTGTGAGTGTGTGAATGTGTGAGGGTGTGAGTGTGTAAGGGTGTGAATGTGTGAGGGTGTGAGTGTTTCAGTGTGTGAGTGTGTGAGGGTGTGAGTGTGTGAGGGTGTGAGTCGTCGCTATGACGCGTAGCCCTCACCTGAAGTTGGGTGTCGTTGGCAGCTGTTGATTCAGACCCTTCACCTCCTCAGGTGAGAAGCACACGCCGCTGTCGGTGTGACCCTCCTGGAGAGACGGGCACAAGGGACGTGAACGCTGGTGCAGAGAGTTCATCCTTTATTTATAAAGTAGGGTTGGAGTGATTGAACTTCAAGGATAAATAAAAACAAATGAATGCAGCGTATTTTTGACATGACTTTAGTTTATAGAGGAACTCCACCACGGTTAGGGTTATTCATTTTCTGACAGCCCACTAATTGACGAATTTATTAATTGACCATTGACTTATTTTACGCCATGTAATCTAATATTGAGTCAATTCACCAAAATGATCATTAGTTTTTATTTAATTTAGTGACTCCAGTATTTCTTTTTATTATTATTATTATTAAACCTTTATTTTACCAGATAAGTCCCATTGAGATTAAAAATCTCTTTTTCAAGGGAGACCTTGATTTTAAGTATATTTTCTGTATTCAAAATGTCAGTTGACATTCTTCTTATACATTTATGGATTAATAATGTATAAAAAATGTTTGCGTATCAGTTTAGGGATGAAGAAACGCCTGCAGAGCACACTAACAGCTGTACAATCCAGTAAAACGTCTTTATCATATTCACCCTTTTGTTGACATTGCGTCACCTTTTTAATATTTCATGTAAATGTAGAGGAACATTTTAGAATAAATCAAATATTGCTCATTTTCGCAGAGGCAAGTGGATGAAATTGTGTTTCGTGACTGTGTTGATGATGCGGACTCTCACCATGACGCTGCTGCGTGCCACGGGGATGTCCTCGAACGTCTTCACGCTGAGGGGACGACCGCACCGCTCGCTCGGCCCCGACAGTCTGCGCAGAGGGAGAACGTGATTGGACAAGATTCACAGCTGAGAGAGATTTAACTTTATAAAGCCGTTTCCTCCGAGCACGGATTTTTGTCAAAAAAACGTCCACTGAAATGTATAAAACCTTTTATTTTTTTGTGCATTCTTATAAATGTGCACACACACACACACACACACACACACACATTACTGCAGGGGTAAAAAAATAAATATTCGCACTACGACGATTTCAACAGATTCCCGCCTGCAGAAATACGTGTTTGACCAATGAAAGTCAAGTTTAAAGTCCTAAACTTTGAGTTTAAAGTCCCAAAAAGTCAAAATGCACTTTTCACCAAATGTTTTGCCTTTTAAGTCTGTGCAATTTGCTTTCTTGTTTCCCTCCACATAGTTATTCTACACAAACAAAATAATCTTTGGTGTCCTTTTTTCCCCAGCTGCTTCTGTAACGTTTTCATGGTTCTCTCCCGCAACTTGATGATTGGATAATGTCGGATTCTTTCCGTGGATCTGGGGAATTAAGTGTCGATTTCGCTGGAAATAAATAGCATTGTGATTTGATTCATGGCGCACCTTTTAAATGACATGCTTTTTAATCGTTGGGCTTTGGGGGGGGGGAGTATCAAGTATTTAAGTCAAAAGAGTGAAGTCATAAGTAATTGGTGCTAAAAAAAGAAATCCAAGTGGAGTTGCAAGTCTTTCTTGACTTTTGTCTAAACGAGTGTGAAGTCATCAAATTTGTGACCCGAGTTAAAGTCATGTGACTCCAGCTCCAGTTAGCTCGCTGCTGCTCCAAAATAGGGGAGTGTTTTTTTATCAATTTGGTTATAAACACAGCGCCGACGACCTCACGACGACAACATGTGGCTCGAGGTCGCCCAGCAGCCGTGATGGGAGGTAATGGTGAAGTTATGTTGGTCACACCAGCAGGCGTTCGGGGTCCGATACCTTTATGTATTGTGTAGTTTACGAGACATTCTTTGTCTGGATAGGTGTTAGTTGTGTAGAGGTGACACGGGCGCTGTATAAAATAAGGGATTGAGGTTGAACGCTGATAATTCTCGCCAGAATTTGTCGTATCCCCGCGCCGCTGTCTAGGCATCGCGCTGGTGAGAAACGGTTTCCAGTAGCGGAAGCGGGTGGAAGTGAGACGCTCGCGCTGACCCGAGGGACGGAGGGTTGTCATAGTGGAGCTGAGCCTCCAGGATCTCCTCACTCCGCGGCCTGTTGTAGGGGTTCCTGGGGTCAGGGGTCACTGGAGATCCTTCTGCCTGGCTGCCGACTGTCAGAGGGATGTAGTCCTTCCCATCCTGGAGACCAAAAGTACTCTCAATGATTTCACCTCAAAATACACGCTGGATCAAATTAATCCACGCAAATGAGTAGAAATACGAGCTTACGTTTAAAAAAAGATAAATTATGCTATGTGTTGTTCACTGACAGCCAAAACACTATTATAGTAAAAGACATAGAGATATTGATAAGGAAAAACATGTGTGCCTTTAGTCATAAATTGCATGATGGACTATTGAGGCTGACAATATCTGATAGAGGAATATCTGATATCTGCACAACAGACTGAGCTCCAGTAGACCACAAAAACACTTAAAACCTGTGCAATATAAATATAAATGCACTGCAATAACAGTTATACTGTCTGTACATAATTAGTTTATTTCATTTAAACTTACTGTCAATTTACTGTCTGTCTTTTTACTACTGTTTAATGTGTATTTGCTATTTACAACTTGTGTTTCTTTTATTATGTATCTTGTGTGCACTTTAACTTTGCTTCTGTGATCCTGCAAATTTCCCCTTGCGGGACTAATAAAGGAATATCTTATCTTATCCAGAGTTTAAATGTTTCATGGACGCAGTAGACGGACCTGTTGGGCGCTGGCCTGCAGCAGGTTGCCCAGATGTCCCACCAGCTCTGCGAATGTTGGCCTGTCTGTGGGACGATCCAGCCAGCAGTCCAACATGGTCTGGTATCTACGAGTAAATTGGATGGCTGTAAGACGTTGGAGAGAGTTACATTTCCTGTAAACCTGCATCGCAGTCGACCTCCCACTCACATCTCGTTGGTGGCGTAGTCCGGGGGCCTCATCCTGGTGCCCTCCTTAAGCCTCCTGCAGAATAACTCGTCGATGCAAACACCCGGATAGGGAGACGCCCCTGTAGGAGATGAGACGGAGACGATACTGCAGGTGCACAGCGATCTTTATGTGTGTGTGTGTGTGTGTGTGTGTGTGTGTGTGTGTGTGTGTGTGTGTGTGTGTGTGTGTGTGTCATGGTGATTATGAGGCTTACCCAGAGAAAAGATCTCCCAGAGAAGAACTCCAAAGGACCAGACATCACTTTGTGTGGTGTACACCCGATCGAAGATGGTCTCCGGAGCCATCCACTTCAGAGGGAGACGAGCCTGAGGCGGGAAGAGGACGTAAGCTTCGTGGCTCCACGTATTTTAATTGTCTGATGAGCCACACTTTTTGACTGCAGGACCTTTCCCCAGAAACGAGGAACTTTTTAAAGGAACTCAGTGCGTTTCGAGTGCAGGGACCAGATTCTAAATTAAGGTTTGCCCACAGGCTGTATACAGGAAGTAGAGGCGGTCGTCGTGACATTTTGGTCGTCGTCATCTTGTTTTTGTTTTTTTGCTAAATAAAAGTACCACAAGAGGGTGGAGCTAAGTGCAACCGAACGCTGTGTGACAATTAACTTTCATGAAGTGAAAACACACTGTGAAAGAGTTACAGTTGGAAGAGGAAAACAGGGACAACACCGTGGTAGAGACCTGTCAATCACCTGGTAGCCCCGCCCTAAAGCATCCCCTGCTTTATGGTCTGTTTGACTCTAAATGGACCATAATTTACTAAATGAACATCATGCTGTATTGAAGAAGACTTGAAACTAGAGATTGAGACATAAACTCATGTTTACAATGTTTACTGAGGGAATAAATCAAGAGAGAAGTAGAGTCATTTTCTATAGACTTCTATACAATCAGAGGAGTCACCCCCTGGTGGTCAGGAGAGAGAATGCAGCTTTAAGACATGGAGCTTTGATTTCTATACAACCAGAGGAGTCGCCTCCTGGTGGTCAGGAGAGAGAATGCAGCTTTAAGACACTAAAGGATTGGCTTCACTTTTCAGTGCTGCCTGGTTTTACCGCCCAAAAATGCCCCCGGACAGGGGTAGTACTTCCTAAAAGAACTTTCGGGTTGGGGTTTGCAGTCACTGATTGGTCAATACACACTGCTTCAACCCATATACCGTTTCATTCTTAAATCAAGTAAGTACTCTTGTATCGATTAAGACCAATTTTAGGACGAGGGGAGAGCATTTCTGTTTGATAACATCAAGAGTAAAGTTCAGCTTTGCTGTCCGCTTTACGACTCGTTTAAAAAAAAAAAAGGCAGAGAGAAAAAGGAGATCACACGAGCGTTAGAAGAGAGAGAGACGGACAGCGTGGCCGTGAAACACTCGTTCTCAAGCACAAATAAATAACCATCACCATCAGAAGATTTACTGTGGAGACAGACGCATGGTTTCTTTTCCCTCCTCTGCATTCCACTCATTAAAATATGCATCAGTTAATGTCGTCGCAGTGAGACAAAACCAAGGTTTTTATTTTTCCTTACTTTACTTTTTAGATGAAACGGGCAGGCTGTGAGCACCAGCGGCCATCGTCCCAGCGGACTTATTTGTCTAATCTTTGCAGGTCTTTAAACCATTCTGTAAACTCAGACAACAATGGGCCGAAGGAACCTTTTTTTTTATAGTAGTCCCGGGACAAAAATGAGCAGGAACCTCTTGGTGGAAGCGCAGCTACTAGTGTGTGGGACTCACGTCTCCCTTGCGGACGTAGTCGGGGTCTTTGTAGACGTCTCTAGCGAGGCCGAAGTCGCAGATCTTCACCACATTGTTCTCTGAAAGCAAGATGTTTCTGGCTGCTAGATCTCTGTGGATGCACTACGGAGCAAACGGAAACAAAAAGGGATTCACATTCACACGCAAAGAGATGATAATTTTCTACAATTTTGGATGTCACGCGTTCACACAGACGTCTAGATATTGGTAGTCTCACCTTGCGGGAGGCCAGGAACTCCATGCCTTTGGCCACCTGGAAGCTGTAGCTGATCAGGTCCTCCATGGTCAGATGCTCCTCGTCTGAGCTCTCTGTGGTCACATGATGCATTTTAAAGCTTAACTGTGAGCCGTGAGCCACGTTAGTTGCGGGAGTTAGTCATTCTGCTTCGTCTTCCCCACCTTCCTGCGTGTCCACGTTGCTGCCTGAAGCCCGGTCTCCAGCTCTGGAGCAGACGGCGGTTCCCGTGCAGATGTCCAGCTGGGCGATCTTCCCCAAGCCCAGATCCCCTTCGGCCACATCCTCCTCGGCAGACGCCCACTTCTGGCTGTCCACCCGCTTCCTCTGTTGACCACGAGGGAGGACACGGAGGGGGGAAAAGAGTCAGAATAATATTTTATTCAGGCTGCAGGTTTTGTTTGTACGGATCTCACTGCAGGTGAAGCTTGATTTATTCTAGACGCGTCCGCGGGGGTGGGGAGGGGGGGGGGGGTCGCCTGTCCGCCACAGCCAACATTAGGCTCGTTTGAGAGGAGCCACAATGCATGCTGGTTAGATTTGTGTCCGACTTCATGCCGACCTGCTCTTACGTCATGCATACGTGGTTAGCGATGACCTCACAAGATCGAGGCGGCCGCAGAGCTGATTGGGTCTTAGTTTTGACAACAAACACCATGTTTTGTAGATATTGTAATACTTAATGCTAGATTGGAGACTGTTAGTCTCATGCTGTACAATGAAGGTTCAATCTCTTAATAAACATGTCCTGTTTAGTTGATAATGATAGTAAAAGGTTATTTATACAGCACTTATCAAAACGATCAGCAATTACAAAGTGCTTTACAAGGCAGAAGAATAAAGGATAGAATACAATGCAGATATTTTTCATATAAATTTCACATGCTGAAGTAAAAGAAGAATATTTTTTTATTGTTTTGTAACCAATTAAATTCTTCTATTCTTCTATGAAACCATGCTGTAGGTTTTGATACTCTGCCTCTTACAGTTTGGGAGAATATCGGTTTGCCGCGATGGGAAACCCGCTTGGAGTATAAAAGTATGCGGAAAGTATAACCGAGGCTTTAGATGCCGTCTGAGGGTCGGCAGAGCGTCGCCGTGTAGCGGTCTGTGGTCGAGGACGTGTCAATCACAGACGGTTACATTTACCTTGTAGGGGCTGTACTCTCCACGCTTGCTCTTCAGGTAGCTGGAGAGGTTTCCGTGTTTACAGTACTCCACAATCACCATCAGTGGCCCTGCGGAGTCAGGGGAGGAGCGGAGAGGTTGAGGATCAAAGTAAGACGAATCATAACTTTACATAACAAGATCATAGAGGACGTCTAGAGACTGATTCAGTGAGAGATGTGAGGCATAATATAGAAAAGGAGAGAGAAAGAAAAAGCCACCCAAAGTAGACACCGGACCATAAATGGACCATAATTTACTAAATGAACATCATGCTGTATTGAAGAAGACTTGAAACTAGAGATTGAGACATAAACTCATGTTTACAATGTTTACTGAGGGAATAAATCAAGAGAGAAGTAGAGTCATTTTCTATAGACTTCTATACAACCAGAGGAGTAGCCCCCTGGTGGTCAGGAGAGAGAATGCAGCTTTAACACATGAAGCTTTGACTTCTACACAACCAGAGGAGTCGCCCCCTGGTGGTCAGGAGAGAGAATGCAGCTTTAAGACACTTCCACATCGGCTTCATTCGGCAGAACTGGAGGTTGCTGCCTGGTCATAAAGAAGAAATTTACCCAGGAGCTGAAGACCCAAAAGAAGACAAAGATAAGACAGCCATGCGCTCGCTCACCTCCGGGCTTCGTACAGGCTCCCAGCAGGTTGACGACGTTGAGATAGTGTCCAATATGAATGAGGATTTTCAGCTCTGACATCAAGGCGCGGTACTCACTCGACGTGGCTCCCTCTGTAACGCAGAGAGATGAATTTAACTTTCTGTGTCTGGAGGTTGTTTTTGTTCGTGGAGACAGAAAAGGGAGGACGAAACACTCACCCTTAAGCATCTTGACTGCGACGGTGGTGCACGTGGTGGCTTTCTCGATGCCGAAGGCGGCCGCTTCCACCACCTGACCAAACGCTCCTCGTCCCAGCGGGTCACCTTTTTAATGCAGGACATCATGAAGACACAAATAACAGCGTCAGATGCAGCGACCCTTCATCGGCGCCACCCGTCACATGATGCGTTGATTAGAATTTGTTTTAAACTGGAATTCATCTAAAACGATCAACCATGTAAAAGTGGATAATTCGTAGTTTTGCCAGCGTTGGTCAAGACTGAAATGTCTCAACAACTATTGGATGGATTGCTGTGGATTTTGGTTCAGACATTTATCACCTCAGGATGACTTTTACTATGTTATGTGATAGCCATCAATCATGGCTGAAATAACCACTATTTCTGCTTTGTACGTGTTGTGGAAGTCCCAGATATCCCAGGAAACTAAACGGCGTCGTGTCTGGGTTCATGACATCATCAGGAGGAGTATTCACTGTATCTATCGAGCCACACGTCGGCTGTACGAACCCAAAATATACTATGCTGCTGCGATTTAATTGTAATAAACAGATCAAATGATGCCAATTTTGTAAAAAATCTAAATTCACGTTTTGTTAGTTCCCTCCAGAAGACGACAAGCAAACGACTTTTAAAATGCTTGTTTTCTGAACGGAGTTTGGAGCGATCAGTGCTAGGCTATGCTAACATTGTAGCTGCTCCATCAACACTCAAAGTACTAATATGAGGTATCAAAGAGCTCTGGGTGAACACCTACGGCTACAATATTCTTCTCCTCCATTTCTGATTCAGGATGTCAGAAAATTTCTCGCTCAAGTTGAAATATTTCATATTTTCAATGAGGCGAATTGTGCGTCTACTCGCGTCTTTGCATTGACTTTGTATGTAATCTGGTCTCGCGAGAACTATACTTCTCGTTTGGTGTGAACATTAGAGCCACGCTGCTGTTATTTACATAATGTATCTCTATTTCAGCATAATGCAATGTGATCTTATTTAAACTCCTCTAACTGTCTGAGCTGGGCCTTGGTGGGCCTCAGTGTCTCGTTCAAGACGATGAAGCGGATGCTTGCTTGACTCCTTACTCGCTATGCCACCTTGCAGCCTTCAGTAGTCTCACCTAGCTTCAGCCTGTCCCGAGGGAACTCCCATTTGTTAGCATCGTACGTTAGCCTCTCACACTGCTCGTCCATGGGCATGTCCTCCGAGTCCAGGATCATGGACAGGTAGCCCGTCTTCAGATCCTCCCCACTCGGCTGAAACCGTGCACGAGAGAGAGACAGAGAGAGAGAGAGAGAGAGAGAGAGAGAGAGAGAGAGAGAGAGAGAGAGAGAGAGAGAGAGAGCGAGAGAGAATAAAAAAACTCTGAATTAAAGATTAAAAACTAAATTGTACAGCATTTTTCCAGTGACTCCATTTCCCCTTCCAGTAAAAAAGGCTCCCAATCAGTGCTGATGGTCTACGTGACTTATGGGAGCAGAAAGTGTCCCTGTTGTTCCTGGAAACAAAGGAGAGCGGCCACTGAGAGCCAAACCAGTCACCTCTAATCAGTCACACACAGTGTGTGTGCGCTCGATGTCTGTGTGTGTTTCAGCTGGATTTTTATTTTTATGTTTTTTAAATCGGAATTAGCTCCTCTGTTTTTAACAGGAGGGAAAATCCAAGGAAGGAAGGATGCATGTAGTGCGGCAAAGAGAGGATGAGGATGAGGATGTTCTTACTCTCTTTCTTCCACGGATGACGAAGACGATCAGTAACCAGAAAAACATGGCGATGACCACCGACCCGATGGGAACGATCAGCTCCACGTTCGTCTTTACCTCGGCACCTGGAATCAACACAACGACATGAGGTGCAGCCGGGTTCTCACAAACAACCTCGTAATGCGTCTTTTCTTTGTGCAGCTCAGGCGACTAATTCGATAGGTTCCTCAGGGGGGGAAAAAACGTGAGACGGTCACAGTGGAATGTCGATTAAAACGTCAGCGGCGTGAAGTTCAGACAGGTTTGGTCGTTGTCTTTGGCATGTGCACATGTGTATGTGTGTGTCTGTGTTTGGGTTGGAGGAAGGAGACTGTTGGAATCTGGACTGTAAGCAAACTGATATTTTATCGAGTCATAACAAGCGGTCAGGAGTCAGCAAGAACAATTACTGCCAAAGACAAGTTGGAAAAGCCTTTTTGGAGCCACAGTGAGTAACGTTGCTGAGGGGAGGGAATGGTATTTCTTTTCTTGTTGATAGGCGGGTAGTCTGAATATTTTATCTTTTTTCTCATCACAGATTAATTCTTCCTTTGTGAAATGTATTGTAAAAGAAATATGGTGGTTATGGCTAAAAGTGGTAACATTAAGAAGAAAGATTTCATTTGAAAGAAACGTGGAATAAACATGCCCGGTCATGTGACTCGGGCACAGTGTAATTGATATGATACGGCATGTATAAGATTCAACCGGCGTCCTCCAACCCCGAAAACCTTCTTTTTTAAACTCTTGCCTGTCGCTCTGTAAGATTCCCTCTCATGCGTGCAAGATGTTCTTGTTGTCCGTCCTCCCTCGTTTGCAGGGCTGCCGCCTGAGCCGAGAGCGACTCTAACCGGGTCTACATTCTGCTGGCGGGGCCCGGGTCACGTAGGCCCTGGTTCTAGTTAGCAGCGTTTGTTTGTTTGTCGCGGTGGACGGGAGGGCCGAGGCTGGGCTGGCCTCTCCCTTTTGTCCTGCTCTCTGCTCATTGTTTTGGATTTGGGAACGGCGAGGAGGATGTGTGCTAACTGGGCCAACTTCCTGTCATGCGGAAGCAAAGTTATTCTTACTCTACATCTTTGATATCAAAAAAAGGTCATGTGTGTGTGTGTTGTGAATTGGTGAAGATATAAATACACGGTCTTTGTATAGTATTGTGGGTACTGTCAAGAGGTTAAGGTTAATTTTACATGAACAATATGTTCTTCATCAGCCACGGATGGTTTACTGAAGTGGCCTACTGGGCACAGGTCCAGGGGCTCAGAGGGGCCTCTGTTTGACGTGAGCGTTAACATTTCTTGTGTTATGTTATGTAAAGGTAAATGTACTCAAATGTCTACAAAGAAATGCAAAACATATACATATTCACAAAAAATGAAATTCGAAAAACGATTACACATGGACACACAGACACACACACACACACACACACACACACACAGACACACAGACACACAAAGATCACAAAGAAACACCTTCAAAGAGGTACAAAACTACAAAGAGACACAAAACAACTACAAAGAGACAAAAAGACAATGACCGAATGAATACAAAAATACCCCAAAAACGTATTAAAAGCATGAAATAAGTGCAAATAGAATCAAAAAAGAGCTCAGAGACACAAAAGTACATCAAAGAGACACTAAATGATTACTTTTGGGGGTCTTGCTCCCATGTAGCAGGCTAAGGGGGGCCTTCGACATGTCTGTGCCCAGGGGCCAATTGACTCATAATCCACATATGAGTATCAGTATGTGTACAAAAGTATCAGTACAAAAGGAAATACTTCATCATTGTACTGTAATACTTCGGGTATGATTCGGGGAGGGACTGACCTTCAGTAGTCAAATAGGCCTGTAAGGTGTCGCAGCCGCGGCCGTTGCATGCCGTGCAGGTGTACAGGCCGCTGTCGTCCTTCTTCACTCGCTGGATGGTCAGAATGTGGTTGTGCTCACTCAGAATCACGCCTGAAAGCAACGCATGCTGTCCGTTAATCAGCTGTGGCAACTCGTGAGGGGAGTCAGTGTTCGTCGAGGAGCACCGTCTCACCTGAGCCCTCCACCACAGTGAGGTTGTTTTTGGTCCACAGCACCGTCGGGTTCGGCGTCCCGGCAGCGTCACACAGGAGACTGATCGTTGCGCTCACGTTGACTTTTTGGTCGGTTAAATTATTAAGGATCCTTGCAGCCTCAAGAACTAAAATCAGAGTCAAAGTAAATTATTATTATAATTTTTTTGCTTTTGTTGCTATTCTCTCTGAAAAAATATCTGAACGAATCAGTTTAAATTGTGAGGTAGAATGAAATAATCAAGCATCATGGCCATCTTGACTTTTTTGCAAACCAGTGAACAGGAAATTACCATATTTGGACTGAGGAAGAGAGACCTGTCAATCACCTCGTAGCCCCGCCCTAAAGCATCCCCTGCTTTATGGTCTGTTTGACTCTAAATGGACCATAATTTACTAAATGAACATCATGTTGTATTGAAGAAGACTTGAAACTAGAGATTGAGACATAAACTCATGTTTACAATGTTTACTGAGGGAATAAATCAAGAGAGAAGTAGAGTCATTTTCTATAGACTTCTATACAACCAGAGGAGTCGCCCCCTGGTGGTCAGGAGAGAGAATGCAGCTTTAACACATGAAGCTTTGACTTCTATACAACCAGAGGAGTCGCCCCCTGGTGGTCAGGAGAGAGAATTCAGGTTTCAAGACACAGAACCGAAGGTTGCCACCTGCTTGAAATGATGGATGATCAACTTGTAGGTCCTGAATGTCTTAAACATAAAAAAGGGAATTGTACATTTTTCTCACCTTTGAGAGAAAGACGGTGCAGCAGGCAGGTTTTCTCCCGAGTCTTGATGTTTTCCACCTGACAGGCATACAGGCCCTCATCCCGAGGGGACGCGTTGGGCAGCGACAGCTCCAGGGTCACGTTGGTGCCCTCCACGCTGGACAGCGCTACGCGGGACGGGGGACTCCGCTGCAAGAAACAGGAGCGACAGGCAGTGGTGGAAGTATTCAGATATTTTACTCAAGTTAAAGTAGCAATACCACCATGTAAAATGTACTGCTACAAGTAGAAGTCCTCAATTCAAGTATTCATTACGCAGAATGATATATATTAAAGTATTGGATTATAATTATTGATGTGAAATTTTGCATACGCATCAGACATGGTGGAAATTTTAAAATTTTCGGGGGCCTCGTGCAAAAAAGCAGCCTCTTGGAGTTATAACCAAAACCCAACAGGAAGTCAGCCATTTTTAATTGAATGTGCTATTTTAGCCCTTTGAAGGTGCTGTATTTGAGCAAACTATTACAGTGTATATTCTATAGATAGCTTGAGTGTTGATATGTTAATATTGTAATTTCCTGTTGCCGTGGACAACCTGCTGCTTTAACACAATAACTTCCCAATTTGGGATTAATAAACCACATCTATCTATCTAATACATCATGATTTATTAATTGATTATGTTTTGTATTGACAATCTGAATCTGCTAATTAACTAAAGCTGTCAGATAAAAGTTACGTGTATAAAATATAAAAATACTACTGTAAAATACAAGTACCTCAAAATTGTCCTTGAGTACGGTTACATTCCACCACGGGCGACACGGCTGCACCGGCGTGATCTGCTCCGACTCCGATATGTTGGTCACCCCGAACCAGGTCAGGTTGCCGTAGATGAGATTGTCCGCCTTGCAGTGCAGAACCACGTGGTCCTCCTCCAAGGGCCCGCCGGAGGGCGACACGCTCACCTCGAGGCCGCCTGCACGGCACAGACGGACACGCAGGCGTGATGAATACCGGAGAGCGGTCACGATTACAGAAAGAAGCCACGTGAGACAATAAGAAAAAAATAAAAAATAACAGTGCTCACGTGTGACGTGGAAAAAGATGATGTGTGAATCCTCCCCGACTTTGTTGGCCGCCGTGCATTGGTAGAGGGCGTCAGCCTCGACTTTCTGAATCTTCAAAGAGCTCGCGATTTTCTAGGGAAATGCATTTACTTTGTTTGTGATGGTTGTAATTAAATACATTACTCAATAAATAAATAATTAAATAAATGGCTCAATAAATGAATAAAGAAAATGATAAAGAAAGAGACGTAGAAAAAAAAAACTCTATCAAATACATTAATTTGAAAATAAATAATAATAATATAATAAAAGCAAATTAATGAATAGAGAATAAATAAAAGCTGAAATAAATGTAAACATAATAATACATTGGAAAATAATAAAATAAAAATAAATGAATAAACAATTTATTTTTTATTATTATTTCTGTGCATATTTATTGATTCCAAACTTAACAATTGAGGCTTTTATTTCATAAATTTATTTCTGGAGAAATTTATTTATTTATTATAATGTCGCCTTTAGTCCTCCATAGAGGATAGCAGGGAGAAGGGGTGTAATCAAGGGGAATTATTTACCTTTTGGGCATGCTCGGTGTCAATCATAATCCGTTCCACTGGGTGGTGACCGGTGCTGTTGTTGATATCCCTCCATCCCGTGCACTCCGCGAGCTGCACCTCAGACTTTATCAACCCTGACCTTTAAAAACAAACAGAAACCAGTTGACGCATCTTAAGAAATGTCCTGACAGAAGCTACACTAAATGTCAGTGTAGGCGCATTGTTGCATTTCTGCAGACGCTTCTTTCACTCTGATGCAACAAAACGCAGATTAACATTTACAAATGGGGAACTGTAACTTTCACTATTACGGTAGCGAACTTCTTTTTCAAATGTTTCTTCTTTTTCTTTCCTTTTTCTGTTATTGCTGTGTTATGCAACTTATTTTTAGACAAAACTGTCAATCAAAAAGAACAAGGAAGTTTGGTGTATTGTCAAATTGAGAAAATGAAAAAAAAAAAAAAAAGTATGCAAGAAGAGACGCAGCTTCAGCAGGAAGAAGAGCTTTTTTTTTAAAAAAAAAGATTATTTTTTTTAAAGGGAGCACGACGGGAACAACAGGAAACGTAGTGCCGGACTGAGGAAGTGCTCCGATGTGTAGACAGGAGATAAGGAAACCTGCTGATGGTCTTCTCTGCACAAAGTCGCTACTCACACGCCTCCTCCTTTTCTATCAACACGCGTCAAATCACGGCGTACCCGAGGAGGCCGCCGGGATCACGACGGCCTCCTCGGGTACGCCGTGATCCAGAAACGTACGCGTCAAAATCTCAGATTGTACGAAATCAGTAAACAGCATTCAGAGTCTGAGAATAATTGACGTCCTTCTTATGAAAAAGGGACATTGTGACGAGCATGAATCACATCCGCTGATCTGCTTTGGTTTCAGAGGGCCGCTCTCATTGTCTCTTCTCGTGTTTTTTGTCAACATCACGAAAGCAGCCGTTCCTCTTCCACGTCAGCAACCCTGTTGACAACGAGTCAAAAGGGACTTACAGGAAAACCTCTGGACAGTCCTCTTTGGACATCCACTGCCACTGGATGTGTGCCGGTGTGGGGAATCCACGAGCGGTGCACCTCAAGGTGGCGCTGCTGCCGTGCGGGTACACGTCGGTGTCCACCGCCACCTCCTTCTCAATGATGTGAGGAGGCACTGTAGAAGAAGATACCCAGAGTTAACACCACCGTCCTTCCAACAACAGCATAAAAAACTGTAAAAAGAACTGTAAAGAAACTGTAAAAAACTGTAAATGAAACTGTAAAAAAAACTCTAAAAATGTAAAAAAAAAACTGTAAAAGAAAAACTGTAAAAACTGTAAAAACTGTAAAAAACTGTAAAAAAAAAAAAAAACCTGTAAAAAACCTGTAAAAAAAACCTGTAAAATAAAACTGTAAAAAACTGTAAAAAAATAAGAGAAAACATGCCGTTGACCAGCAGCTGGAAAGAGCGCCTCTGCTCCTCTTTGGTGATCTTGTTGCTCAGGATCATTGTGTAATTCCCTGCATCCATTTCTGTGACTACGCGGATGAGGAGGGCATCGCTTCTCTGTTTTACTCTGTAATCCTCCCTCAGTGGAAGGCCGTTCTTCAACCTGGGCAGACAGACCGGGGCGTAAAGTATCTGAATCTACATGAACGTGACACAGAGCTCAATAGTTTTGCTCGTGTTGCTCCTGAACGCACCACTTAACGCTGGGCTCTGGGTAGGCTGAGTACTTGACAGGGATGGATGTCTGATCCCCCACGTTCACCTCCCAAACCTTCGTCCACGGCTCTTTCATGTCGATGAAAGGCTTTTCTGGAAAAGAGTCACAACATGTCGTCAGCAATATTTCAAGATTCAAATCTTAAGAAAGAACCAAAAAAGAGGAATAGATAAACCATAAATAAATAAATACAAATATGGAAGCCATGGGAGGGGGATAGGGGGGGGGGGGCTATTATTCTGAGAAAAAACTCAGAGTTTATGAGAGAATAACATGAACATTATCTGAGATAATAAATCCCTGAATTTGTGAGAAAAAAAGGGGAATTCTCTGAGATTAAAGATGTGGTTACTTGTACATTTTTTGAGTTGTTTTCTCACAAATGTATGACTTTATAATCTCATAGAATACTCAAGTTTTTTTCTCGTAAAATCAGAAAAAGATTTTTTACATAAATTTACGACTTCAATCTCAGAACGTTTTTTTCTCTGAATATTACCCTTCTCTCCTGGCTCCTCAATTATTATTTATTTATTTTACCTAAAATGGCTCTTATGCGCCATCATAGATATATGATTAATGCCAAAACCAAAAAAGAAAGGGTAAAAAAAAAAAGGAATTGAAAAACAAGTGTTTTTTATCAACTAATTGGAGGTTGAAGGAAAAGTATAAAGCTTTATTTCTTTTTACAATCCATTTTAATTATCTAACTAATGCTATTAATTAGTATTTGACTCTTTATATTTTTGACTTGATAACGTATTATTACATTTTGTCCATTGTGGGGCTCCATAAGGCACATGCAGACAAAACAATGAAAGATAAAACACTTTCTTGAAAAAAGTAAACTATTGAAATAAAAACAGTTCCACCTGAATGGGAGGTCTACTGTAAGTCAGGCTGAATGACATGAAACTATTTCAGCTGTCTCCAACAACACTGTGTTTTCAGTGCACCTACCATACACTTTCAGAAATGCCGAGGCACTTTTCTCCATCTTGCCACTGGATGCGGTGCAGGTGTATTCTCCGGTGTGGTCGACGGTCACGTTCTCCACTGTGAGTGTGTTGGACAGCTCCAGGGAGTTCCACAGCTTCTTCTTGTGGGGCGTGGCGTGGCTCGGCCTCGAGTTGTTCACCGAGGTCTGACGTGAGAGGGAGAGAAGGATTCGGAAATGCTATTCAGACGATTAAGAGCACATCAGAATGAATGTGAAAATACAGAGAGGAATGACCAAATATCGGATTAAGTCTAAAGCTTATTATATCCTCCAAGTGTGGGGAGATCATCAGAGACTAAAGCATCCCCTGCTTTATGGTCTGTTTGACTCTAAATGGACCATAATTTACTAAATGAACATCATGCTGTATTGAAGAAGACTTGAAACTAGAGATTGAGACATAAACTCATGTTTACAATGTTTACTGAGGGAATAAATCAAGAGAGAAGTAGAGTCATTTTCTATAGACTTCTATACAACCAGAGGAGTCGCCCCCTGGTGGTCAGGAGAGAGAATGCAGCTTTAAGACATGAAGCTTTGACTTCTATATAACCAGAGGAGTCACCCCCTGGTGGTCAGGAGAGAGAATGCAGCTTTAACACATGAAGCTTTGACTTCTATATAACCAGAGGAGTCACCCCCTGGTGGTCAGTAGAAAGAATGCAGCTTTGCCGTGGATCAAAAACAGATATCCATAGAAAATATTGGTGTTTTTTTTTTTTTTTACTGTAGCGTCTGCATATTATTTCCACATCCCGATATGTTATGACCCAATAAAGTTAGGCATAATACAAGATGAATAAATCCCAGTTTTTGTTATCTTCACAACCATCTTGACTGTAGCTCTGAACTCTACCGAATGCTCCCATCTAGTGAGCCGGCACCTTTGCACTTTAAAGATAAACTGAAGGATTCCTGAAAGCAGGAAGCAAGGAACCATGTGCAAAGACATCAGGAAGTGAGATACGACGTCTGTCCTTAAAAACAAGCTGTCACATGTGAAACATATTCGTCGGCATCGGCCGTCGCAGAGGCGGA
Source organism: Ophiodon elongatus (assembly GCA_016806645.1). Lineage (NCBI taxonomy): Eukaryota > Metazoa > Chordata > Actinopteri > Perciformes > Hexagrammidae > Ophiodon > Ophiodon elongatus. The sequence goes on along the minus strand of JACSYO010000017.1, from coordinate 12,076 downwards.
GCGGGGCGGGCTCGGGCACTGACCAGGGCCTGACCGGAATGCGTCCAGTTGAATTCGATGCCCACGTTGAGCTCGGTTTTGGCCGTGCAGCTGAGCACCAGCCGCTCCCCCGCAGACAGCCTGAGCTGCGTGGGGGTCAGGGTGAGTTCATAGATCTTGTATCCTGCGGAAAAGGGAGGGACAACACAGCAGTCAGTCGACGGCCTATTGTTCTCCAGCGACTACAGACTCTCTCTCTCTCTCTCTCTCTCTCTCTCTCTGCTCGTACTTTTCCTCGCTCGCTCAGTACTCCACCAAGTCTTTCGCTTACTTACACCCAGTCCCTCCGTCTACACGTATACAGATGTTTTTTATAAAATAAAATTCTGTCCACACCACTCATGTTTTACAAAATATCTCTGTTCACATTAGACCGCCAAAAAAAAAATGACTATACAGGCTACATCAACGATACCTCAGATCCCAAAGAAGAAGATTCTGAGCATGCTCAGTGAGATAATTATCCTTTGGCGGTGTTAACAAATAGTAAACATTAGGAAAGCAATAGCTAATTATTTCTTTATTTATACATATTGGACATTTGGTGCTATGGCGAAAACTAAAATTGAGCCATATGTGGATGGACGACGAGGTGGATTGTCTGCGTAGCGTCACTTTACAATTTAAGGAGATAAAACTCCAAGAAAAAAAGGTGATTAGGAGTCTTGTTCCACGAAATATTCAGACATCGAAATATTCAGGCCTTACAGGAACAGCATCCTCGTCATCGTTTCCCAGAACCTTTGTTTACACCTTAAAGGGCGTTTTCAAAAATATCCGTTTTAGTGACTGGACGAGATGCCAAAACATAGAGGGGAATATCAGGTCAATAAAATATCTGTACACGTGTAGAAAGGACCTTTTGACAACCTTTCCACTAAGTTTATAAATCCATTCAGTCTAATGAAACCCACATATTACTTCTCCAGCTGACACTTTGCTGTGTGAATCTTTCTGTCCATCTTACCGACAACAGCCACGATGTAGAGAGGGGACTTGAACGTCTCATTTCCGACGCGGGTCTGGCAGTACACGACGCCGGCGTAGCTGATCAGGTGACTGGGAACCGTGAAGCCCGTCCTGGCGTCCCACAGGGAGTCCTTCCCATCGGGATGGAGCTCCTTGTTTGGATACTTCTGACAGACACAGACATTTACTGATTTCGAACATAGAATAAAAAGCACAACAACATGAGCACCCTTATCTGGCTATGCAAGTAAGATGATATTAAAAAAAAAACTCCACATTAGGTGAAAAAAAGACTGTAAACTGATATGAAATTATCAGCATCAGTTGTTGATAATAGAGGAACTCGAGTATATTTTCAGTTTGTGAGCCTGAAACCACATTTTGTCTCGATTCCATTGGTTTTTATACAGTTTACTCAACATGCCCATGAAAGGTTAGTCACTCCTAAAGTCTGAAGAAACAACCCAGATGAAGTCATCATCGTTTTGCCTTTGGCTTGGAAATAGAAAAAAAAGACAGAAAGTCTTTGTCAAGAACTGGGGCACGAAGTTTGAAAACACGGGCGTTTATCAGACATCGAGGGTCAAATGTTAACGATGCTTTATCGTTTGCAGTTTGTAAACAATGAGGACGTACGGAAGTTTGTAAATGGCCTGAAATATTCAATGTAATCTGATCAAGAAGGGTTTGACGCAGGACTAAGACTGTAGTTCAAAAATAGCTGACAAATAAAAGAGAAAAAAACATTTTGACTGATGACTTTTCTGCAACTAAAACTAAAACGTTTTGACTAAAACTCTGAGGGATAAGAACGACTCAGCGTTTTTTTAAAAGACTTTCGAAAGACTAAATCTAAAATAGCTTCCAGAATCAACGGGTTTAACGAGGGACCGTGGTACAAGCAAACCAAAAGCCACCAGTTAACACGGTCACGCGTCGAACCGAAGCACCTGTTGCTCGGCAACCGTCGTGATCCCGTCGAATCTGACAACCGAACAGTTAACAACCAGACATTTTGACGATTTAAAGTAAAAAATAAATAATTTAAAAAAAAACATATCTCTTGCATTTGTTGCTTTGATTTTGACCATTCTTTCTTTCTTTTTTTTTTTTAATTTGCAACCGCTTTAAAATGCCTGTGCAGCGGAGAGGGAGAACGCGAAGCGAAACAGAAACAACTCTTCCTCACAGTGTGGAGCGTGACGTTGAGATCCTCCACCGAGCCTCGGCACGGTATCACCACCCGCTCCCCCTCGCGGATGAACACCACCTCGTATTCTTTCTCAGGCGACACAAACGGCACCTTGTAATCTGAAATCAAACAATAACATGTGTTAATTAAGATTATGTCATCTCAGATTTTCTCGTCCATAATTGGATGTTTGATTAAACACACTGCATTGAATGTAAAACTGTGTGTTAGTTAGCAGTGTGTCCGCTGTGAGATTGTAACTGTAGGATTTACAGTATTTTGGGGTTTACATTTTTGACTTAATGACGTCTGCGAGATTTATGCCAGTGTCTCTGACCTTACAGTGGGTTCCTGAACCACAGCGTTAAATACAAATATTTATTTGACCATATAAACCGAGATCAGCATTTCCCAAACTTGAAAATTGAGAACTCGACCCACTTCACAAAAGAACTCATGTATATATATATATATATTGTAAGTTATTGTAATTAAAGTTCTCCTGCCATTTCCACATCATCTCATATTGTCTTGAATTTATAAACCAGCCATTTAGAAGAGATATACATTTGTTAAATCACAACTTGTTATGTGCATAGGTAATTGAAAACATATACACGTGTTAAATTCTTTATAAATGATTTAACAGGCTCTCGTTTTCTTCTTATTATCATTAAAACAAACAGAATGCACGCTAGCCTTTCATGTTAGTTTCAACGTTATAAGTAGGCTACAAATATACGAACAGCTCCCTCGTGTGGCTCAAAGGTGTACTGCAGATATAAATGTTTAATAAAAGCCTATGGAAGAAATTCTACATAATTATTTGGCAACCCTAATATAATCTCCTGCGACGACTGACCTATGGATCAATACTTTGTCCTCAGTGTTTGGTGCCTATAAAGTTATTCTGTATAACTCAACATCACAACAAACCACAAGAAGGTGCCATCCCTCCAGTTACACACCTAAATCGGGTTAAAGGAGAATATAAGTTCATACTTATATTTTTGGTTTTACCAGAACATGTTTAAATACTTTAATATAAAAAAACTCATAGAATAGGACTAGAAGGAACATTTCTATAAACTAAACAGACTTGTTTTGTGGAGTAACGACTAAAACGAGCAGTTGTAATGCTACGAAGCGTAGAGAGCCGGAGGAAATATAATATAATATAATATAAGTAAACTATAACTACTTAATGTTTCATCCACACTCTTGTCACAGCGTATAGGAAAGAACATTGCTATCGCCAGGTGACAACTTTATTCGGCTCTTTTCCTGTAACCAGTGTAGCATTAACGCATGGTGGAATTAACATGCTAGCTAGCTAGCTAGCTATCGTACAGCTGGCTAGCTGGCTAGCTATCGTACAGCTGGCTAGCTGGCTAGCTAGCTAGCTATCGTACAGCTGGCTAGTGTACAACTGGTCAATATATTGTACTAAAAACTTGTCAGTTTTAATCATTACTTCCTATATTTTTAAGTACTGTGAACTTCAATTTAAACAAAAATAAAATGTAAACTTTAAAGTTTGAATAAATTGTAATTTAATTTAATTTAAAAATGAGGTTAGTTGACTTAAATATTTTGATGTAATCGTTTTCCACAAAAGTTTTGAGTGTTTTGAACTTATTGGGTTTTGCAGTGTATTTGAGTTTCTTATTACGGTTCGATACTTTCACGGTATTCACGCAACACTTGGACCTGCTTCATAGTGAAATATGTAATATAATAAAAGTCATGGGTTGTACCGTGGACAAACACGTAAGCCGCTACTGCCGTCTTGCCGTCCTCCACCTTCAGGTCCCTGTAGGAGCACTGGTACTGGCCGGTTTCGTTCGCGGTCGCGTTGGAGATCCGCAGCGTCGTGCAGAAGAGTCCCGACCCGCTGCAGTCGCCGGTGGAGAAGCGGGTGCTCGTAGGAGGCGTCGTCCACCTCAGGTACTGGCGACCTCTGGCGCACAAGAGACACAAGGGTCAGTTTCCAGTCCGTGTGTGTGTGTGTGTGTGTGTGTGGATCGACGTGTGGATTGAACTCGGTGTGACGTGTGTTTACGCGTATACCTGCACGTCAGTTCCAGGTTGTCGGATCGGTTCATCCTGTGAACGCCATAGATGTTGAGCGTCGGGGGATCGGGCATGAACCGCAGTTCGATGGCTGGAGGAGTCAACAAACACAGTCATGACCAACAACAGCTACACGAAGGGGTCAGAGGTCACTTTTACAAATGTACTAAATGGAAATGAAATCAGGTCAAAAGCACAAGGTCGGGACTTAAAGCACAAAACAAGATTTTTTTTTTTTTTTTTTTAAATGGGTGTTTCGTAACTGGCTACCGAGGGACATTTTTTTCCACTGCTGTGGAAAAT
>JACSYO010000017.1:0-2500 GCA_016806645.1 Ophiodon elongatus | reverse complement strand
ATTTCAAACGCAGCTTTAACGGTGAACCGTGGAGATATCGACTACCAAACAAAAAGAAGACAAGTTTGAGGGCATAGCATCAGCGACCAAGACAAACACACACGTGTCTGAGAACGTAAATCCCATTGAAAGCTCTCGTTAACGCGTCGTATTAAGAGGACGATACCCAGAGAACATGGGAACATGGATACACTCCATCTTTACGTTTAACGGGCAGCTACAAGAGTGACGTCGATCTTCGAGTAAAAATATGTTTTCATTCGACTCTTTGGAATCACTCAACGTGCTATTTCCTCCTAACTTTGTCTCAATCTGCCTCTTATTTGATGGTATTCTACTTTGCCCACAGGGCCACCGGCTTAACTGAGGCCTAAAAAGGCGGAGGGGGGGAGGGGGAGGGGGGGTCCCGCTCTTGGCACGGCATTAAGGAAAGAGGACACTGAGGACAGAGGAGGGAGGGAAGCAGGAAACAGAGCACGCTTCCTCAGACAGGATGCTGGGCTCCTCTAAGAGGCATCCTGGAATCTCATGCCTCAGAGGCTTTTTCACCCGAGTGTTTCACACAAACACGCCGCTCCTCCTTGTGACGCGTCGCCGCGTGGAAGCGGAGGAGGAACTCGCGGGACTGAGAGCCGCGAGAGGGAAAGCTCAGCAAAATAACACAAAAACCCGAGCACGAGCGAAGGCCCGAGGTCGCGAGGTCGCACGTGCAGCTCGGAGGGAAATATTGATCTTTTTTTTTTACTCTGCATGTATCTGTTTACGAGATAAATGCACTTTACGTACTTCACATATGATGAACTCATGAGGTACAATACAGTACTTTAGATTTAACAACCCAACAGCAGTTAGGTAGTTAATATTCTGTCCTTTAAATGCAGCTTCCATGTTAATTCAGTAGTAATAATTAAATAATGTCTATAATAATATAACTATATAATACATACCTACTATTACACATGTACTTTATATAATAAATACCTACTATTACATGTGTACTTTATATAATAAATATATTCTGTCCTTTAAATGCAGCTTCCATGTTAATTCAGTAGTAATAATTAAATAATGTCTATCATAATATAACTATATAATACATACCTACTATTACACATTTACTTTATATAATAAATACCTACTATTACATGTGTACTTTATATAATAAATACCTACTATTACATGTGTACTTTATATAGTAAATACCTACTATTACATGTGTACTTTATATAATAAATACCTACTATTACATGTGTACTTTATATAATAAATATATTCTGTCCTTTAAATGCAGCTTCCATGTTAATTCAGTAGTAATAATTAAATAATGTCTATAATAATATAACTATATAATACATACCTACTATTACATGTGTACTTTATATAATAAATACCTACTATTACATGTTTACTTTATATAATAAATATCTTCTGTCCTTTAAATGCAGCTTCCATGTTTATTCAGTAGTAATAATTAAATAATGTCTATAATAATATAATAATACATACGTACTATTACTTGTGTACTTTATATAATAATTTTTTTTAAAGGCAGTACTTTTACATCATGGTACTGGGACTTTTACTTGAGTGAAGTATCTTAATTGCAGCTGAAAAGATTATTTAATTAATTGATTAGTTGGTTATTTTAACCCGCAGACAATTTGATAATCAAATTATCCTTTATGTAATTACTTACTACTTACTAAATGTAAATGTTTTCAGCTTTTATTGGTCTTTTATGATATTAGATTTAATATCTTTGAGTTTTGGACTCTTAATTGGACAAAACAAATACGTCAACTTGGGCTTTTTTGTGTGTTTTTTGTGACATTGTATTGGCCAATAAATTTATTTCACAACAAATAACCATTAATTCAAGGATTCATTATCGTCATTACACAATACAGGATTTCCCAGTGAAATATAATCATGCATGCATAGTCATTAGCTGCAGCCACAATATGATAATTTTACTTTATGTTCAGAGTCAAACTGAAAAAAAGTTTAAAGAGGACACAAGGACACACACGTTTTGTGAGAAGAATAAGGTAATACATAAAACACGTTTATACACACAGCGTATTACCTGTATCTGTAGAACCATACTGCTCCACTTGTTCTGAGGTGAGGTTCAGGTGCTGCCCTCTGCTGGGGGCAGGGCTGTGTTTCACACAATTACCCGGCAACTAATCAAATTATTACGATTAAATAATCACACGGTAATTCCTGCCATCCACTTCATCCGGAGCTTTAGGGACATGTTTTCTTTTATATCCATCATATATCTATATATATCCATATATATCCTTATATATAGATCTATATATATATATATATAGATCTATATGTATATCGATATAGATATCGATATACATATAGATCTATAGATCTATATAGATATATGGATATATATCTATATAGATATATATGTATCTATATAGCTATATATGCATCTATATCTATATATATCTATATATAGATATATATCTATATCTATATA